>CM061046.1:56547299-56929541 GCA_030762985.1 Adelphocoris suturalis | reverse complement strand
AATGTCTCAAAACGGATTTTAATTTTGATTTAAAATTTTTTGGAGCCATTGCAAAAGATTCATTTTCTACGAAAATTCGCTAAAAAAGAAAAATATGTAAGCTTCTGATCGTCACGGCACTTCATGATGAAAATTTACTGTGAAGTTAAACAAGTTAAACAAAAGCTTTTTTAGAAACATAAATATGATAGTGATCAATATTCAGGTCATGAACGGGTGAGAAAAGCTAGTTTTAAATGAATAAAACACGACATTATTGAAGAGGCTGTGGAAAATTTACGGGGTTCTTCCACTCCGTTGGTAAGTTCTAGTGACGGCGCGATGCATAATGAGTTGGCAACGTTCATCAAGAGAGATGCATACAAGTTGAGTGAAAAGTGGGAAAGCCTTACTCTTCAAAGTTATTGTTTGTTCTTGATGGTGACCTTACAGTCTAAATCGATCTAATATTGTACCTCTTTATTTTACGTGGGAATATACATCTATCTTCACTGACTTTCGATTTCTTCATCAAAATGGGTTTCATTCCTTTGTCACGAGTGATTTAGTTCGTTTTAATCTAGTTTGTATCTAGTTTTAGTTCACAATAGAAGATAGAAGTCTAGAACGTCTAGAACGTCAGATAGAAGTTTAGAACCTGAGATGAGGAAGATGGAACTTGTGCCAAGAGGAATGTTCAAATACACCGCGAAGCCTTGTCAATACAACGTGATTAAGACTATTAAGTGCGAATTCAAGAAAATCAGCATATATAAAAAGGGTAGACCGGTAGACTGTATCAATTTATTTATTTATTTTTACGGAAAACTAAAGACTGGAAAACCACTGGAAAAATAAAGAGATCTAAAATGAAAGTTGTCTATCTATCTACAATATCAAGCATCATGCTGCGAACTATCTTGTTTTTAATTACATACACTATTCAGCTAAAAATGTCTATATCTGAGCACTCCTGCATGGCATAGTGCAACTCTCGAGGCAATCTGGACAGTATAAATATATATAAATAGTTGGTGGGAGAGAAAGGAATCCAGAACAAATTTCTGGAGCGTGAGCCTTAACGTGGGACAAGGAAGTTTATTTGAGATAGTAGCTCAGTCCATTTCCCCCAGGACCAACGTATGTAGGAGTGTGGCATCCGCCAGAAGCCTCCTTTATTGGCTGAATCAATGTTACTCCCAGATGAACCGTAAGAAAAGGTCACTAATATTATGCTACCATGAGCTGTTCCATTGAGTTACAGTACGAGGAGCGTTATTTGGGTAGCGTAAAGTTCGGTGATACTTTTACAAAAGCAGCAATGATTTGTAGAATAGGTAGATTTGTAGAACCGGGTTGCCACTGGCCATACCCGTCTTACTCACATACACCTGCTTAGTGCAAAAGCTCGAGATGTAGTGAGTGGGAGGTGTGGGGGTGATCTGTCCATCCGCCACTTTCTGGAGGACTGCTCAGCCCTTGTGGACCTCCGAGTCCAGCATCAGCCACCTCAGTGGGTTGATGTATTATCTGGACCAGACAAGGTCTGATCCCTGTTGTTGTACCTGAGAGCCGCTGAGCTCTGCTACGAACTGTGATATCTGATCTGTGATATAATTATATACATCTAGTCGTAGTTTTATTTCACTTAGCTGATTGTATATAATAGCATGTATATGGTTATTAGCCTATTTTTTCATCTAGTCTTAGTTGTATTACTTTATTTTGGGTTTTTTTTTCAATCACTTTGGGGGCTGAACAGTGGTAATCACTGTGCCCCTCATTTTTTCCCCCTCTGAGTTGCCGGTGGAGTCCATGATGGCGCTCCTTTTTTTGTCAAGGATGGCAACATGGCTCCCATTAGAATCGAGCCACTTCCAGTGTCCTTTTGGACACCTTGTTCAATGCCCCCTAATGACCCTTCTGGTTGAGGTGCGGCTTAAACCTTAAAAAAAAAGAAAAAAAAGGGAGTGTACGATAGCATAGCGAACTACGTTATATTGTGTAGATGCAATAGGTTTGGGACAGAGGTCCCTTTATGTTTCAGGGTAAAACGGGCGGCTTGTTTCAGTCTGCATGTGTGTCCAACAGCGCTCCGATGTTTGATATACTCACGAATGAAAGTCAATGGAATCAGGAGCAAACAAAGCTCGAGAACGTGTTCCGTTTCAGCTATGAAGTCGTGACCTCTCGCGGCGGTTGAAGCGGTTTTACCGCGGGAAAGCTCCCAGTGATAAGTCCTGCATAAAAGAAAAGGAGGCGATCCCCCGGCAGGATCGCCAAGAAGAAGTCCCTCGGGTTGTTAAGTGATGATAAATAGGTTGAAGGTGGAGAGCCCAGAGCTTGTTTGCCGTTTGCCGGGCCCCCCGAACCGGCCGAAGGCCCGCAAGTAAATATTTCATAGCCGTCCACCCGAAAAGATGACCACACTCATTTGTCGCACTTGATCCTTCTCTGCTACTCTCAAAGCTAAAAGTTCCTACATTATGCATGAGAGGGCCTTTTTTCTCCGACCCCTCCCCTCCCCTCGCCACCACCTTCAGTTTTTCTTACAACAATCTCGGCCACGAGGAACATATATCAAAACTTCTCTTTGTTTCATAATAACGGAAATTCTTTTCTTCCTTCGTGTCAGGCTGTGGCGGCCAAGGACGCTCAATGAATTACAACGTCGTTTCGTTGCTTTTACTCGATTTAACGCCGAGCGCTACAGCTGAACTAAAATAATGTTGTTGATTCCTCAAAACTAGCTAATCTCGCTCTATTTGTTTGAGAAATAGCTAGCTGTGCCCGTTTAAATATTCAATCCGGACTGACGTACTTAGTGGTTCCTGGAACACATACCTCCAAATTCTACTTTTTATGGATTACTTATTAAGGCATCGAAGTCTGAGTGGCGCATGATTGCATGCGCGAAAATGTAATATTTGATTTTCTCGCAAGTAATTAGGGGGATTACTTATCACAATGTGTTTTTCTAACCCTACCACTCCACCAGTCCTTCATATTGAAAGGCTGGTCCATTAACTTATCAATATCGGGTACCTTATAAATATATTGAACAGAAACAGAAAGTTATGAAGTGTTGGGTAAACTCAAGATGACTTTGATTTATAGCTTACTACAAGTCTTTTCCCGTATTAGTCTTAATGCAGCTGGTTCTTTCAATTTGAGGCTCCTGACTGCGGTAGAATTTAATATTTATTTATTAATTTTTCATTCGACTCCAATCTAAGGCAACAAACTTTAAAGGAATGTAAAAAAAGAAAAAACTTTCCTCTCTTCGAGTAGAAAGCCTCATTATTGGGAATAATAAAGCTTGGTATATGAATTTATTACCACTCAATCTCGTTAACACACCATTAAATTTCTCTTGGTTCTATATTTTCCGTTTTTCTACTGACATTTACGTTACAGAGAAACTCAAATTTCATTCCTCATTTTCCTCAAATTTCAATTTGAAGACAAGTTTGCAACAACACGATATATTTATATTAAAGGGAGTTCTCGCCTTTTAAAAATGTATGAGTTACTAGAATAACTACTTGATTCCTTAAATTAAGCGTTTTCTTTAACTTAGCTAAATGGATGTAGAAAAATTATATGCCAGTCAATGCAAACATATCAGGTAATTGTTGCAGGGAAAGGGGTGCAATGGATTAGAACCTGTGAACTATGGCTATACGATTCTATAGTCTTTTTATAGTTAGTTTCTATATTAGTTGCTGCAACAGGCCTACTTCTCCCTATGGTAACCAGCTGTTGGCATTTCTTTCCTTTCTGAACGTACCTCTTCACACCTACTACTCCCTTTTGGAATGTTAGTATGTATACTCTCCCTCTCACAGTTAAGTTCCAGCTATTGATGGAACAGAAACCTTGAGAAGATCTGTTTGGGCTTCTCAAGTTAATCTCCTTAGCTGGCATGACTTCCATCCACTTTACCCATCTATAACACTGGCCCAGCTTAAGATCAGTGCCTCCTTTGTTGCTGAGTGGTCAGCCAACACACAGCCCCTCAGAGAGTCAGATGTCCGATCAAGTGATCATATGTTTGCACAATTTTGTTCCAATGATATGGCTGCGTGTATGATCCAAATTGAAAATGATTGATAAATTAGGTCCTGAAAATAAGACAACATTGGGACTGAATCTCTACACGGACGTTTGCTCTACTTGGCCGGATCTCTTCATACCGCAGCCTCCTATTCTAATAGCTGGACATACCGAAGCCCTATATGCCAGAAAATACATGCAGTAGCTCCTATCACCGGTGGGTACCGTTGTGCTAAGTAATTGAGGATCAGGGACTCAACAGATTACAAGTTTTGCACAAAAATTCCCAGTAGCACGGTGTAGGTTAGTCTACTTTGGTGGATGGAGGAAGGAACTTTGTGAGTGAACTAATCATTCCAGTTCTGGAAACCGAAGTACGCGTAGTTTCAACACCAGTGAGTGGACGAGTAGTTGCTAACTTCAAGAAGAGTAAAACCGTAGTTCTCCCAATATCAATGTAAGTAGTATATTAATCCCCAATCCCTCTGGAGGTGAAGATGCGGATTTTAAAGTGGGTAGGTACAAGGAACCGATGATTTACCCTCAACCTGTATCTACGAGACCTTTCTAGTCCGAAGAGACGAAGAGAATGGCCCATTTGAAGGCTCAAACGTCAGCATGTAATACCAACCCCGAAATTTTCTCCATATCACAACATCCCCTGCACCTGCTATTTGTCAACACCGTGCGACAGTTTCCGCGAGATCCAAGATAATGCGCTGCGGATCCGTCGCTTCGGCGCCTGGCGTCCATTCTCACGTTGTTGAATTGCTGTGGTTGGCGATAGATGAGGATCCGAAAACCGGAAAATCATCTTCTCCGAACATAGCACATATGCTATTAGTACGAGTTGTATCTCTTATGGTACTGTCACAACCCTCTCTCTCTCTCTCTCTGTGAGTGCGGATTTACACCTCTGAGGCGCTCTAAGTTCGTTCTTCGTTACAACCGTCACAATTTACATGGGAGTTTACAGCTTAACCTCCACGCTGATCAAACCAAAAACGAGATACACCAACAATCCACTCCTATATTGACAGATACTGTCATTGTAGATATCCCAATTTAAAATATCTTAGGTTGAATGCCGCTGACCTATATCACTGATTTAAGAATATCCTTTGGTAAAAAGAGCCATGACTGTACTAGGAAAGAGTACAGTGCTGCTTGATCTCAATGTGGATCATCATTTATGTTTATGCGAGCAGAATGTCTGGAGCCGGTCGAGACAGGAGATCAAAAGCTCGCGGGCAGGAAAGTCAATGGCAAGAGAGGAAGGAAAGTGGTAAGGGTAGCTCATTACGACTGCCTACACCTCTCTCGGACGGTTCAAAGTAGGAAAGATGAAGGTGAAACCTTCACATTAAGATGCGTGCTTCATTTACTTGCAAATCCCAGGAGTTGGTAAAAGGCAAATGAGGTGGAGGAGGTGGGAATGGAGGGGGATTGGGTTCTACCAATTTACGCCCTAAAGTTCACACCAGAGCTGAAAATGGTGATGCAGAAGGTCTAGCAGCAACGAGACTTGTTTAATGACCTCAAAGATATACAAAGAAAGAAAAAAAGTTTATGCGACATACAAAAGCAGCTTCCTTGGTAAAAAATAAGGGAAACAAAATAAGTCGAGTAACATAACCTCATGAGAACATTTATATAATCTTTTTTTCATCAAGTTTTATAATTTTTTTTTTTTTTTTTTTTTTGCAGATATTTGCATAGGTAAGTATGCATAAGTGTGAAAACATTTGTAAAGTTCAAGTTTATGAAAAACAATCTTTTTATAAATACCTTTCTAAAAAAGTTTGAAAAGATTCAGCACATGTCATTGAAATTCAGGCGCCATTTTGGAGTACAAAGAATCTCAACGTTAAGAAACTTATGACAGAGGAACTGTTTCTTGACAGTACCAGGCTGTTGCAAGACCTAGATGATCCCTTATCGATTCCTCCAGACCGAAACAATAACATGATAGAACTAGAACTAGTTATTTTGCCGTAAGACTGGTAGTTAACAATTTATTTGCTCTCAAAGTGCTTAAATTTCGTAATAATGTAACATTATGTTACGATTACACTGCTTTCTCGGTATACTTCCAAAAAACACGTTTTTCAGTGGTAGTTGAAAATTGAAAAAAATTAATTATCACACCTCCAGAGCTACTGGTGGTCTCATTCGAAACAGAAATAGAATGAATGCATTTTTATTCAGCTCTCTCGGATAAAAATCCACGAACAGAGGAGGTTGCACAAAAACTTTATAGTTTGCAATTGTGATCATTAGCACTAAGCAGTAGTTACAAAATAAACTTGTGAGAAAAACGCAAGCCGCTCCACAGAAATATAGGGGGAAAAAACGAAACATAATCACATCTAAGCGTCAGAGGATCAGACCCCATCTGCATAAATTGAGATAACCAACAGCATCTTACTTTGAATTTTAAATAAAAACGTTCTAAGAAAGAAAGAATGAGCTGTTAAGAAACATTTCCGCTAGATTGAACTACATATTACAATACAAATTATAAACAAGTTGCTAGGAAAAATTGAAGAAGAATATAATTCTTATATGCCAACTATTGCGATATCTATATATATATTTTGTATTTTAATTGAAAAACAAACAAATCCTACAGAAAAAAAATTGAGCAATCATTAGTGATGTTAATAAAGTAAGAGGAAACAAATTACATAGTGTACCACATTTTAAACAAATTGTTTTATTGATCTAAATTAACAGAATTTTACAGAAAGAATTAATGCTCTCACTTCTGACACTTCTCTTAAATGCTGATTAATCCTATAAGCAAAGTTTTTTGAAGCTGAGCTTAAAATGCGAAGTAATTGAGCCTCCTCATTAAGGGGGAACTCAATTAGTGGGACGAGGAATTTCAAGCTGTCAATAGCATACATGGGACAAGAAAGCAAAAGATGGGGCAAGTCGTCCAGAACTCCCCAATTACAAACAGGGCACGTTGCCTCCGGCTGTAAGACAATTATTCCACCCCCCACGAGGATCCTGGCATTATGTTTACCCAGCAGTCTCATCTGTGCATGAACTCGGGTCAGGTGAATTGGCCAGTCATTCAGGAGGTAGCTCTGTGGAGTACAGGGAGATATGCTCTCCACAACCTTATTCAATACCAGGTATCTCGAATTTCGGGACTCATCCAGATCACAAAATCACGAAGCAGAAATAATCTAAGTAATAGCAAAATTTTTTTTAGGTCACTAAGTGGTGTAATTTGTACAAAAACTATCAAACAACTGAAGAAAAACGGTTAAAAATCAGTGAAAAACCACGCTTTGTTTGGCAGTTTCTAGGCAAAACTCACAATAAGGATGCATTTGAGGCTCATCATATGTGTTATAGGCGTACTCAGCCTTAAGTTTACAACCAGAATATCCTCTTTTAACTGAACATCTCAAAAATGCAGGTGTCCTAACACAAAAAGTATACGTCTACGTGAAAAACGCGGTTCAGATTCAGATTCAGCAACCTCGAAAACCCCCACGACCAGTACCAGTTTTGTGTAAGCACGACTTTGATTCGGAGGAGGGAGGGGGCTGTATTATTTTATTATTTACAAAAATTCGCTCATACAATCATGCTGCATGACTGGAATTTGTTGTGGTTCGTTTCAAAAAGAATCAATTTGAGAAGTGATGAAACAGGGCTAATTCAAATGTGTCCAACCTGATCTTCCGAGAATTTTTCGGATGAAAATAATTCTTCATCTACTGCTCGCACTGGCTCACAGCGGAGAACTCGACTTAATGAACGTTTCTTGAAAAAAGTAAGCGATCCCTTATTAGCGGAGTTTTCCTGGAAATCCCAGATTTATGATTTTTTTTTTTCCTCTTTATTTTTTTCATGAAGAGAAATGTTTTATTTTTCATTTCTTCGGCAATAAAGGGAATGACATCCATGGCCAGTGAATATTATACCAAAACAAGCTCTCCTCATAAAAGCGTTTTTTATACTTCGTGTTTGAAGAAAAAAAAAAAAAAAAAAAAAAAAAAATGGGTGGATGACCTCACGAACGACCTTATAACGTGGTAGGGAAAATAATTCATTCAAAAAAAGTCCTTGTAGCGGCATTATGAACCTTTTGTTTTCATCTTCACGCACATGCCAAAACAAAATGGTCCTACCAAAAATCCTCATTTTTCATTCGTATTTTCGCCTTGACATCTTGAAATAATAATTATGTCACCCTAGAATCATATAACAGTCATGCAGAATGATCGCCTGAGCGAATTTTCGTTAAATTGATTTGATATTTGAGTTTTTTTGAGTGAAAAGAAATTTGTAACTGTTTTTTATGGCAAAAAACGTACCCTAAATAAAAATCTGCTTGTCAACAAGGAATTTTAGATTTTTAGCTTTTTTACAGTTTTTATCGATTTTTTAAAGCAAATTTCAATGAAATTTAAGTACGGTTTCCAGAATAATTTTGTACATATATAGTAGAAAGTTTTATTTTATAATTTATTAATAAACTTTATTTGTGAAAGTGCTCCAAAATTCAAAAAATAATTATTCGTCAAAAATTTCTTCCCGAAATTGAAAACCGTTTTGAGGTATTATGAAATGATTTCTGGAGTTTAACGCTTTTCCATATATATATTTATATATACATATATAACATTCCAGGCGATATCAATCTTTACGATTGAGATGAATACCTATTCCGTTTTCGCGCCAAAAATTAAGCATTTCAAAAGAGAGGATGAGTACCTGTGTCTTTTTGAGTAGAATAAAATGGTCAATTAACAGAAAATGTGCCGAAAAAATCACTTGAACAAGAACATTAAAAAATTCATACACACAATTATGCCAAAAATGTACTACGATTTCATTATTATGAGCTATAAAAATCTAATTAACTGAATGTGAATAGGGTCCAGCGGGGCAAGTGCGTTTTCGGGGCAAGTGCGTCTCTTCGTTTTATTTCGCTATGAGGCCCTCGATTTTAATAAGTAACTTAGAAAATGATAGAACACTTGTTTATTATCACCTGACAAAAGTTTTAACCTCCTCAGTGAACAAATAAGCGTAATTGGAACCAGTTTTCAATGGTTTTCTTGTCTAAACCCCTTCCTTTGCTGTTTACTCCACTGTTTAGCTTTCACCCTCTTGTCTCTGTATGAACTGTGCACTTGATAACTTCAAGGCTACGAAAATTCCTGCAGTGACTTAATTTAACGTTCTTACCCCTCTTTTTTTAACGGTGGGGCAAGTGCGTTTTAAAATAAGGGGCAAGTACGTTTCATTAAAAACCACATGAAATTACCTATATGAAAAATAAGAAAATCAAGGTCTTGAAGCCTAGTTTCCATACAGAACCTCTTCCTCAAGCCCGACGCACAACCGCACGCTTCTCCCAAACGTCAGCCCTATCTTATTCTGCAAAACTCTGGAGCCTTCAAATTCTCTCTCATGCAAACCTCATTCCCTAATTGACAGTGAATCAGAGGACAGCCAACAAGTGGATGAGTTTATTGACCGTTTTATCAACTCAGGAATTCATGTTGAGTTGCTAAAAATTATCTATTTTGCGGCGTTTTAATTTTCATTAACAATTCATTTTAAATTATACCTAAAATCTACCTACATTGGTTTATTTCATTTTTATTATTTTAAGGGTAGAAAGTTGAAAACGCACTTGCCCCCCAAGAGAGGGCAAGTGCGTTGTTTGAATGCTACGAAGTTTTTCCCAATTCTTAATGAATTAGGTACTAACTTTAATTCATTATATCCACACGTTTTTCGAGTTAGAAATGTGTGGGGAATGTAATAAAACTGTAGTCATTATTTAACTTGTGGTTTGAGGGAAATAGTAGCATCACAAAGTCAAATTTATGAATAACAGGTAAGCACTTGTGCCCCCTGTTAATCTAAATTTGACATTTAGATTAACATCATAAATGATCCCCGCCAATAGACGCACAGAGAAGTTGAGCTACCTTTGTTTTGTCAACCAAGCCTTTCATTGTGTAATAATTTTCGAAACGCTCTAGATAATTGGAAATTTTTCTTTTCTGGCGTCAAAACATTCAAAAGGTGTTAAATTCGACATTTTTATGTTAGGTAATAATCACCGCTTCCTTTAACATCACTTGATTCTACGATTGCTTGAACTTGGGCCTGGAACTGTGCAGTAACTTCAGCTATGAGTTCTTTTTGTTGTTCTTTGAACACAGCCAGGAGTACGGTGAATTGTTGAGCATCCATTTTGAAAACAGCTGGATTTGGAATGAAAGTTGACAGAATTGAATGTGTATATAGGGAGGCGAACCTTACTTTGTCTGAAGTCACAATCGTTGATCAAAAGTCAGGATCGTTTCATGATGTGCGACCTATTCAAGTTAGACAATGTGGCCTGATATTTGAACGACTTCACACAGCTTTTTTTATCGTCGCTACTTAAAATGTCTTTGGAAGAATACAAATACGTCAATCTCGGAAGAACTTGAACGCTTTATATTTACAAAAAGTAAACTAGAAATCAATTACCTAAGTAAACACAAAATCCTTAGTAACACAAACACCTGAACGTATGCTTATAAATCTTAGAGTTATTACAACCCCCTGACCCAAGTCTATGTGCTCTATGAGGTCAAATTTAAAACAATTTAACATAAATGTAATACGATAATTTGAGAAAATTCGCTCATATTCATGCCGCATGATTGGGACGTTTTTGGTTTATTATGCGAAGATAATGGTTAGTTTGTTAGACCCCATTTGAGTGTAGGAGACTGCATTCATTGATCCTGCAATGTGCTTGTGGGTTAGGGTAATATTACTTGGCGAGAGAACGTTGTGAGAACGTCTAGGTCAGCAGCTGTGTTGGTATAATTCTTTTTGAGTAGAATAAATTGGTCAATTACAGAAAATACGCCGAAAAATTCACTTGAACTAGAACATTAAAAAATTCATACACACAATTATGCCAAAAATGTACTACGATTTCATTATCATGTACTATAAAAATCTATATTAACTGAATTTTAATTGCATTTTTAATACTTTTTTGCTATAAAATTAGTAGTTAACTACTTCTTCCAATCCAATCTTACTTCTTCGTCGAATTTTAAAACAAGTTGACATAAATGTAATACGATAATTTGAGAAAATTTGCTCCCATTCATGCCGCATGATTGGGACTTTTTTGGTTTATTATGCGAAGATAATGGTTAGTTTGTTAGACCCCATTTGAGTGTAGGAGACTGCATTCATTGATCCTGCAGTGTGCTTGTGGGTTAGGGTAATTTTACTTGGGGAGAGAACGTTGTGGGAACGTCTAGGTCAGTGTGTCGGTGTGTACAGTAGATCGTGTTAGGAGAGCATACACCGAATATGCTGGACGGGAGCCCTATATCGATTCGGTCCTCTCTCTCCGTTTCTATCCCTTTTCCTTTCCGCTTCCCCCCATCGCACTACAAGCTAATTAGAACAGCTGATGGCGGAAGTGAATAGGCGGCTAATGTCTTGTAGCTCTCCCGTCGAGCCGCCCAGCCGGGTCGGTAAGGGAGGGTTGGGGGCTGACGAGGGGTCTCGTAGGAGGATCGTCGACGTCAGGATGCGGCGGGAGGTCGGGGCACTTGTAACTCGTGAATGGTCTTACGAAGAACTGTCGGCAGAAAGGGTGGATGGAGGGAGGGAGGGGTCGGCGAGTTTCAAATAGGACTGGAGCTCATGGGTTGGCTAGCATTGTCCGATAGCCCCTTCAGTCGTCGGAAAGGAACCAGAGAGGGGAGAGAGAGAGAGAGAGAGAGAGAGAGATGGAGGGAGAGATATAAATATAAAGAGAGTCAGTGAGAGAGAGGTTCAGTGAGTGGGAGGAGAGAGTGGGAGAGAGAGAGAGATAAATATGAAGAGAGTCAGTGAGAGAGTGAGAGAGAGGTACAGTGAGAGGGAGGAGTGAGTGGCAGAGAGAATGAGAGAGATTATTTTATTAAAATACTTCTCGACATGCTCCCAAATAATAGACTACGTGTATATAACGTAACTTTATGTGGTTGTAATTTTACAAAAACTCACACTCGAATTATTCACATCCACAAATTCATTGTTCACCAAAACTGCACCTCACGGCCAGTTGTATATTGCCTCAATATACAGGGAATTAATGAATGTCAAAAATGGCTCTTCATACAGGTCAAGAAGTTCTCTGAAGTCAGGTGGCCAACGGACACCAGTAAGGACAATTCGTCGAACCAATCTGCTACGGAGTCATCAAAGTTTGGGCATTCGAAGATCACGTAGTCCCGCGTTTGAGGAATAGAGGCGTTGTTTCCTGCTTGATTTCGTTTGAAAGCTTGATTTTTTGGCGCAAGAGCGGAATTTGACACACACACACTCACACACATACACGGACGCACACACACACACACACACACACACACACACACACACACACACACACACACACACACACACACACACACACACACACACACACACACACACACACACACACACACACACACACACACACACACACACACACACACACACACACACACACACACACACACGCACACACACACTATTGGGGTCTTGGATCAGAAGCCCTCAAGACTATCTATGATGGAGCAATTCTTCCGATTCTGTCCTATGCAGTTCCAGTGTGGGATGAAGCTGTGAACATAGACTACTTGGTTAAGGAACTGCGTTCTGTATAACGTAGAATTAATTTGAGGATTATTCGTGATTACAGGACGATTTCACATGAGGCAGCTGGCTTGTTGGCCGCTGTGGTTTCCATTGAAATCAAGCTGGGTGAACTGGTTGGGGTATCATTCTTTGAAGACCTGGGCTGAGGTTGGTCCTGTCTATGCCGTGGATTGTCTCCTGCCACCGGGATTGAGAGCTCATCCTTCCAATTCTATTGGTTTGTGCGATGATGGAGTTCCGGATCCTCCAGAGTTTCAAATATATACTGATGGAAGCGGGATGGATGGTTTTACTGGATTCGCTTTTGTCTGCTACTCATCTAGTTCTCAATCAGTCCACCACTCGGAGAAGTACGGACTCGCTGCGTTGTGCTCCAACAATCAGGCAGAGCTGTTGGCTATACTGAAGGGGATTGAGTGGCTGATGGCAGTCACAGTTGAGACTCCCAATGATAATCGGTCGGCGGTAGTCTGGACGGATAGCTAGATTTCTTTGGACTCCATCCAAAACTTTGCATTGCATCAGGAAACGATCCAGAAAGTTAGAGAATGTTTATGGCAGCTTAGAAATCAAGATTCGTGGTTCATTTCTCTCTGCTAGGTAAAGGCTCATCGGGGAAATGAGGGCAATGAATATGCTGATCAGCTAGCAAAGGAAGCTGCTACTGATGACATTGAGATAGCATTCAGTCTTGTACCTTGGAGTTATATCAGGTCGATTGGTCATCAGACGAGCTTGGCGATGTGGGAGGACCAGTGGAGAAGAACACATAATGGAAGCCAAACTCGGAGATTTTTCCCACTGGTGCGGACAAGGATGAGGACGGAGTTACCCATAGCCTGGAAAATAACACAAGTACTGTCTGGACATGGAAAGAATGCTGCCTATCTCCATCGGTTTAATCTCAGAGATGATCCATCGTGCTCGTGTTCAATGGCTGTACCACAAACATGGGATCACGTTATCTTCGATTGCCCAAAATTTGAAGGGAAACGCAGTAGACTAGTGAGGAGGGTAGTGTTGGGTGGAAAAACTTGGCCCCCAGAAATGAACATTTTAGTAGAAGAGTTTTTGTTGGAGTTCACGTGTTTTATAAATAGCATAAATTTCGACGAACTGTTAGACGACGATTAATATAAGTGACTTTTAAGATTCAATTTCATTATTTTCGTAGTTAAATTCTGTAGTAATTAACTTTGAATTGCTTATAAAATAAGTTGTACCCAAATGTATTTTGATGTAAGACAATTTGTATTGATTTATTTGATCGTATGTGGCGAATTATTATTTTCAAATATGTATTTAAAATTTTGATATGTATTCAATTATTGTACAGCATGTAATCATATAATGGGAGCATGCAGAATAAATTCCCTCGTGTCAGAGTTACTAATGCGAGGAAAAAAAAAAAAAAAAAAAAAAAAAAAAAAAAAAAAAAAAAAAACACGCACGCACACTTATATTTATATAGGAAAAAGCGTTATACTCTAGAATTCGTTTCAGAAAGTCCCGAAACGGATTTCAATGAAGTCATTTTTCGAAAATTTCGATTTTGAAATGTTTCGAGCCATTGCAATAGCTTCATTTTCTACGAAAATTTGCTACAAGACGTTTCTTTAAGGGTGTAAACACTTGCTGAGACTGATTGTTTCTATTTTTTTTTTAATTTTAGGGCAGATTGTCAGGAGGTTTAGTTAACTGGTTGTGTTACCACTTTGCTGTATGTATGTTTTGTGCACCCCTCCCACCTAATCAATAACTAATGTTCTTCCAACAAAAGGGTGGTAGAATCATGAGCCTAGTACGTGAGCGGTTTCAAGCTCTGCGGAGAATAAGAAGTGAACACTGGAGGGTTGAGAATAGAGTTCAAAGACCAGAGCTGGACTGAGACTCTCTACGTCGCTTTATCTGCTTCGCACACGACCTATTCTCTGTATAATCCCCCTCTCATGCTTTTCGAACTCCAGACAGTGGGTGATGGCAACTACTTACCAACGTATGACGTGGTTACTCCTACTATAATACAGACGACTCCACCTACTTCGAACCTTAAACGGAACATCTAAAAATGTTCGAATTGGGTTGACATGTACGCGAAATTCGAATCCCACAGTATGTATTTAATGTACTATCTGCTAGGTTTAACGTTTCTCCACTCCTTATTATCAACAGTAATGGCTGAAAAACATGGAAGGTTAACTTCTTGTTTGACGGCAATGCAACTAACAGCTTTGAAATATTTATTCACTTCTTGATCGAGGAGCTGCAGTTTTGGTGTTGGGTCGTTGACTGCCTTGATAATTTCCTTCTTTTGCGTGAACATAAGAGATTGGAACCAAATTGGAACTTCTGTTTCCACTGAATTTGAATCACTTGAGTTCAGGAGTACCAATGTCTCCCTGCCATGGCTATTAGCCGGCCTGATGGTTCAGAAACATCCGTCTCCTCACCTCGTAACTGCGGGTCCATTAATTATGGGGCCATTAACTTTTTAATAGTTTTTCGCATTTCACATACATAAAACTACCTAACTTCCGTTATACAGCAGGCCAATATTTGGGAATGTCTTCAATTATCTGATGAAATAGATTAAAATGAAGAAAGAAATATAAATCAGTCCATTTACTGGAATATGTAGTAGCTGGACGAATAGGTCAGAATGATATGTATATCTAGGTGGTATGGATGCTCGGAAGCTCCAATCTCAAAATGAAAAATATCCCAAATCAATTCTTTTAGTAAAATATAGATTATTTGGACAGAAGGATCAGAAGGAAGTTTATATTTTGGAAGTCTGAATGCTCACAAGCTTTCATCTCACAATAAAAGTATGGAAATGCGAATGGCCCTTCACCATTTAATAACAAGCAACGATGAAAGAATTGTTATTTTTGTCGACTCTCAGTCAACAATTGTAGCAGTGACTGAAAATAGTGGCTGCGGAGATAAAAATGTTTTGGAGTGCATACATAATTGAGTGCGATATAATTAATTGGTTATTATTGCAGCGAGGTACCATCATTTGCCTGTAATGGTGCCCCTCCCACTGTTGGATACGAGGGAATGACGGAGCTGATGTGCTTGCAAAGGAGGGTGCACGCAAGCCACAGCAGCCTCAAAGCCTCTCGTACCGATCTACTCAGAGGTTGATTAATAGCTTATCAAATGTTACTATTCCTGCATGATATCCAGTCGCTGAACGCGGGGAAATATGGGAGTCATTGATTGAATGCCTGATTCCCTAAACTCTAAAGAGGGAAGATTTTGTGGCGAATTTTTGACTAACAACAGACCACGACTAGTTGGCAAAGCCAAGTAATCGTAAAATTGGAGTGCTTGCGTCCTCTACCTGTCCTCTTTGCCATGACAGAGAGATGGATGAACCTCATATCCAGACATTTCCATCACTCGGGGACATCCCTTCCAACATGGACGCATCTCCTTGATGAAGAAATTGTTTCTGTTGGTGAAGATGGTGGATCTGCCTAGTTAATCGCAAGGCGTGGAGAAAAAATAATAATAAAATAAATAAATTAATGAAAAACATAAAAGTGTTCTAAATCTTTTGGTAAAATATAGATCAGTTGGATTATTTGTTCAATAGATTGGAGATACATTGAAAAGGTGTTTCATAGGTTGAAGTTTGAAGGAAAATAGGTTGATCCTTCGGAATTCGAACCCAAGACTCTCAGTTCCGTAGCGTGTGCTCTAAGCATTCCGGCTATGAGACTCGTGTCATGGTTAACACTATATCGCTACGGAGCAGGGAGTGGCGCCACGAAGAGCGTTGCTTAATGTGGTGCTTCGTTCCTTATTTTGAAATTGGGAGGCTAAGAAATGTAAAGTTCAGTTACAAAAGGACTGTTCAAAAAGACAGTCTGGGTATCTACATCTAGCTGCATGAGTTCAGTTGCTCAGGCTGCTATGACAGAAAGCATTGTTGCGATTATTTGACAACTATATTTGACTGTTGGAAGCTTCTCGCTATACGCCTTACCTTATAGATGCCGTATGGACTGATGCGAAGGACCCAATTTGTGTCGGCCACCGAACAGCTCTCGGGTCGGTCTGCTGACACCAAAACTTCATATTTCTCCATTGAGTTGAGTTTGTGAGTGGGAATGAGTGATGAAATGACGCCATCACTCTCTAGTAGATGTTTGGTAAAAGTAGATCAGCTGTTTCTGTGTGTGTGTGTGCCCCACCATCCCACGCTTAGGTGTGACACCTTACCTATCAAATACAGGTCGGATTTCTGGCGTGGATATGAGTGATGGAATGACGCCATCACACCCTATATAGTGAATGTTTGGAAAAGGTAGATCAGCTGTTTCGTGTGTGTCACAAAGAATCATTATAAGGCGCTGGACAATTACTATAAATTATTCGTGTTAAACCACGGACCTAAAATTTACAGAGACCAAATCAATAAGTACACTTTAAATACCCAATATTCGCCAGCCTTGAGCTCGTGGATGCCTCTAAAAAATAATAAAACCACAATTAAAGAAGAACGTTCAGAACAAACTAGATCTCAGAAGAAAGCCCTGTTCCAAAACCTACCGAACCGTGTTACACGGAGCTAGGGGAAGTTCAGTATAAGAGCGTCGGGCCCTCCTTCAAAACTCCTAAATCTGAAGGGCATTTTCAATTAAAATGTAGATTTGGATTAACAGAAAGGCAAAACGTCTGTTGAGGTCGAAAACCATGGAGAAGGGTTAGTTTCGGAGCGAATACATTCCTAAATTATATGTAGGGAAGAGGTGAACTGGTGATGGGGAGGGCTTGACTTCTGAATGGCTGGAACCATTTGTATGTAGATTCCCAACTCTGTAAGTCTCCCATGGTCCCACCTCCGTGTTTATAGTCAAGGCTTTAATGTAATCAAACTTTTTTTTTCAGCTTTTTTCTCATCCCTTTCCGAGGGTCTTTTCGGTCTTTTTACAGACAAGTTTAATTTTTCCCCGCGAACATTTGTCGGTGGGAATGGCCGTTCCGTTAACTCGAAGCTCTTGTCTGGTTCCCCTTTTACTCCGTCAGGGAAGTTTCTTTCCTTCAAATGAGGCAATTTGAAGTAGAAGTTAACGACCTACTGTGGCAGTTCGACGTACGTACCGCTATGTTAATTTTAAATTATTTCTTTGGTAAAAATATTGATTTAGCCAAGAGGGCAGGTATAAACGATTGGTATAAACAGGAAAAATATAATTAGGCGTGTATGGAAATATAAAAACCATCTATTACCTCTGTCCAGGAATTTTGCGGGCTGTCCAGTGTCCACGTTCGTGATTGTTATGAATCTCGTTCTTACGAGTTACTGAGTTCCAATGAACTTACGTTCTGGGAAGTTTCATTGCTACAGTCAGATTTCAACCTAAATCGATTATGTGGCAATTCCACCTATACCATTAGACCCATTGATGGAGATTACCTTTTTGACTTGTTTATGTTTAAAATACGAGTATATCTACACATGTGTTCAATGTTTTACATCAGCATAATTCTGCTTGAATTTGAAAAGTAAATGATGCAGCGATTAGATTTTTGACATTTTATGTCTTTACTATGGCACATAACTCAAAAAGTGTGACGTTACGGTGTGACGAAGAAAGCGTTATGAAATTTCTGATGATTTCCGCTTACAACCGAGTCGTTGCTAGGGAAATGGTACTTCGTGGTTTTTCATCCCACAAAATTCGTTGACCATTCGTTCGAAAGCTCTCGAATTATCCAACCATATTATGTTAACTACTGCGAAGTGCGTGGCCAGCAAGCTGAGTCATGAGCATGGTTATATAAATTATTGTTTATACACAGGTGATCATTCTCAATAATTGATATTGTGAACACGATTGCAACCGCTTGTTAATTTCTGATGATTTCATTGAGCTGGTGTTTCGATGATTTGATTCATAGCAGGTGATCCGAATATTGCGAGAACTGTTTGATTTGTGAGGAGGTGGTTAAATCATTTAATTGGTAATCATTTTAATAGACGATTCTGCAACACATACGAGTCTGCAACTAAAGATATAAAATGTCCCAATGTGTTGTAGACTAGTATGCAAGCGTTACTGTTTAAAATTTGAGCCAGAGGGGGTGTTTTAGGGGTGGGAGAGGGGGTAAAATGGGGTATCTTGGACACCATTGAACGAAATGGGGACCAGATTGGTTCAATTTTTTTCTAACTTTATGAACTTCAGGTAGGGGAAAGTGTGTGTGGGACAATAATGAGATTTATTAGAAAGAAAGAGGGCAATTTTCAAACCCGGGCCTAGCCAAATTTTCAAACCCATTTCACAGCCTGTTGGGACTCCTCATTTCAACAAACCACTTGATCCCGTCAAAAACCGTTTGAAAATACAGTTTATTCACACATACTAAAAGAGGTATAACTCCAAAAAGCCTAATTAACAGCTTGGGTAAAACAGTTACCAAAGTGTTAACCAACAAGTCAATCTGCCAAGTTGATATCAACCAGAGTAAATGCGTGAGCAGCTGAAGTTGGTACCCAAATCAATTGAGCAATAGCTTGCAATTCAAGGTGAATGATAAGTGAGGACTGAGCAAATGCTTGAGCCGATGAGTGTTTTCTTGTGAGAAATATCAAATTCTTATTCACACTCCCAAATCTGAGTGAATGCTTTCTTGCGAGTAATTGCTTCCGAGCAGTCTCTCGTCTTTAATCACTTCACACATTATTGTTGTTTACATGCCCAATTGATTACATGTTTTACGGGATAGAGGTTAAGGGGAGGAGGAATTTGACAGTGTGATATTTTGAGTTGAATTGAGAGCATTCCAACGAGTGGTGATCGATTTTCGTCGTAGGCAGGAGTCCAAACGAGTTACACTATAAAACTGAAGTTAGTGAAAAACGTTGTCTATTTCCACGAAAAAATAAAGAGTTACAATGTTAAATCGATTGCTACGGTTAGGCCACCATCAGTAACAAGTAATAACTGAACACACATTAGAAAGAACGCAGCTTATATAGTCACAGGTGAAGGGATATTGAATCCCATTTGTCGAGAGAAAGGAAAGTATGCTGGAGGTACAACCAATTAAGTAGGATTTCTTCATTTTTGTCCAAAGGGAGGTATGCTGAATGTACTTGAAAAATTCGAAATTATCAAAAGTGACAGATCTGGTAAATGTTTAAGTGAAGATTTCCCTCAATATATTTCACCACTGATAAGTCCATTTCTATAAAGCTTGGAATTATCCCTTCAAAATGTTGAAACCAGTAATTATTCCTTTCCTTCCACATCATCTGATTAGCTATAATCCCCCTTTACTTTGCTTGCACTTAATTGGTTCTACCTCGTGCCCCCTTTCCTATCTCTCGACCAATGGGACTCAATCTCCCTTCACCTGTGACTATATAAGGTGTGTCGTTTTTAATTTGTGTTCAGTTATTTCTTGTTACTGATGATGGCCTAACCGTCGAAATCGATTTAACATAGTAACTCTTTATTTTTTCGTGGAAATAGACAACGTTTTTTAATAAATTCCGTTTTGAAGTGGGTTTCCACAACTTCGTCACGAGTGATTTAGTTCGAGTTACACTGCTCTAGCAACGGAGCGGTTGTATGAAGATGTGGGGGGTTACACTTTTCCCAAACTCCCCTCCTCTTCGTAAAAGATATATATCCAATATATCAATGTCAAATTAAAGTATAATTCTTTTTAGTGGTTCCTACCATAAAAACGTCCAGAAGCTGTGCGAACTTTCAAAACTTCAATTTAACTATTGGAGAGTGGTTTGTGTATATGCTCTACTCGAACATGAAGTATTTACAATTCTAATCCTTTATGACATGGCTTGATGAGTGCGTTTCTACTTTTGCAACAATGGAATACGATGAGTCGATCTCTGCCCACAGTGACAATCGTTTCGGTTGAGACAGAAGTATAGATAAAATGTGAACTTTGTGGGTTGACTGGTTGGAAGTGAGGTAAATGCATTTTGAGGTTGTCAGGTGAGTGAAATACCGCAGCCCAGTATCAGTAGAAGAGAACCATTTCTCGGATATATGTGCGGGCTACCCGTTTAAAATGTTTGCTGGCGACAGGTGGATCGCAGTAACTCAATTCGAGCGAAAACAAAATGCTTCGTTGGAATCACTCGAACCACCTTCTCGACATATGTATATACAGGTTTGACTAGATGAAACTGGAACGCGTGATCCGAATTCCCAAATCCAACAATGGACATGGATTTACAGAGCGTGAACCGTGTTCGGTCAAGCCCAAGGAAATCCTTTCTCAAAAAGTTTGAAACTATCAATTTCGATATCTAACAGGATTGAAACACATATTTCCCTTTAAAAGTTATACAGAACCAGGATAAGGACGACCCTAACTGCTCGCTATGCTGCACATTCACTATGAGGCTGTTCAACAACACTTTTCTGTTGACGAAGTTTTATACGTTATAACTAGTCCAAGAGCTTCTCGATAGAAGATGAATAGACTGTACACAGAATATAGAATAAACGCTGCGAATATTTCACAATGGTTCATTTTTAATGCATTAGGTAGCCGTTCTGCGTAAATAGTAATAATTGGAATCTATATTTATATAAAAGAAAGTCTTGTTAGTTACGCTGTTTATAGCTCAAGAACGGCTGAACCAATTTTCTTGAGGGTGGGCGCAAATTGACGGGCGATTTCCGGAATAGAACCGAATAGAAGAATAGAACTTTCCGGTATAGTAAAATCGTCAAAACTTCCTCCTTCATCGAGAACCCGGTCTTCCTTAGCAGTGTCCTACGTGGATTTGCCGCACGCGTCAATGCGTTCAGGCGTTCAAATGGCGGACCAATGAAATTTGCGAAAATTGTCACGTGGCCCTGCCCGCGCGGTGACGCGACGGCGTTGAACGCTTCGGTTTGATTTTCAAACAAGTTTGTTTTTTATCGCGTTCGCCGCGCGTCAAACGCGTTTATATGATGTTTTTCTAACCTCTTTCGACATTTTGAACTTGTTTTCGTACTTTTTCCGCACGTCTTCTTCTGTGATAATGGAGTTAGCTGATATAGAAACGGCCAGTTCTACATTTATTACATTTATTATACACCTTTATCGGGAGATGCCCAGTTTCGAAGAAAATTACAATATTTATGTTGTCTAGTGTTTCTAGACAATGGTAAAAACAAAATACGAAGGTTTGAGTCACGCTCATGTGAGTAAATTTTATTAATTGTTCAGAGTCTATCTATGTTTGATTGTTTTGAAATTTGAGCAATTTTTCTGGAAATCTTTCTTGTAGTTCCTATTATTCTGCCATACAAATAAACTTTTGGATTCTACCAAATATTCGCCGTTATCTTTTTTTTTTTTTTTTTTTTTAAATCATTGCAACGAATTAAAATTCTTGTTGAATATAAATGGTAAAATTCTAGCTTAATTTTGTTCACGATGTAATCGAAGGTTTTTACTTTCATTCTTGCATGTGATTTAAAGTGTTATTCACTTTCCCTCAATTTTGAGTATAAGTTTTAGCATAAGTTTAGCATACAAAAAGACCTTTAAATTATTTATCACTGATCTAAATTAATCACTGAAATTAGTGATAATTGAAAGGTATTTTTTATATGTATGATAAAACCTCATTATGGAAGATTATCGCACAAAATCTTCAGAAACTCTTCTAAGATTTTCGGAGTCTAAGTGATGAAATTCACCGAACTCGCTCCCGCTTTCAAGTATTTCCTAGGCCGGTCTCCTTTTTTTATTATTTACAGCTAAATAATACGAAAGAGCCGTTGAGCTGGACAGCAGCTCAAACTTGTTGATCAGCGGCATGAGTGCAAAATCAAATTGAAAAAATAAAGTTGAGAACACAAGTGATTAGAACAGAACAGGTTGACTAGCTAAACAACGAAGCGTTTTTGCGGTTCCACGTAGGACCCAATTTTTCTTCCGCGCGGCATGACGCGGCAGCGCGCCAACGCGCCAACTCGCACGGCTTGACGCTCGCGGCGGAGCCACGTAGGACATTGTTTACGGTTTCCAAGGCCAATCATATGTTTGGTTCCATCAAATTAAAGTGATCTATGATCTATTCTGCACACAGAAAATGAAGGCAGTTTGAAAGGTAGGTAGGAGAATTAGGTTAATAAGCTACGACGATGCCTCGGGCCCATTAGCTGAGTAGCTTCTAAAGCTATTTCCTATGGTATTAAACCTATGAAGCTGGAATTAAGCAGCCTCTGCGAGACTTAACTTGATGGTGCCTACGGCCCAGATCAGCTGAGTAGCTCCTAAAGCTAATTATTCCTGTGATATCTAGGTACTCTGTTATATTGAGGTTGAAGAAATTTTTATTTAAAACAGAATATTTTGCCTCAACGACCCGTGATTGAAACAAGTGTAATGCCAGTTCAGCCACTCTCCCACACCCAGTTCCCTTGCAACTTACTACTGGTATTTCGGTCTGGCTTATGTAACTTAATCAGTCCATAGAGTATGGGTGGTTTTGGGTTCATATTCTGATGAACCCAACGGTTCTCTGTCAAGGTATGGTATTCAGAAACAAGTCTTGAGAGCAGAAAAAAACAAATGAGCAGCCATAAGAAATTTACAACGCAGTAAAAGCTTTCCAACGCAGTCCTTTTTTTTTTTTAATAACAGTTATCCCGAAGAGAGTTAGGATCTATTTTAGTGTTATAAGGTAGAAGGCCCAAAAAAAATCTTAGAAATTAAATTACTCGGAAACATAACGTTTAAAAACAACCTCTACGAAAAACTTTCGTTCACAAAAAGCTTTAGAATCGACTCCTGAAGTTTGTACCATTAGGCTTCAAACACCCTGTATAATTTTCGTTGCGGGATTTGGTTTTGAAACGGCATATGATAGGCACGCCACAGACTGCAAAAGGCGAAGCCTCCAAAGGGCGTTCCTAAAAATGGATTATAACTCGCTGAAAGTTTAGGAAAGAGGAAGAGAGAGCCTGGGACGGTTTACACTCAATAGATTACAAGAGTTCGTTTTGCTGTGGTTGAAGCTTCAAAACCTCATCCCAGCCGACCCTCTTCGATAAACATTCTTCTTCCTAATAATTTGATAACGATGAAAAGTTTTTGACGTCGGTTTCGCCTCAAAAAACAACTCCAAGGAAATTACTCGGGTTTTTGCTGGTTCAATGAAAAATGCGATCCCATTCAACCCCGTTGGTTTTAAACAACCATCTATAGTTCAAATAAGAAAAGAAAAAATCTCTACCAAACGTCTCTGGTACGATGATATTTAAGATCGATTTGTTATGATTGAGTCGCTTCTCTCACTCATTCAAATAAAATGTGGTAATGGGATGAATGTAGGTACCTACTATATCCTGGTTCATTCAGTTTGGGGGGGGTGTCACTATGACTATCGCAAAGGTCTGCGAGTCTGGGTGGGCAGTATAGCATCTTCACTTATATCTTACTTACGGAAGTTTAGTATTAGTTGAAAGAAACAATTCATGGTTTCGCCCAGAGTATTGTAGATACGATGGTAGTGAAATATATCGGTGAACCCCTGGAAGCTAACCCACGCAATTCTTTAGAATTTCATCAAGCTCTAGTGGTACCTAAGTCTTGGAGTTTCACGTATGACAATCAATTTTACGAGTTGTTTAGAGCAAGCGGCAAGAAAAACACTTGCAGCACCTCAAACTAGGTCAAGACTGGTGAGGGAGTGCTGGGATGTACTAAATACCCTGGGAAAGGACAACAAGATTACCTTGAAATGGGTTCCAGGGCATTCAGGAGTGGCAGAAAACGAACGGGCAGACCGCTAGCCCGAAGGGGGGAATCAATGCAATTCATTGGGCCGGAACCCGTCCTGGGTATAGCAAAATGCTCGGTAAAAACCGGTTTGTGGGAATGGATAAGGAAGGAACACAAACGGCTCTGGACAGAACAGAACACCCCAGAACAGTGCACGGAACACGGAAATCTGGTAATGAACGCACCTTGCCATCGTAGGAGTACAGCTGCCCTAAATCTCTCGAGGTGGGAATGGTGACTGGGCACGGGTGCTTCAGGAAACATCTGCACAGGATTGGAGCCTACAGAAGTGATCCAGTGTGCAGAATGTGCGGAGAGGAGGAAGAAACCGCCTCTCTTCTTCTCTTTGAACGACTAGCACTCGAAGCTAAACGATTCAGAACCTTTGGGACCCAGGGGAGATAGTATCGGTAGACAATCTTGTGGGGGGAAATCTCAGTCTGGTGGAGGAGAGGGAATGGCTCCAGAATCTATAGGTTGAAAACAGGGGAGAGAACCGCACAATATACCTCGGTTTCGGTGCGGCGGAGGGGGAAATTGACCCCTCCCACTGACCCTGAATTAAAATAATATTAATAATAATAGAGCAAGCGGTAAATACAATGCCGGTAAATTTCATCAAAATCGGTCTACTAGTCTTGAAGTTTGAAACGTACAACAAATTAAAATTTGACGCATGCGCAGTAATATTACAAAACAAATTGAGATTTAATTTATACGGTGTGTGATGAAATTCATAATCCTTCTTGAAACTCATACTTAACCTCCTTCCGAGTTTTAACTCTATCGGACCGAAAGAGCGCTAGAAGTCGACGTTAGAAGAAATTCACGTTTGTGCGTGAGTTCATGTCATTACTAATCTGACGACAATGGAATTCATAGGGGCCATCTAGAGAAACCAAAATTGATCAGCAAGCTGTGAAACGCAAAAAGTGAAAATTTTGATTGTGGAGGATCAAATTTGTTTGACCTGCACGAACTCGAAGTTATATTACCATCGGTAGTAAGGAAGAAAACCTGTTTGTCATTTAGAAATAAATATCATTAAATCAACGTACGAGCTCCTATAACTAGCTTGAACTTTTTTGACATTTTATGTCTTTACTTTGGCACATAAATTAAAAAAGTGTTAAAAAAAGCGTTAAATAAGAGCGTTAAAAAAGCGTTACGGTTGGTTATCTGAAGATTTCCGCTTACAACCGAGTCGTTGCTAGGGGAATCGTACTTCGTCGTTTTCCATCCCACAAAATTCGTTGACCATTTATTCGAAAGCTCTCAATTTATCCTACCACTAGAGGCCTGTTAGGGCTTGGAAAGCCCTAATCTAGTATAACAGTAGTACCTAACAGGAACCCAGCACATTATAGTAACAATATAAGTCCTACCTATTTGCAGCGTTATGTGACCTGGTGTAAAGCTAAGGCGATGTTAATAAATGATTAAAAAAAGGAAATAACGATCAAAATGTAAGTAATGTAATAAAATAAATACCACCAGTCGAGGTGGTCCTCGCCACTCAGCTGATCAGAAAAGACCCCATCACTTCACTCGCCTCTTAATGTCCCAGAGAGTCTCCCTATCAAATTTCAACTTCCTACAGTGAACAGGAAAGAATTTAGCTCACTCAGCTGATCAGAAAAGACCCCATCACTACGTTTCTTACTTACCGACACTTTAGCAACAAACTTGGGGCCGTGCTAATTCGGAATTATATATAAATAGCGTTCGGAATTATATATTTATAAAGTCTCAGAAATAACTCTCCTAGATGTTAACAACTACACTACGTTTCTTACTGACCGTGAATTGACGGCAACTGTTGTTACCGCCATAGCCTAATAAACAACTCTCGTTGATAAGGACCGCCTAGAACACGATCAAAGCGGATATAGAGACGAACGGCGACACTTTTGCAACAAACTTGGGGCCGTGCTGATTCGAATAAGCAGTCTAACACTAAAATCGGACCACGAAGTTCTTCACAATTTCAAAGACCGTTCGGAATTATATATAAAGATATTATGTTAACTAATGCGAAATGCGTGGCCAACAAGCTAAGTTATGAGCATGGTTATTTGAACAGTTGTGTACACTCAGGTGATCATTCTCAATAATTGATATTGTGAACTTGATTGTAACCGCTTGTTAATTTCTGATGATTTCTTTGAGCTGTGTTTCGATGATTTGATTCATAGCAGGTGATCCAAATATTGCGAGAACGGTTTGATTTGTGAAGCGGTGGTTAAATCATTTTAAGAGGTAATTTCTATGCTTTAAACTCTAGGAAGCTGTAATTTTGTATGTAGCCTCTTACATACAAAACACACAGTTACATAGAATTGATGATGCCCAGTGTCCGGATCTGATGAGTGGCTCTTAAAGCTAATTTCTATGCTTTACACTCTAGGAAGCTGTAATTTCGTTGTAGCCTCTTTAGGACATTTACTTGACGATGCCCAGGGCACGGATCAGATGAGTGGCTCTAAGAGCTTGCATACGAGTCTGCAACACATACGAGTCTGCAACTAATGACATAAAATGTCCCAATGTGTTGCAGACTTGTATGCAAGCGTTTCTTATGATTATCGAATACTTTGCTCTGCGTTAGTAACCTGTTTTTATTGAATTCATTCAAAAAGATCCAGTCCTATTTTCCTCACTTCAAATCTTTAGAAAGGATCGGTCCCTACGTTGACCAATACTTCCTCTGGGCATGACTATGTATACGTATTAAACAGGCATGTAATGCTGAAACCCTTCGTAGCTGTTTAGTTACAAACTCTAAAAGTCATAATTGTATCATCTATGTGCTTCGCAATGAATTAGCTGAAGGGTTGAGAAGTATCGATCTATATGTGCCCAAAATCAAAATATAAGGCTGAAATAGTGAAGCATTTTATGATCCTGAATTTCGAAATGTCTCTATTGATAATGAAAAGCAAGTGTATCAGTCAGTTTCTGTTTTGTTACTTTGTAAGTATTTGAAGATACTTATTATCAGACATCACCCAGTAGAGATTGCGCATGACAGCCACACCACCAGAATAAATTTAATATATAATAAAACTGCACAACGATGCAACAAGTGAGTGCAGTTCGTTTTTGTGAAAAAATATTTGCTAGAATCCTTTTTCTCCGCTTTCATTTGGACTTATGGTTTTGTTGAATCACCGAAGTTGGAAATTTCTAATTTTTAAATTGTTTTGTTTGGCAATACCATAAGCAACGAAGTGCTCTTAGGCAACAAAGTTAGTAACCGGCAATTTTATGGATACAAGCGTGGATCCGAATAACCAAGGGACACAATGCCCGGGTTGTGGAAGGAGATACAGAAGGCTAAACACACATCATGTTTCTCATGGGCGAGTTAGCGCATCGGATGACGAGGTTACAAGTAATGACCTTATACAAACAGCTCACCCTCAACCGAATGATGGACAGACCTTCGAGTTGCTCCAGGAGAAGTTTGAGGAGGGTTTTGGAGCAAGGTTGGTGAACTCCTCGGAAGGGACTGCAACAGTTTGGGACAAACGGTGGAGACAGGCCATGCGCTTACAAGGAAAGCAATATGATATACCAGATGGTCCTACGGGAAGGAGGTTCGTCTCAATATTGGCAGCTGAAATAATGGGAGTAGCAGAAGGGCCGCATCTGTCAGAGCGAATTTTCGTTTTGTGCGCCACTGTCCTCCAGAGAGAAAAAGGGGTAACCTCAGTAAAAGTATACGTATTAAACAGGCGATAAGATGATGATGAGGAGCAACTTTGTATTGAGCCCGTATTAAGATCGGCCAGGCTAGTCGCAGATATTAGATTCGATAATCGCATTGTGAATGCTGACGCCTGCTCCTACCGGTGATGTCTGTCCTCGACACAGATACTTATTATCAGACATCACCCAGTAGAGATTGCGCATGACAGCCACACCACCAGAATAAATTTAATATATAATAAAACTGCACAACGATGATGATGATGAGGAGCAAAAAGATAAGAGAAAATTATGTTTTAATGTTAAAAAATGTGGGTTTTTCAATGAAATAGTTGGTTTTCTCGAAAGATGACCCTCCATGAAACTACGAGTATGAGGTCGGTTTCTATGCATTTTTTCACGCTGTATCGAATGGTAACATTTTTAGATCTCTCCACCTCCGTTATAACCGAGTTTTACACTTAAAATCGCAAATGTTAAGTTTGTTTGTTACGATTAAATGTATGTGTGTTATGGGGTATAACTAGTTAATTAAAGTGTAAAACTCGATTATAACGTAGTTGAGAGATCTGCAAGAGTTTCCATTCGATCCAGCGAGAAAAAATACATAAAAACCGATCCCATACTCGTTGGTTCATGGAGGGTCATCTTTCGAGAAAACCAACAATATCATTGAAAAACCCACATTTCTTAACATTAAAACATTATTTTCTCCATTAAATAACAAAATAAAAGTAAAATTGATAATACCGTTGGATAGCATATTAGATGAAGCAGTTTTCATGAGATTTGCCAGTTTCCAAGATTCTTTTTAAAAAAGTAGTGAAGTTTTAAAGATTTTCAGAAATATTATTTTTTCAAAATCGTCAATGTTTGAGCTGGTGTGAGGGTCTTCGGATGGTACTTTTTAAGAACCCAAGTACACTATTCTTATAGGAAATTTAATGCTAATACCGAAAATGAGGTTGAAAGTTAAAATTAAATGAGGCAAAGTGGAGAAATCCGAGCTTAAAATGAAAAAACACGGTTTTCCTGAAAAAACCTTTAAAAAATTATATCTCGAGTACGGATTGAGATAAAAATATGCGGTTGGCGGCATTTTACTCCATTTTTGATGTCGGTTCACCCAAATTTTTTTTGCATCTGCGAGGGAATCACCCTGTATTGGTACTCAAATTCAAGGTCTGGATCTCCTGACTAGTGTGACCCCTAGTGTAAAAACCTTAGGTTCCCAAAATTTTGAATCATATTCGTTTAAATTAAGGAAGTGTGTCAAAAAAGTTCGTCATGCAGCATGATCGTATGAACGAATTTTCGTAAATTATAGTAATGTTAAATTGTTTCGAAATTCGAGCTTTTTCAGTGCAAGGAATTTGTTTACTATTAATTTTATGGCAAAAAATATATCCTAAATAACAATCTCCTACTCAAACAGATGTTTTGAATTTTATGCTTCTTTTGCAGTTCTTATTGATTTTTAAACAAATTTTGAAGAATTTCAAGTACATTTTCCAGCATAACTCTGTACACAAAAGTGTGAATGTTCTATTTTAAAGTTGATAAACTTTATTTAAGCAATATTCTACCAAAAATATAAATATAACGATTTTTAGCCGTATTTAGCCATTTTTAGTGATTTATTGAGTACATTTTTTGAGATTTGACCAATTTAATGTGCTAAAAACGTTCTAGCCAATGAACTCATCCTTTTGTTTGGAAAGCTTGATTTTTTTGGCACAAGTAAGGAATTTTTATCTCAATCCTAAGGAGAGTTATCGTCTGGAATGACACATAAATATATAAATAGATACACACACACACACACACACACACACACACACACACACACACACACACACACACACACACACACACACACACACACACACACACACACACACACACACACACACACACACACACACACACACACACACACACACACACACACACACACACACACACACACACACACACACACACACTCACACATATATATACATATGAAAAAGCGTTAAACTTTAGGATTCGTTTCAGAATGCCTCAAAACGGATTTCAATGAAGAAATTTCCAAAAATTCTGATTTAAAAATTTCCCGAGCCATTGCAATAGCTTCATTTTCTAAAAAAATTCGCTAAAACGTGGTTAGAGGTGGTTAGAGAACAAAAATCAGTCATGCAGCATGGTCGTATGAAGGGGTTTCTTGCATGCCATTGGCAAAGAGTGTTGCATGTTGTATTCGGTCAGGACCCTTAAACTTTAAGCATTTGACAAATATTATGGCCCATTAAATAGTGTGGATATTGAGGGCTTCAAGTTCCTATCAATTTTACAAAAGAAGGAAAATCATTTGATGAGTTTCTGATTCAAGACCTGCAGTAAAAAATTGTGATTATTGAGATCAATAAGAATCAATCCTTCGTGATCAAACTATAGCATTTCCAGGCCAAATACAACCTTTTCCAGACCAAATTAAACTTTTTCCAAACCAAATTAAACTTTTTCCAAACCAAATTAAACGTTTTACAAACAAACAAACTTTTCCAAATCGAATTTGGTTTCGAAAAAGTTAAATTTGGTCTGGGAAAAGTTTTATTTGGTCTGGAAATGCTATACAATCACGATTAATTTAAAATATCAACTTATATACGCAAATATTGTCTTAGTGAGCGAAACATAAAACTGGAAAAGGTAATCCTGATGTGTGGGGCGTAGGAAGTAAGTAAAAACAGTGCAATAATTATAGATGCTCCAGCATCTCAGTCCAATAGAATATTAATAGATTCCAGTAGAACTAATGCCTATTGATCATTCCGACACCATTTGATCGCTCCAATACTTCCGTGCTAAATGTGGTACAAGCATGCCATCCGCTCTTGCTCCGCTAACATCAATAAGCGTTGTAATTGGTCTACCCAGCTCTATCAGTAAGCCTAATTTTGTCCGCAGGCTAATAACACTGGCTAATAACACCAAATGGTGGTGATGGAGGAGAGGGACCCCTCACAATGTTATTGATGACACTCCGGATGTTTGCAGTCTATACATAGACTGTGACCTGGCTGACACACAGGAAATCCGATCATCGAAACAGCCACCGCAAACGTGAATATTCATATTTCTGAATTGAATCAAACAAAGATACGGCATGACTTGAGCTCCTCACTATTCATTGGGAATCGAGTCGTTTTTGAATTAGATTATGGTGGAACTGTAATGTGCTGCTCTGGAAAGAATACAAAAAGAAAACAGCGAGGAGCAATGATTTAAAACAATAAAATATTATTCTAAAATCTTATGGTGATAGCTCCTTCAAAACACAGCTGTTGGTGTAATTAATCTTTGTTTCAAGCTAAGGAATAGGAATACTAGAGATATTGACTGTATTTTGGTGATCAGCAGTTTTTGCAAATTTGGTCTCATTCAACGATTTGTTCCAGTTAGTGAAATTTCTCATAAAACGTCTCATTTAGAAAGATATCCAGATCCTGTTGAGAGGCTAGGCCGCATTTCAGAAAAATTCACTTGCAGATAAAGCTGGATTGCTCCCTATCCATACACTCAGAAGGAGGTATAGCTCTGACCGTTTATATGGACTTGAAAGGCACTTTGCAGGGATCGAAAGGTGGCTATGATTGCACGTGTCATTGAACCTTCCCCTTGAGTCAACCCATTGGTGATTGTTGAGAAATTCTATGAAGACAAACCAGTGGAGGCAGTGGGCGTCTGAGCACAGCTAAGAATCTGCTTCAGAAAAACAAAGACCTTCACCGAGCAATCTTCCAATATACAAATTCACCCATTCTGTCACTCGGAGGTGTGTCCACCCCAACTATTTTTGGGTCGATAGTCTCTCCATCATGGCCTCTCATCGGCCCATTCAGGCTATACCAAATTGATAGTGCTGCACAACCTAAGGAAATTCTCGCTTGCAGCAGCTGAGTACTACAATCGAGGGACGGCACCATTCCCTCCAGTCCAAGCTGAACAGCACATCTTGATGAATGTGGAAAATTAATTCGGAAACCAGCAACAGTCATGACAAGACACACAACAATCATCGCAGATCATAGACTGTTAGAAATCAGACGAGTGAAGAGATGAGAAAGAACAGATCTCGCCTTCGTCCTAGTACTACAATTCTACATAGCCAACAGTCATCAAAGGACACTGAAAAGATAAAGGACCAACATCTCAAGGAGAACAGGAGTCAATACGAGCAGCATCAGCTCTGAGACTCGGGAAATAAACAAGAAAACCGAATATCAAATGATTACAATTTCGTTTAAAATTAACGTTCTGAGGTCCATTCTCCACAGATATTCTTTTTCACCTTTTATTTCTTCTTTCACTAGGAAATAATTAATCACTCCCAATGGGCATCACTACCTGCATATTTCATCACTGGTGTGCATATTTCAAAGTTGGATACCGTTATAGGTAGAAACGGCCAATTGAAATACATTAGTAAAATATATTTATTGAGGTGGTTCCAGTTGATGCGTATCCGGTTGACATCCCAACTTTAAAGATCAAAAGAACTTTGATACATGTATCAACCTGTGTATGAATCATGTATATGATTCCAAGGCTTCATGCAGTATGCTTGTGATAACCAGTCGTCCGGATCACGTGAAAATATTTGAAGGGGTGCTCGATAATTCCTGAGATCCCTTCGCCTCCTAATGAGTGAATTATTACCAACAAGGAAGAGAAAGGGGTCAACCTGGACCCAGCCATAACCGTAAACGGTGTCACCATAAACCTGAAATACCGCCTTCCACCCAGCTTCCCGACGTTAATACACTTTTAATAAACCCATATTCCAGGGTTTCGGGGATTCCTCTCGCCTTTGGTCTGGGAACATAATTTAGATTTGTTCCTCGATTTTCCGCCATTCCTACTTCCCATATCTTTCCTTAGATATTTTTCCTAAGTGTTATTTCCATATCAAGATCGACATATAAACCGTTACGAGGATATATGCCAATAAAATCGGCTAAAATTCGAATCAGATCATGATTTGGGTACCTAGTTTTATTTAGGTTTATAACATGAAACCAAATAGCTGACAGTTAGTCTAATCCACTGCATGTAAATCACCAAGCTAATCGCACATAATGTTGATTTCATTGGTGCGAATAGGAACCGTCGAGGGCGCCGACTTATCGCGCATGTCGCAGATGTGTACTTTAGATCAGCTGTTGGTTTTGATAAGCATCGAGCACGTAAATTATTTTGTGTACTGTGGAAATGGATGTTTTCAAGTGTTAGTTCCTCATAGTTCATTGTAGTAGTGTCAAATGTAACACCCAAGTTGTTTGGGATTAAATTAGAACTTTTGTTTTCATAATACTTCTATTAATAACTAGCCAAACTTTTCAGTGTAGCCGTTTTTTTCTTTTTCCGTAAAAATAAAAATAATCTTCGGTCCGAGAAAAAACATTGCATAGATAACGAGGGTTGAAAATTTGAAAATAATCAAGTACAGGTATGTAATGATCTTTGAATATTTATTAAAATTGTTCTTAAACTTTCCGAAAACGTCAACCATTAGTTGATTAAGGAAGATTGACTCCGGACCACCAAAGGTGTTTTAAGTAACCCTGATGCAAAACATAAATACAGAAGGTTGACAATTTTATTATCCGCAGAAATCGAAATTTCCACTTGATTTCGGCGTTTCAACATTTTTCACAGTTTTAGTTCCTGTAGATAGTCAACCCTTGTCCCGAACAAAATGATACCTACCTTATAATTGTTCGATTTCGATGTAGATTTCAGAGATTGTGAGGATTTGCGCCTAGGCGATCCACTATAGGTTTCAACATTGTCTGGTGGTTCAGACGAAACAATCGAGCCAGATGGTTTCAAGATCACACCGGCTGGAAGGGTTCAGGTACGAGACGAAGTTAAATTTTAGGAGAAATATTCATACCAGTTCTGTGGATACCTAAAGAGAGTTGTAAATGTAAATTAATTCTACGGTTTGCTGTGCAGGGATTATCTAGGCTCTTGGCCTCCTAATTCCTCTAAATTATTTAATCCGATTATTGTTGGTAATTAGATTACCGTGAATTTTGTTGACCAGATATGATGATACAAGACCAGTAAAGCTAGCGAACGGCAGAACACGAGGTCGCGTAGAAACATAACCCCCATCCATTAGGCGCAGGGGCGGACGTATCTGTCTTCCGTAGTTACACCGATATGTTTGCAATGCTATAAACTCAATAAGATTTACGAGCGAAGCTTTATGCCTAATTCCCTTTATGCTCAGACCAATATCCCAGTGGGTCAACCGACAACGATCGCCCCACTGAGGGGTTTACTAGCCATAAAGTACTGTACTGACCCGAGTGAATGTAACGCCGTGTATCGGGGCGGCGGATCGGCCTTTGGAAAGTTGAAAACAGTTAACTCTTTATCACCTCCGTGCGGGTGCTTTGAAGGAGTCATCTCAGCTAGTTTTACTCTTTCGAGATTTGAAAAGTATCGACAAGAACCAACCAGTCAATATGTCTCCCAAGTGAGGGCGATGGTGAATCATGTTTCTCATAGATTTCAGTATGCACGATCAATAAATAAATTTATCATTGGATCGCAGAAGGGAGGGATATCAATGGTACAAAAATGTAGATCTAGTTGAACTGCACTATGAGGGCGAGAGCTAAATACGTCCTAATAATTCGTGTAGAAACTGGTTAGAAATAATAATTGGTTTGAAACTTGAGAATTGCCATCGTTACAAATATTTTGCGTTTGCGCATGCTAAATTTTTGTTTCACTCGCTATTTTGGAATGCAACAAACGCATTAAGCCATATAGGCATAGCTCTCAAAACTTTATTCAAGTAGATAGAAAATTGAGTGATCTGAAGTATGTTTGGAAATAATTGGAACTAGATGCGCGACCATTGATCCGAATGAAGAAAGATTCATTGAGACACAGTATCGGTCTATATAAAAAGCGTATTAGCGATTTGACAGTTATACGAGCTAATGGAGTTTAGATGCTTCGATCTCATCCCATTGAAAAATAATAGAGCTGATCCCGAGATCAACTTTTTCAATTCCTGAAAAACGTCTATGTGCGTGTGTGTGTATATGTTTCATTCCAGACTATAACTCTCTTCAGGATTGAGATATACATTCCGTTCTTGGGCCAAAAAATTAAGCTTTCCAAACGAAAGGGAGAGTTTGTAGGCCAGCATTTTTTGGGCACATTAAATTGGTCACATTTCTAAAAATGTACTAAAAAAATCGATGAAAATGGCTAAAAACGGCTAAAAATCGTTAAAATGATATTTTGATAGCTGAATTGTAGTTGGAAGTTTATTAGGAACTGAAACATCAAAACATTTATGCAAAAATTAACGATTTACCGAAAAATGGATAAAAACTTCAAAAATGACTGATAATCCAAAATCTTTTTGAATTGGTGAATATGATTTAGAACGAGTTTTTTTATTTTAAACAGAAAAAATTGGTAGTTAATAATTCTGTTTTACTTAAAGACCTGAATTTCAAAAAGAATTTAGCATAATATAGTACGATAATAAATTACAAGTACAAAAATTCGCTCATACAATCATGCTGCATGACTGGAACTTTATATCCAGTTATGGCGTCGCGTCTAAAGACTTGTGTTCATTGCAAGTTCGATTCGAAAAGCTCGCAGTCATTGAGGAAAAGTTTGAGTCAGCTCAACAACAATTGCATTTTTTACAACAAACTACCGATATCGAGCAGTTATCCTATGATGTCGAGCAGTTGTCCTATGATGCCGGGTAGCTCTACGGATCAAAACCGGTTTTAATAAACTGACGATCCCTTAAAGGTGAAGAAAGGATTGGAATTCTTCATCTTTCCTCCCCTTACCCCTGCAGGGACAATTTCCTAGGGATTACCTTAGTTATAATAAATTATTTCTTAACCTGCGTTGTTAGGTATGTATTAAGTTTGAAATTAGTTTTAAGACTGCCATTATTATTCTGGCGAACAAATACAAAGATAGCAACACTCTCCAATTCATTGAATCCAAAATGTTGAAAAAATATCATATATAGATCTTACCTCTCACTGAGGCCAGTCTGGGTTTTTCTTCATCTAAAACTAATTCAGTCTGCGTTGTGTACACGCCGTAGACGTCCGCTATACACGTCACGCGCATCTTTCCTTGAGTGAACGTGTTCACTTCGAACTCGAGCCCCGCTTGCGAGATGACTTTATTCAGAGCGACTGGAGTCCTTGAGATGTAGCTGGCGTTTATCTGGAACAGGGAAATCAACGTGCTGAAAGGATATATCGTATAAGCGCGGTCAAATGTCGGACACGTGTCCGTCAACGTGTCGGGCAATGCTAATATGAAGTAGGTTGGTAAAATTTACTCTAATCCGTAATATAATAATAATAGATAAAAGCTTTTTCTTGGGCAATAACTGCGGTACTTTTTTTTGTTGTATGTTTTAGAATTTAAGCCGCGTCTCAACCGGAATGGTCATTAGCGGCAATCAGAAAGGGGTGTCAAAAGGACACTGCAACGGGCACGATTCTAAGGTGAGCCATGCTGACCGACCGTCACTAAACGGACTGCCATCATGGACTCCACTGGCAGATCGGAGGGGGACAAATAATAATAATAACCAGCAAAACGAGGCATCGCCGCACTCTGCCTCAAGGGAAAACAGCGATGACCGGTTTGTAACCCCTACAGCGGATTTTTATCATTTACTTAATAATGATTAACAGGACGTTTCCATTTGTTTTCGTCACGTCACGGTGGGGTTTTATATTGATTTTCACGTACAACCAATGCGTTACTAGGGAAGTGTAACTCCCTTAGTTTCCATAGCAGGAAAATCGTCAGCCACTTTTTGGAATGCTCTCATTTGTTACTTTTTTGGAAGCCTCTGTAGTGTCAAGGAAAGCTGATTTATTATGCTCAGTTATAAACTAATATCGCTAAGTAACCATAATGAAATATGTGAACTAATTAATCATTATTAAATGATCTGACTGTAGAACGGTAGGTCTACCGTCCGTTTTGTTCCTTTGAAATTGCCATTATGGAAATCCGTCAAATCAAAAAGGCTTTCCATTAAGAAAAAAAAAAAAATCATTTTACAATTTTGAATATTGCTCAAAGAAAAGTAGATGATATAATCAATCTGACCTGAAGTTCTACGTCTTCATTACTCTCAACCGCGAACACAATCTCCTAGTAATAATATAGGTAAACTATGGAATACCTACTATCAAAGAATGTTTTTGATCCGAGTATTTCATTCACATGCCCTCCATGTTTTATGGAATCCTACCGAACTTAATTCAATAATCTCGTGGCTTACAGAATCGTGTTTGAGCCTCAGGTTACCGTTGCAATGCGCTTTAGCGATCATTATGATATTGTAAAACATACTTTGGTAGGAACATAAATATATGAGTTTGTTACATGGAAAGCAAGCATAGAATCGAATATACGTCGCTGATTGCTCAAGTTTTGTACGGAACGTGAAATGTCCAGGACTGCAAACAATATTCAAACATGGCGCAATAATAACTTTTCCGTTTAGAGAGAGAGAATAAAACTCCATACATATCAAACCATTTCAAAACTGAGGCGAGGTAAAAATTAATAGACAGAAATGGTACAGTTGCGTTTCGTTCGGAGATCGATTTTACTACCTAAGCATAACATTATTGGTTATCTATATCGGTTTACATGCCAACCCCTCGCTCGGCCACGAATCGTCAACATTTATTCACATGACGTGTTTTGAAAACGTTAACATATTGATGGAAGCTTCAATAAGGTTAGCATTTTCTCTAAGCAAGATAGTAGCGTTGAAAATTTTGTTTGTGTTTAAAATAAACAAAGGCACAAGCAATAAACTGGAACATAGGAACAACAAAAGGATTATTACTTGTAAGTTTATGAATAAATTATTACGAATAGTCAATGAAACATTACAACTCGTTTATTCACACACTTAATTCATTCTTATGTACTCAATCTCACAATCCTGTTGTCTGGGGACAACTAAACCACTGACGAAGCATTCTATGTCCTTACATTACTGGAAAGTTTCAAACGAACAGTGGCATTTCACATAGCCTATGGAAAATGATCGAACAAAGAGGATACATACACTTGTATATTGAATTATCTGCGACGATGCCCAACAACTCAATTATTGGAGCTGCAATATCAAACATCGTCTACGTATGCACGATCGATGTGGAAATATAACACTCGATACACAATCATAACTTCTGGTTTTCATCCGATTGCGACGAAATTTCCTGGAATATGTAAATGGTAGGGGTCACGATGAAAGGGGCATGGATTTGCAATATTGCACAGTGGGGCGTTTGCACTAGAACCCTGGGCATCCTATTAGGCCCAATTCACACATAAAAGGCTACAAACAGAGGTGAGGTGCAGGCGCTTCGTCCACTGGTGAGTGTGCACACGTACCTAATGGATGGAGAAGAGGTGGAGGTGTGACGTTGTAACGACGAATATTGGCAGTTTTTAAAGTGCTTAGGTCTAAAATGTTTACTGACAACGAGAGTGATGAGGATGTCCTCGGTCTTGTATAGTTAACAAACGTTAATACTCAAAAGAGAGGTTTGCCACCCTTTGCGGCACAAAAAAAAAAAAAAAAAAAAAAAAAAAAAAAAAAAAAAAAAAAAAAAAAGTTTTACGTAATGAGAAAACAAAAAATGTATCCAGACAGGTTCTAGAACTTGTACATGATGTCACACAAATGACTTTATGAAATACGATACCTACATTTATTTTTGCATTAAAATCAGGATTGCTCTGCGAGATTATTCTGGGAGGTGCGCAAGAAGCGATCTTCTCCGACATTGACTCTTATGTGGACATTGGACCATAAGTTTTCATGGAACAGATATCGAAGCGGTGTACCTCCAACTCGCCATCACCACGCCTCTAAGTTTTCATCAAGGAAAATAAACAGTGTCGGCATCAAAATGGGGTTTTTAGATTTCAAGGGTGTAGAATCCAAATTTCCGAATCGGTAAGGGTAGTGGTGAATTCACACATCTCACCGAGACTAAAAATACATTCCTAATATTGAATAATCATGTTATGTCATGTGATCTTATATATTATGTAATGGAGATGTGAAGTATTTAATGTTACTGTGGATTACTCTTTCACTTTAGCTCTTCGTTTTTAAGAAGAATAAAAGTAAGGTATACGTAACGATAATGCCATCGTATACGAAATAATACCAAGAAAACCACATTCACAATATTGAATGGAATATGGGATTACGTAATGGGATTGGAAAGGGATGAAACAGTGTTACATACTTCTTAGAGGTCTCCTGTAAAAGTCGTAGAGCTCTGCAATACTGGGCAATGCAGAGGTCGTGCCAATGTAACGAAGTCCGTTTGAAGGATAAATACCCCACCACATTTGGATAACAGCAATGAAGTTTATTACGTAACTGGCGAAAATCGGCCAAGACGTTGGGAAAGCGTCTCACTTCCAAACGCAGCCATTAAGAGTTAGAGAATGAATCCAATGTGCTTGGGGACACGGCGATCCGACTATTGGCTTGGCGGGCAACGATCAACTGCCACCCGACCGACTACATTCACTTTCACCAATGGATCAACATTGACAACTGCCAGCTGACTGACAAACTGTCTTGTTGAGCGATGTCATTGTTTTTCAACTGCCATCCAAGCAAGCATGAATAGTAATATATCAAAATTTCAGTACACAGACTAATAATACGACCATGATGAAATTTATATGGGATGATTGATTAAATCTTTTCCTAACTTTTCTCCAAATTTGAGCTGGGTCTGGCTCCTAGAACGGAAGTTAGTGTAAAACGTTGTCTATTTACACAAAATAAATAGTCACAAAATTAAATCGATTTCGAAGATCATCATTAACAAACAATAACTGAACACACATTAGAAAAGACTCAGCTTATATAGTCACAGGTGAAGGGAGATTGTATCCCATCGGTCGAGAGGTACAACAAATCAAGTGCAAGCAAAGTGAAGGGGGATTATTGCTAATCAGATGAAGTGGGAAAAGAAGGAATATCCATTAGCACATGCGCAGATTAAAGTATTTATTTGTCAGTAATGAAACTGGTAGGCAACCGTAGACAGCCTAACCCGCACATTTCCTAAAAATTTCATCAACATCTTATGAAAACTGTTGAAGTTATACGTGTAGAAAGGATTTGGGAGAGTATAGCGTCAACAATATAGTTGCTTGATATAGTATCAAAATTTTGTTCTAATTATTCTAAAGTGTGGTAAAGGAAAGTAAGTCACTTTGGGTAGGGGTGGCAGTTGTCAACCTTTTTACGCGGTGGGTGGCAGTTTACGTTTGTCCGGCTTGGTTCAAGCTGGATGATACCATGCATTTTATGACTTGTCACCTTTTGTCCGCAGAGCGTCTTTTTGGTGGGATATGAAGATATTGAGCTCTGATCTACGCAGAAGAGTTATCGGCGAGGAATATGCCCTTGCAGTATTTTAAAAAAATTCATATACCTTCACTTGAAAATTTATATATATTTTTTTTACGAAACTGAGGGCATAAAGTCTACTGTAATATCCTTTACTTAGTGTAGGAATACTGAGAATCGAAAACCAAGAAAAATTATGAAGTTATCGAACGAACTATGCGATTTTTTCAAACTTCCCATCCATCAGAATTGCTATAGTTCGGAAAAAAAAGGGCGGCGAGTTGGCGTCCTAAATTAGGCAGACCAAGTTGAACTCCACGAAACTATTTCCACCTGCCTCAGAATTCTCCAAAAATGGAATTCTTCAGAGTTCGAGAACAAAAACTTCTACGCTCATTCATATTTATTAAGCGGAATATAAAAATCTCCGAATTAATACCTCACATATATATGAAACGCTTCAAATCATTACCCAAAGGTTAATTTTTCCAGTATTAGCCGAGGAAATCATATGTTTAACACAATACTTCTGCTTAAATGATTAATTCACGCTTGCCTAACCTCGCCACAGAAGAATTGTTCATGTACTCGTACTTCGATAAAACACTTCCGCAACAAACAAGAATCAAATATAAGTAGGGTAAAAGCACCAATTGTTGACACTATAAGAAAGACAAATCATTCAATTCTGCGTTCTACAAAAGTGTTCAAGAAAATAAAACTTTTAGGTAGTTATTATGAATTGTGAGTTCCTTGTGAACAGTTTGCACGTATTGGACTTACCAAAATAGATTTTTTTATTATCACAAACGAATTTTTTCAAACATGGCTTTTCGCACCCAATGTTGACACATTTGTCTGCGAAAATTCCATATGTTGACATTAGCAGTTCCTAATGTTGACACCAATTTAAATATTGACCCTTCGCTTTCCTGAAGTCATTACTCAAGGCATAAATGAACAAAAGTGATTCAGAACATGTTAAAATATATTTCAAGAAGGTATGTGACATTTCAGAAAAGAACGTAAGTAAATTTTTAGCATACCTACATAATTAAATTAAAGAGGAACAGATACAGAAACTGGGAACACAAATTTATCGCGATTGCCCCTGTAATATCTGGGCTTGGGCAGTTTATATTGTAAGTTGCTGACCGATAGGAGATGATTTCCGTTGCTCGAAGGCTTAAAAACCGTCCTCAGTCTGTTGCAGGGAAGAGGTGGAGTTACTTCAGCATTATCTCCAGAATCAATTTTGAAAACCAGGCAAACGCATTCCGTTTCCCGTTTTTTGTTAAGCAACTCAGCCACAATCATGTCTCCTTCATTAATTCGTCCAACTTCTTCCTCGTCACCACTCTTACTCGTCACGGCACAACGTCCTATTTCTTCCACCGTGGTGGTTTTCTCAACAACACAGCGTTGTGGACTTTGTTTTGCCTGGTCGACTACACTGTTTGAAGGTACGCTTTGTTCGCTGGTCCCTGCTGGTAATGATATCAGCTCATCTTCTTCGTATGGGTCTAAAACAAACAGGTTCTGTTCCCACAACAATAACTACCAACCTAATGTATTTGATAAAATAACGTTTTCTATGCAAGTAAAAAAAAAAAAAAAAAAAAGTTGATGTCAACTTTAGGAACCGAATGTCAACATTGGGATCAGACGATGTCAACTTAAGGTTCCACTTCGTTGAATTGAAAAATTCAAGCGTCCTGATACACTACGAAATTATTCAAATCCAAATATCACCTTAGCAACCAAATCAGCTGTTTCCCCTAGTGTTGACACAGGTGTCAACATTAGGACACTAAACTATTTTGTGAGACCTAATGACGACACCAAACATAACCATGGTTTTCTATTGAAATTTAGGGTATTAATGCTTCACGCATTCTTCCTTATGTTATTCATAGAGCAGACGATGTGAAATGGTAATTTTTACTCACAATATTTCGCTTAAAAAGTCTAAATTTGTTGACTTACCTCACTAAGATGCGGGACAAGGTTGGCGTCGCTGGAGTATCTGCTGACTGCTGCAGCTGTCATCGGCTTCAATATCAGCCAGATGATTTATATAGGATTTTATAACTAGTGGAGGAGGCCGAACTTAATAACTACATTCTTATCAGCAGAATGACGCCAATTTCGAGTACCTACAGTAGCACAATACCTCATTTTTACATTTTTAAATTGAAGTGTCAACATTTGGATTAGTGTCAACAATTGGTGCTTTTACCCTAGTGTTTTCTGAGTTTAATTATTTCGCAACAAACCAAATACTTTACGGTACGTAGTTTATTTATAAAATTAAGATAATTTAATTCACAATCATGCTCATTCCTTAGCTAATGTTGCCAAGGCTTAAAATTGGTATGGACAGAACAAAAGAGAAACCTGAAAGAGGGCACCACCAAACTACCGAATCTTTGACGTATTCCAACGTATAAACATGAAGTTTTAATTTACCGTCTTGACATATTGACCCTGTGAACGAATGCACGTACATGAGTAGTCTCATTCGATTCAGTGAAATAGAATATATTAAAACCCAACGAAATAGAAGAAGAAACATGAATTGTTGTTGAATTGTTGTTTTGTTCAAGAAATCGGTTTCGAGTTCACCTGTAAGTTGCGGGAGATGAAATGTATTTTTATCCAAAATCAAAATTTCCACTCGCATTTGATGTTTCAGAACATTCTGAACAACTTTGTTTTCGTGTCGGTTTGTCTGTCTGCATGTCCGTGTTAGTGGGCTTGTCCATAAATCTGCAAATTCTTGCAACCCGCGTAACTTCTAAAGTATCTATCCAATTTTGATGAAATGTGGGTCGGGCTGTAAACGGTCCCCTATCAATTTCATTGCCCCCATTCAATACTCCATTCGGCGCGTGTACAAACTTTATTCCATCAAGCTTGATTTCCTCACATCGTAGTCTTCCGATCTCGCTCGAATATGAAGGGAGGTTAGAAAATGACGGTTTGATTATCCAATATCAACTTCATCGCGATCGTATCATTGGTGGTTGATGCACAAATGCGCATGCACTGATGTGAAACCCTTACAGCAAATATAACTTGTACATTTTCGATCGGATTTCGATGAAATTTTCGGGAAATGAGTAGGTCTGAATGAGTAGTTTGGTAGTTTGATACAATTGGTAGTTTTTATTGCGCACGTACAAACATAAAATCCATCAAGCGACATTTCCTCGTTGCTTATTTGTCCGATTTCGTTCAAATTCGAGGGGTAGTTGGTAAATGACGATTTTAAAATCCCACACGAGTTTCATTACGATCAAATCATTAGCAACTTCTGAGCATGCACGACCCTAAAATCTTTATAATAAACATGACGTCTAGGTACAGTTTTTATCCAATTTCGATGAAATTCTCACAGATGGAAATGTTTAGAATGGCCCCTTTGTGTTCCGAATCACTGGCAGCATTCGCGCATGCGAAAATGTATTTAAAATGTACTAACTAATCGTTTCTCATTGTCTAATTGACTGAATTCGCTCAAATTCTCTATGGAATCTGTTGAGATTTTAGAAACATTTTAATGATCAATCCATTTATGTTACGGATACGAGGAAGGTACTCACTTCAAACTCACTTTTAGAAGACGTTTTATTTAGTTTATTATTTTCAATTAAGAACCTTTGTAATCGACCATGTAAAAGGTTTTTTTTTTTTTTTTTTTTTTTTTTTTTTTTTTCCCCAACACCCGCTCAAAATTCGTTGGTCTACGTTTCAAGATGCGAAGAATCCAAAAATCGAATTTAAAAAATACGTCCATCCGCCGTAAGCCGTCCTCAGTTTTTCTCCAAAACTACTGGATCAAAATTCAAGAAATTTGGCTCAAAAATCATACTTCAGCCGGTGTTGTGCCAGTAACATCGGTATCACGTTCAATCAACACTAAAGGATTTCGAAAACTCTCAATGTAACAGTAATGTTTTCCTGAGCTTCATTTATACTCGTAGATATCCGCCCAAAGAATGGAATGAAACTACACCGGTCGCTGTACGTTCACCCATTTGCTTTTCCTAAGGGCGAAAACATTTACAAGAAAAAAAAAAAAAAAAAATCCAGTCATGCAGCATGATCGTATGAGCGAATTTTCATAAATGGTCGTATTACATTTATGTTAAATTCTGTTGAAATTTGAGCACTTTGGGGACAAATGAAATTTTTGTTATACATTTTATAGCAAACTAACCTTTTGTCAGTAATATTCCAATGAACAAACGATTTTGTGGATTTTTACAATTTTTTCAAGTGTTCCTATCAATTTCTAGCTTATTTTAATGAAATTTAAGTACATTTTTCAGTACAATTTTGTGCTGACATTTAAATTTTTAAATGTCCTAGTTCATGTTAGATTAATTTTTTTCGAGTAGCATTCTGCTAAAAAATAGAAATTTGTTAATTTTTAGCGGTTTTTTGCCTTTTTTTTGATTTTTTAAGTACATTTTTTGAAATTTGACCAATTTAATGTGCTCAAAAAGTGTTGTCCAACGAACTCATCCTTTCTTTTGAAATGCTTGATTTTTTGGCGAAAGAACGAAGTTTTTATCTCAATTCTATCGAGAGTTATCGTCTGGAATGACACATACATATATATACTTATATATATATATATATATATATATATATATATATATATATATATATATATATATATATATATATATATATATATATATATATAAAAGCGTTAAAATCCAGGAATCATTTCAGAATGCCTCAAAACAGATTTCGATGATGAAAATTTTTGGAAATTTTTATTTTAAAATTTTTGGAGCCATTGCAATAGCTTCATTTTCTAAGAAAATTCGCTAAAATACATCAACACGGACGTGAAAGGATCGTCTGGGCACAGCGCCACAAGCCGAGAAGTTCCTAAAGCTCCGGAACTATTCCGAAGAATCATCTTTTAACTAGTCATAAGTAATGTAAGCTTGTCTACAACCACACTTGGAGAGATATTACGCGGATCAGTTTTTAGTATAGATCAGAGGTCTGGATGACAAAACATCATGTAGTCAATCTCTTAGTAAAATCTTAGATTAGTTGGACGTATAGATTAGTATCAGAGTGGCGGAACGATAATAGTGTCATACGCTTAGGATTCTACGCATCTTGAAACGTAAGCTATCGACAGCAATTTACATCTACGATAAAATTACAAATGGAGGTATAACGTAATTATTATGGAGAGAAAACTTCATTTCATTTCACTTGTGTAGGACCTTTTAAATAAATTGAAAAATTCAAAATTTACACGAAATTAAATCTTTTCTGTGCTTCCTTTCTCAGTTTTCCGTGAGTCATCGTAGCCGGCAGACCTCAACGGTTTCCTGTTTCTAAAGGAAATAAAGTTGTTCTATTTCTTCATAACTGGTCCTATAACTTCACACTTTGAGCTCTTGACAACTGCGCCGAAGCTTCTGTATTGAGCTTTAACTTGGTATAAACTTTCTAGCGGAATGAGGGAAAATCGGAGTTACTCTGCCAAAGACATAGTTTAGACTTGTGACCGCTTTAACTGAAAACTTAACGTTTCGAGCATCAACAAGGTTAAGCATGTTTATTACAACCGAAAAGACAAACGGCGTACTTTGAGACGGAGGGGTTTTTGGCGTGGATTTAGGGTACAGTCAAAGAGTTTGGGTGCACGGGAACGAACGGGGTACTGCGAAAACTTGTGCACTCCTGGGAAAACTCCCGGACTTGGCAGAGGCCACTGTGCCATCCGAACAAAGGGGATTTCTCAGGCTGGGGATATAAGCTACTGTGCTTGGGAGGGAATGTTGAGAAATAGCTCTCTTAACTTAGGGTCCGTCCAACAGTAGGTTCGTTTGTTTGAGGCTCTTTCCGTGAGAGGGGGGGGGGGTTCGAGATCTTTGTTGTTGCCAACCGTTTCCCTAGTTTTGTTACTTACAGTTTTCCGATTATTATGGGCCGCCCTGAATCTCCTAAACTTGTTTATTTTGTTGGCCCTTTTTAGACCTCCTATGATTACTCCCGAAGATACATGGCGCTAACTAATTAGATATCTATTCCAATATTCCGTTACTGTTACACAATAACGCTCTAAATTTTACTCAACAGTTTTAGTGCTTCTTTTTTATAGCTTACCTATAGGAAGCGAAAACATTGTTTTCACTGTCGGGAAATGGACTTTAATTTCAAAACTAAACTTTCATTCGCATTTTTCAATTCAGATCATTCTGAACAACTTAAGTTTCCTGTCTGTCTGTCGGTCTGTATCATTTTCTCATGGTCTATTTGTTCGATCCCACTCAAAACTTGGAGGGTAGTGGGGAAATACCGATTTGATTAACCCGTTTGAATTTCATAAGATGGTAACTTCTACAGTTACAATCTTGTAACTGTGTATGACTTCTACCGTTTCCATCCGATTTCAATGAAATTTTCTGGAGTTGAATGATTTAGACTGTAGATGATCCTGAATGTACTCCATCGCTTCCCTCACACTGGTAGTTTTGGCACATGCACAAAAGTAGCATCTATAAATCATCATTTCCCATTTCTAAAATATTGAAGATTTTGTTCTAGCTCCAAAGGATCCCTCCCAAGATTATTGGGAACAGTTTAATGGTATAATTGATAACTATTAATAAAATTCAAGATTTCCATGATATAAAATTTAGAAATAACTCAGTCATCCCTCCTGATAAAAATTAGAACTTGACTTTTGCACGAATGTTGCATAGGGGCCGGTCGTTAGGTCATTCTGCACTTGTCTGACTTTTTTTTACGCATTTATGAAACGTTGGAAATCTTTCCATTTCAGTCAAACATACTAGAAATAAGCTTTATATTTTTCGTTGAATATTCAATCATTGTCCAGCTATTTTGGGAATTTTATCAAATGAAGGCGAATGGAAAAGGGAAGACCCATGAAAAATTCACAGGAATGCGTTATTAATCGAGTACGGGTGAAGCTGCAGTAATCCCTCGACCCGAAGTTACTTTCAAATGATTCCATTGAATAATAATTCCACTGAATATACTGTAAGCTGATGGAGTGCTATGTGTGGATGATTTATAAGAGCTCTCACTATGAGAATAAACGGAACGAGTTTGGTAGAGGGCGACTTTATATGAATACTTAGACTAAATCAAGATTTTTGAGGTACCTAGCCATTGATTGATAAATGGCTGCATACTCTCATTCCAGGATATCTAAATAAAGATGTTTTAGTTGTGTTATGTGGGTGGAATATTATCACAGATTGAAAACTTGGGTTCCTTTCCGTTATCCCCCCCCCCCCTCCCCGTAAATTTGTCTTCAACACGCCCGCCCGATGTTTCTAGGCATTCCTTCTTACTTAGATTACATATTTACGTAGAAATGGTGACAATTTCAAGCTGTGGGAAAAAATTATATTATTAAAAAAAAAAAAAAAAAAAAAAAAAAAAAAAAAAAAAAAATTACCGTGTTTTCAGAAGTTACAAGTTGGGCAGCGCCAGTGGTCAATGACGTTACCCTATTGTTTTTCCAAAAATTCACCATTGCCTCTTTACTCCCTCAAACTGAGCGAACATTAATTACAATGTGAAAAGGGATCATTACCGGTGCCAAGAAACATCAGGCGGGCGTGAAACAGTCGCGGAAGTCGTGAAAAAGATTGTGTGTGTGTGTGTGTGTGTGCGTGTGGGGGGGGGGGGGGGGGGGGGTAGAACGGAAAAGTACCAAAACTTGGTAAAAACTGAACATAATATGCGATCACAATTGAAACCTGATCAGTATTATAATGAAACTTAACAAACATGAAAAACTTCTCTGGTGATAAAGGATGGTTTTTGGTGATTTAGAAATAAAAGTAGTTCATGGAAGAAGGTTCTTGGGGGGGGGTGATTGAACCTAGTTCTTACAAACAACAATTTCTAAGGAATGAAGTGGAAAATGGGTGGAAATTATAAAAACTTCTTTTGCAAAAAAAAAAAAAAGCCACAGGCATGCTGCTTTCACAAACTCATTCCGGTTCGGTTGGTCTGTCAGCGTATGATACCAGAATGCTATGAAGAGTAGGTTCGAACATTTAAAGGATGTTACTCGCCAACATGTCATACCTGCACTCCTAGGACTAGAAATTACGAATGAGGAGATAAAAATTGTGGAGCTACCTGCAAAGTTGGGGGGCTTGAATACAAAACGAGTTTCGAAAAGTTCTGAAACCATCGAAATGAAACATACATAGTTAATTACACAATTATGTTCTAGGTCGGGATAGATTCGAGACTCAAGCAGATACCCATGAAATTTGAATAAAATAGGACTAATAATACATGAATGGTTGCTCTCCATTTGGCAGGAAAAACAACGTCAAGATGATTGCGAATGTTTACACGAGTTAACATAGTGAAAATCCCCTTGTAAATTATCACGATAGAATCAGCGGATAGATTACAATGACACTTTTTCCTTTGACGTGGTAGTAGCCAAGATAGGTACTGTTTACATAATATTTACAGTTAAAACAAGTATCTACAATTCTAATACATTATGCTTGCATTCAAGAAAAGCTAGTACTATGTTGTACTCCTTTTTATACAAACTCTTTAATGATATTGAAATTGATCCGTCGGGTTTTCGTGGCCTTGGAAATAAAACCCGGTCTTCTACGTGTTTTCTGCATTTAATCAAAATGTGGTCTTCGTCTCAGAGCTGTGTAGTATATTTGTAGAGGAACAGCTTTCTGTTGAAACGTCCCTGTTCTCAGACGATTCAGTTTTGAAAATTGAGACTGCTGAAGTGCCATTGCTCAATTCACGGCCTAGGGCTTATGTTTGGCATCACTTCGAAATGAAGGTTTCCTTTCTCCAAATGAAGTTTTCTCGTAGTCTATTTGCCATTCTCTCATCAGTATTGGCTTGCGAACATTTCCCAACTCCCTTAATGGAATGCTTTTCAAGAGGTCATTTGAGAAGTGTGCTGAACACTCCTCTGGCTTGGACAGGTTATCAGCTTAAATGTGTTTGAACATTAATGCAATGATCTCTGTACTGTAGATAAATTAATACAACTAAGACTAGATTTAAAATAGGCTAATAGCTATTTACTGTTAGTAGATACATCAGCAAAAAGAGAAATGAAACTATGACTATATAAATATATCACATGTCAGATATCACAGCTTGTAGTAGAGCTCAGCGGCTCTCAGGTACAACTACAGGGATCGGACGTTGTCTGGTCCGGATAATACATCAACCCACTGAGGCCCCCTGGAATCTGTTGTATATCAGTTTCTGGTTTAATGGTGCTCAGTATTTTCTAAACAAGGTAGTTTTTGGAAGGATTGGTGCCTGAGTGTTAAATAAACAACTGCTTAGCAAATCTGTCAAAATGACCCCATTATCCTTGTAACGCATTCGGACCAGCAAAGTAATTGGTCATGGAAACTGTTACTCGGGACGTTCAATGAGCGCCTTGCTGACCGACGGTCGTTCCATTTTTGCTTCAGAGAAATCGTAATTCGCGGCCGGATTAGTCCAGGCTTTAAGTTAATAAGATTTGTTTTTAATCGATTTTTCAGAATAAACTAACATTGATCTTCGTGGAGTCCGCCCACTTTTTTTTTTAAATATTCGAAAAGCACGTCTGGAAACTCAAGGCGATCTGATATATTGGTAGGCTTGCGGCAAGGAAAAGATTTTCTTGATAAATGCTTGCAAAGTAGATAGACATCTAGCACGGAAGAAACCCCAAACTTGGGCGTTGTAGCTCATTACTGGACGGGATTAGTCGCAACCGGATTAGTCCAGGCTTTGAGTTAATAAGATTTGTTTCTAATATTGACTCTTCAGAATAAACAAAACATCGATCTTCGTGGAGTCCGCCCACTTTTTTTCAAATATTCGAAATGCACGTCTGGAAACTCAAGGCGATCTGATATATTGGTAGGCGTTCCTTGCGGAAAGGAAAAGATTTTCTTGATAAATGCTAGCAAAGTAGATCAACATCTAGAGCGGAAGAAAAACCAAACTTGGGCAGCGTAGCCCATTACAGGTCGAGATGAGGCATGAATGATCTTGAATTTGTTTTCAAAAGAAACTTCCATTCACATAACGTTCTTCCAAATACTATTTATTCTGAGCAAAGCTGACGATTTCTAACAAACTTGATGAGGTTTCCTGTTAAGGTGCACAAGTAGTTATAGCATTTCCCAATTGAGTTAAACTTTTTCCATTTAGGTTTAGTCCTTTTCCATTTAGGTTTAGTCCTTTTCCATTTAGGTTTAGTCCTTTTTCATTTTGGTTTAAACCTTTTCCATTTAGGTTTAGACCTTTTCCATTTAGATTTAAACCTTTTCCATTTAGATTAAACCATTTCCACTTAAACCTTTTCCATTTGGATTTAAACTCAGGAAATTATCGTGGAGTTAGAGGTAAAAGTACCCAAGTCACAAATTCAACACGTGGGAAAATCAAATGGAGAATATTATGATTATTTAACTGTTGTTATTATTGGTGATCAATATCATCAAACTATGTATCCAACCTAAGAAAATAATCATATTTACCAAACTAACTTTTGAAATTTTAATTTGATTTTTGCACAATATGAATTTACCTCTTCGGTACTTTTACCTCTAACCCGACGTTATTATGCCACAACTTGAAAATTAAATCATGCAAGTGTTTTTTTTATGCACAGAAATGTAATATAATATAATAATGAACAAATGTTTTTTGAACACAAGAATTTCTCATGAACGGAAGTTATAAATTAAGTTAAAACTATCCGTTTCCTTTTTTTTTTTTACTTCTAGCCTAATGAAATTTTAGTAGATAGGCACTTACTTACTATGATGGGGCTAACTACTGACGTTTTGATGGAGTTTAAATCCAAATGGAAAAGGTTTAAATCTAAGTGGAAATGGTTTAATCTAAATGGAAAAGGTTTAAATCTAAATGGAAAAGGTCTAAACCTAAATGGAAAAGGTTTAAACCAAAATGAAAAAGGACTAAACCTAAATGGAAAAGGACTAAACCTAAATGGAAAAAGGCTAAACCTAAATGGAAAAGGTTTAACTCAATTGGGAAATGCTATATATTCCTTCACATCTATCTCTGCGCTCTCCCAAGGCCATCCCTCTGCCCTCGCAGAGAAATCGACTACCTATTTCAAAAATCAAATTCTTTGAGTTCTTTGGATCAATTCATAAGTAAAAGTCACGTGTACAGTAATATTCAAGATTTCTTATCATTCTTTCCAAGCCGACAGAAGTTTCAGACAACAGAATAATGTCGTCTGCATACTTGAGCACATTCAAGTGAAACTATCCTTTTTAAACTCGACCTCCCATTCCTCGTCCAGGTCATTAAGGAACAGAGCAAAGAGAAGAGGAGAAAGGAGCACCAAACGATTTAAGACCTTTTTCCCTGATCTCTTTTGTGATGTATGAAAGTAAGGAGAGAATCCATTTTATACCCAACGAATTTCTAGACACGGTCTGATCTGTAATCATAACTCTAATGTGGACTCTATACAAAACTTTGTTCTCGCAAATGATTTGAAAAAAGATAGTTTATGCTGAAGAAAGAGGTCCGACTTCTGAAAATGGCTCATCAAACGATTAAATTATTGTTGTAGGGTCCAGCGTGAAATCGGTTTTGCACTCAACTCACGGAGACCAAAAAAAAAAAAAAAAAAAAAAAATATTTTTTCAAGAAATCAAGTTTATTGTAACTTTTGGTACAATGAGCGTTACCCATGGGTACGAAAAAGGTATCTTAACTATTTTTGAATGGAAGAAGGTTTCATCCTAAGAAGTTTGGCATCAACCGCACTCTTCACGATGAGCAGTTTTCTTTCTACGATTTTCCAAAGTTTCGCACACCGGTGACGTCAATGCACCCCCCCCCCCCCCCCCCCGCCTACGAGTGTGATGTAACCAGCAGTGATGGGCATAATCTTATCGTCGAATAAGAATACGGTTGTAATCGCGATAATTATTCGTCGATTCTGAGTCAACTGCAAGTATACTCGTTTTTGTGTAATCGTATTCGTCTGTCGGCGATTACACGAATAAAACCCATAAAAATGCGTCAAGGTCATCAATGTCAATAGGGCGTCCCTTCTACAATATGCAAAGCTATGCTAATATTACCTAGCTTCAGAGGGACTTCCTTAAAGCGAATTCAACGATTGGAGCCCAGTCTATTTGTCTCGAATCTATTTCAATAGGACGTCCCTCTGAAGCTAGGTAATATTAGCAAGGCTCCGCATGTTATAGGGGGGATGTCCTATTGAAATTGATGACCGTGACGCATTTTTATGGGTAGTATTCGTGTAAACGCCGACAGACGAATATGATTACACGAATTCGGTTAAACGAATACGAATATAATCGTAGTTGATTCAGAATCAACGAATAATTATCGCGATTACAATCGTATTCGTATTCGACGATAAGATTATGCCCAACAATGGTCACCAGTGCAAACTGTGAAAAATCATAGAAAGAAAACTACTTATCGTAGGAGAGTGCGGATCGTATCGAATTTCTTAGAATGGAATCTATTTTCATTTAAAAATATAAAATTAATACGCGGGTAACGCTCATTAGACGAACAAGAATTATCATAATATTTCAATTCATTTAATCATTTACAGCAAACTATTTGGAAGGATTGAGCATCTCGAATTGATTTCTAGATAGGACGAAAACTTGAGCTTTACATTATGGATGGTTACTCTTTAACTACTAAATTAAGTACTTAAACTCAACGTGTAGTCATGAAACAAATTACGAGGTAGAAGTTGATTTTAAAACGATATTGAATGAAAATTGTTAAACTAATAACGGTTGGTCTTCACAATAATTACGAATCCAAACCGCTGCCCCATTTTAAATAGGAATTTAGGTATTTCAAACAAAAAATGTTCGAAAGAACGAAGGAGGGCGAAACCTTCAAAATTTTTAGCCATGACAAAGGTGAGTTGAGGTAATGAGCTCACAAAAGATAAGTAAGCACAAATCCGAAATAGTCAACAGTAATGTTGACCATTCTTGTCTGCCTTCGACGCTGCCCTGGGCGTTTATAAACCAAATGCTGTATTTGACAATGATCATCGTACTATCCACATACTAAAGCTGTTCTCTCAAACAGCATTGGACAAAATGAATCAACAATCGTTTCAGTTGTCTTTATTCACTTTATACCGGTGCAATGTGCAATTACTCATTGGGAAAATCAATGTGACGTGGACTCAATTGCTTACTAGGTGGTCATATATTTCGAGGATGATTTGAAGGGCTCAATTCAATTCAATTCGATTCAATTTTATTGTATAACACGTAGGTATTACAAGGGGTTCTTTAAATACATATTAAAAATAGCACATGATATCTTGCGTTCATTTCTGCCTCAACTATCAATGTTAGACTTTTACGAATGATGTATCAAATAACTACTTGTATATTTCTACATAATTTACGTATAATAAATGAGCACTGCATAGTTAACATAGACCGCAATCAATAAGGGTTACACTCCACTGCCAATTTCAATTCCGAGTTATTACCAAAATTTCCAAAGCGGTGTTGATGTTTGGTTCGTTCTATCTGTTGTGATTTTCATCTTCTTGATCTGTTTTCTGGAAATGTTAGGAGGGGACGGAGGAGGAGTATTTAAATTAATCTCCACTTCTGACCCAGTAGATGTAGAATCCTCCAACGTAATTCGTCCATAGTGAATGATAAGTTTTTTCCATCAACCAGTGGTTCGTCTCCAATCAAGAGATTTGGAGGGCTCACAATGGCGATAAATTCAAACAATTATTTGCGAATGAAGATTGGGAGTCCATGGATCCTCATATTATGTTTTCTTTAATACGCATTTGATTGGTCGTTCTTGGTCCTCGGTAAAAAGAATGTTTTCATACCAAATAGTTGAGTTTATCATAACTTAGGTGACAATCGCTGCGACATTACCTCAGCAGGGGTGAGGGGAAAGAAGGATCGACATTTTTCATCTTCCCTTCCCTCACACCTACAGGAACAATTTCACAGGAATCTTTGCTATAATAAATTAGTTCTTAACCTGCGTTGTTAAGTATATACTAAGCGATAGTTAAGTTGATCCAGAGTTCGATCTATTCTCAGTAAAATAAACTTTTATAGTGATTATATGATTATGGTAAGAGGAAGGGGAGGGGGTTATTCTGGTGTTTGCTATCTATTTCCATGAATCTGTACCCATACAAGCAGTTCATATTTCATTATAGTTGTGACGGAGACGGAGGAAGTGGTTGCTTGCTGCATATTCATGTTAGGTTATAATGGTGAGAGTTCATCCAGTAAAACATATCTATTCGCCATTCTTACAAAATAATTTATACAGCACATACAAAGGGACGTCCTTGTAATGTATGCATAACTTACCAATATGTTTGTTTGTGATTTTTCTTAAAAAAATACGTCCAAAATTCTGCAGGAATCGCATAAGGTACAGTAGAAAGCTGCTTCACACTAAAAATATATGAATTCCCACAAAGAGAATGCTAAACTTTATTTATCTCCACTTGTAAGAGAACAGACCGATCCCAGTTCGTGCGCCACTGTGTTTAAATGTGGACTTGGTAAAGGCAATCAGCTAGAGGTAAAACAACACACTATGACTCTCTCCTGTCTCAGTCAACCAGATCGCCGCTACTCATCGGTTCCTCCAATCAACCTCTACCAAATTAAACCAGCTTCACCGAAGCCTCTTTCTAGGCCCCTGGAATTGTCGGAATCTCATTTGAAACACCGCACGAACCTCCGTTCCCGCAGTGCTTGCTGCTGAGGGCTATAGTGGTCGTGCTTTCCCTTCCTTTCCCCTGCATTTCCCGGGTTTTGCTGTGAACTTTGTGGCCTGGCTTAATCAGTCCCAGTCCTCCTCTCGGCGGTCGGGCGGAACAGAAAGGGGAATGAGAAAGGGGATTGCGGAAAATTGAAACTGGTGTGAAACCTTCTTGAGTCGACTCACGAGTTCCACTTAGGTATATATCAAAGCACTTTCTTCCTACCAACCGATTTTGTGACAGAAGTTTTCTTCCAGCTCAACCAAGATGCCACATTCTATAGATTGTAGAATAGCGAATGAATACCATAATGTTTAATCACACCATTGCTTGTAGGTGTCAATAATATTTAGAAAATCACATGCTTCGGTTTGGATTATTTGTAACCGTTAATGGAAAACTATTTGAACCATGTTGGATAAAAGTACGTAACTAATTAAAGTAAAAAATTTTGTTTGTTAAAATGTTTAATTGTCCGTGAATTCGTAAAACTGCAGATTTGAATGATGGAATAACGCCGATTTTCAAATATTTCCACTCTTCAGTTTTACATTTCAGAATTGCTAGAAAGTGAAGTCGAGGATTTTAGACCAACTAGGGCCACTATGTGATTTTTGACTCGTCTTTCATATTTCGTCCAAGGGTTCTGTTGTACAATCTCCAGATTACAATTTCCCCGCCTGCACGGAAACATATTAAAGCATGTATATGTTTTTGGGCTGTGAATAAATTCTTTTCCTTCTAATTAAACATGTCTGTACTGTGTGACCCGAAACAGCCACTCGTAGATAAGATACTAGTAAAACCTCAACAGCGATTACTTTGTTACCACGTTCAATACACGTAACTTTTCGTGGGGGTGGGGATGCATTTTCTTTGCGTATCAGAGGGTGTAAAACACGATTACAATTGATCATATTTCTTTATATATATTTATGGACAAACTTTTGTGCTCACTACACCTCCGAAACCCCTGGTCCGATTTGGACCACATTTGCCTCGCTGACTTGGGTGATGAACACCTGACCACGTAATATCAATCATAATGATGACAAAATCTTACTCAAATCTCTCCTATTTAACGTCGAAATTTGAGAGGGAGCCTCTGTAGGACACCAAGGGACGATTCTGGTTTCACCCAGAACTCCAGCTGATTGAGTCGAAAAATTGGTTCTGCTTACGCAAACTGCGTTTTGTTTCTTAAATCAATTATTTCACAACTCTTTGTGCCGTATGAAGCTTCACTTTTTCACTGCCGAACCGAAGCACTAGTCCTTATTGAGAAAAAACCGAAGATAGCCGACAACTTCCGATTCCTCGATATCATATATTTCATAATGAGTAATAGAGTCAAGTCTTTTTGGATTTGTTAGACATTGGAAAACGATGATTAGGGACGTCTAGAGGTGGTGAGGGGTGGGTGGGGGGCGGTTCGACCGCAGTTTTGTTCCTTATAATCTTTTCCCAATGTCTAAAAATTCCAAAAACACGTCGACAGCCCTCAAAAATACAGGCCTAACCTTCCTTGAAACGGGCCGGGGTGAATAAATGTGCATTGAGTGTAAATATTTGAGTTGCTGGGGGAACCGAAGGCGAACGAACGTAGCCGGCCAACTTCGGGTCCATTCGGTTGGCTCTGAATAAGGTCCACTAACCGAAGCTTATGGAACACGGCTATATCATGACAGCCTGGGTTTTACCTGACACGGTACCTCAACATGATTGTGAATGGCATTATTCAACATTTTTTTGCATTATACATTGCTGTAGATTTTGAGCTTTGATCCTATTTGTTGCAAAAATAATAATACTTAGTTTAATTATTTGCATTGTTTAAATAAACACGTCTGCCAAGTTGGATGGGTAGTGTAGCTTCCGGAGTTTTGTCAGTGTCGATCAAGTTTAGTTTTGCACGAATGCGCTATAGTTATTACTCCACCAATCGCAATATAATTTATAGGAAATTTTCCTAAAGCATGTATCTATTTACTCCCCGAGTTTGGACAAAAGCGGACCTTGGACGGATGATTAAAAAAAAAAAAAAAAAAAAAAAAAAAAAAGACGTTATAATAAATTAACGTTTGCGCATGCGCACAGACTAGGTACTGTTTATGTGACGGAAATGAAAGTTAGAGGGGACTATCTAGAAGCTATTGGTCCGAAAATGCTCATAAAAATCTTCGATATTAGTCTCGGAGTTTTGCTTGTGTCAATCGATATTAGTTCCACACATGCGCAATAGTTATTATTCTGTCAATCGCGATCTAATTCGTGATGCGCATTTCCAGCTCATATACCTAATTACTCGTACCTACCGAGTTTGAACAAAATCGGACCAACAGATGATAAGAAATCAGCGTTATGAGAAATTCACGGTTGCGCATGCACACAGGCTACTGTTGATTTGACGGCTTTGAAAATTATAGGGGACCTCTAGGAGCTCACCCGCCAACAATCCCTGAAAATTTCATCGGAATCGGACTTGAACTTGGTATAGTTTTGGGCATGACGAGGATTTACCAGAGAAAGACAAACAGACAGACACGGAACCAAAATTGATCAGCTAGCTCTGAAACGCGAAAAGCAAGTAGAAATTTAGATTTTGGAGGATAAAAATGTTTTCGACTTCAATCAGGAACACGAAGCTTCCCTACCTCCAGTACAGTGAGGAAGGAAAATAAAAAGCAGAAGCTTAAGAAGTAGCATTTCAACTCTTTGCTTAAGTGAAATTAGACAACTTCCGTTTTTTATTGAAACGAGGATCCTGAACTTTGTCGCGAGTGCTTTAGTTCTATTGTATTGTTTTTTATGAATACATGAGGCAGATGGTAAAGAAAATACTCTGTCACATTGTATAGCTAAATAATCTGCGAGAAATTGAATTCGAGATTGTGTCCTTGTAGGCAGCATTTGCTTTCTGGTAGCCCTTTATTGTTGTGTAAAAGTACGGCTGGTAGAAAATAGTGCAAGAAACTGGTGTATTATCGTGAATTTTGTGCTCAGACGACTGAATTAACCTCACCCACCCTTTGAGCGATAATGTTCCTCGCTTAGATGATTTTAAAAACGAACTTGGAAGTGGACTAAAACCTTTCTTTCTTTCTAGTGACTTCCCTCTGAAGGAGTTTCCCCGTTTTTACACATTCCATTTTTCTTCGCTCCTTCGCTTCTAACACCACTCGTGGAGAAGATGGTTCTCTCGGCTTTTACTGAGCATTTTTTTCCTTTCCCGCTTCCTCCTTACTGCCTTATCTATGGGTAGAAGGATCCGCACTTAATATTTGTTAACGAGGAAGATCCAGATTTATCTATTCAGTCTTCGGAAAGGGATCTTCGCACATCCGTTGGCTTAGGGAGTGGAGTATTTACTGAGTTTATTGAATAATTCAAGGATCCGCCTCCTTTAGCTTCTAACCTTCAATCTTGGTAAGACGAAAGTTCTAGAGAAAGAGAAATATAGCGGTTTCAAGTTTGGAGCCTAAGAATTCGTTTCCTTTCCACGAAGAACCTAAAAATATAAACTCATAGAAAAAAATATAGATAAGCACTCACGTTGTGAGCCGAACGTTTAGCGTATTTTCTTTTAAGGATTATGTTTCGGAAGGATTGACGAAATGAGAATTTCAGGGGGGGGGGGGGGGGGGACGTCTAACGCTTAATCAGAGCAGTGTTATTATTGTTACAACAATCACGATTAGGGTGGCTTAGCAAGTGAAAATCATATTCCACTTGTCTAATAGAGGCTCCGTTCCTAATTTCAGCTTCGTAGGATAAATACCTAGCATAAGAATCAGCGTTAAGATGTCACTCAGCTGATTTGGCTGGTTCGGTAAGTGAAAATCATATCCTACTCGGCTCACAGAGGCTCCGTTCCAAATTCAGCTTCGTAGGATACCTGTATAACAGCGAAATTCGATTTTTTCAATCACGATATCAGCTTACGCTGCTGATTATCAATGACGATTTTCACAACCACTTTATTTTGAATGACTAGCTGATCGTTTTGCGACCCATCCCGTCAAATTCGGTCCAGCCGTTCTAGAGTTGAAGCGCTTTCACGAGGATACCCATACATACATAAACTGACAAAGTGAATGTAATAGCGTTTTTTCGCCTAAAGAAAATATGAAAAAGACTTAAAACTCGCCTTGTAGTCTAAATTTATGGACTTGAGGAATTCTATTAACCTAGTATATGTTAAGAACTTAATCACAATGCCAAACGTCTATCGAAAAGCATGCTACTAATTTGTTTATACCCATCAATCTTTCGTCTGTCATATTAGAATCGTAATATAATCGATTTAAGTATACTTATTGATTAAATTGTACATGCTTTATTTGCGTGAAGACTATCACTTGAAATGAATTTTGTGAATTCGTGAACTTATGAGTTGGAGCTTTAGAAAACTCCTCACATAATTAATTTGTAGAGCTAGGAAATAGTAAGTTGTGGTGATCGTTAATCAGGCCCAGTAAATAACAACAATCTTTATGTTACACGATATTCAGGAAAAGTTTATTAGAATATATCAGGCATGTGATCACGTCCTTTAAATATGCAGGTTTTAATTATTGTTTATGCGTGGCAGAAAACCTAATACCTCAGGCAGAATTTGTAATTCAATGTTGATTTTGCACTTAATTCTCCTCTCAGGTTTTTCAGTTTCTACAAATATCTTTGTCGCCTTTTATATTTACACCACTACTTCATATTTACATCCGAACTTGAATAGATCAAATAAAACACGAGTATAGAAAGTTCTTAGCTCAGTTTATTTCAAATAAATCAGACCAATGGCTTATTAAACCATTCGGAAGGGCTTCTTCGTCAGAGGCATCGCCTACAATCATGAATGCATAATTGAATAACCATTTAAACAATGATATTAGGTTAACTGAATATTCTCTTCCGGCAACGTTATATTTCTAGGATGGATTTAGTAGAAAATGTGCATTTTTTCTTGTTCAACGTGAGATAGTATTTCTCAACAGCTTGCATGGACCGTTCAATATTGTGCCCATGCTCTAGTACATTACTTCCACATGGATAAGTTCACATATTCTAGATGACGATGACCTAGAGTTTCTTTCTTCAATGATGCTGTCATCGTTTTCTGGAAGCAAGAAACCTCGTAAGTTACTCCGAATGAGATTCGGCGAAACTGGTATAGCTGATCATTCACCTTACACTCAGTAATAGGTATCCCCCCTCAACGATGGGGATTTTTGATGGTAGAAGCTTCTGTGGTCATTTGTGCTAAATACAGAGTTTTTCGCAACAGTACCCACATTTGATTCTGAGCGTGGAAGAGGATAAAGTGTATGTTTACAGCAGTCTGTGAATCGCCGATCACTACTCGGCGCTTTCTTCCACTTGAACAATAAAAACTCCAGCTCCCCACGGCGAGTTGCTGAGCTCAGTGATCTCCCCTGCAAGCAGCTTAGAAACTTCTTTTTTAATGAACACAAGATCACACTTCTAATGTTTACGTGATCGAGTCACGATGGGCTTGCGTCCGCGTACCATATTTAGTGAAACAGGTTGAATAGAGACATGGGCAAGACTACATAGATGAAGAGAAGAACATATACCACCAAATGAAAACTCGACAGAAGATTGGGTGTCAAGTACGTCATGGCTTATAAGAACGTCTGAGCATATGTCCTTCAGTATCAACAATTTTCGGTTTTCATAAGTGTTACCCAACAAAAGTCGACCGCAAATGAACCTTTAATGAGAGTTTGGTGAGCTGATGACGCCGTAAATAGAATACGAAGCACGAGTAGGGGTTCGAAATTAGATTACAACGTTTAACTAAAACTAAGAGCTTCTGAGAATATGATAATACAACTTACTTCCGCTTACCTTATGAGAGTTACAGCTTTAGCTAAAGAACCAGGTGATACTGTAGAAACTAGACACGACAAAGTTCTCAAAATAGCTGAGCTTTTGTCAGAAATTCGCCTTTTGGACATACAAAACTTGAGGTAGTGACATGTTTTGCCACAGTTTTTACAAATACTTGTTCGAGCTGAACGTTAAATTCGTTTTATTTAATTAAGAGCCGCAAAAATAATATTTACAAGACAGTTAAGATACCACTGATTAGTCTGGAGATGCTGCGTAAGTGCTCTTCAGCCATATAGTGTTCGATCCTGTTCTCTAGCTTGGCCGACGGTCCGTGTACAACCGATTTTGATGACATTTTTGGAGGTTGATTGATTTATTTATTGTAGTATCCAATGAAACGTATCGCTCCACTCTCACTGGTTGCTTTTGAGCATGCGCTAATGTAACACCCATCAACTATTAGGAAAAAGGATTTCAATCTTTACACACATATTCAGGGTGGCCCTCAAATGGAAATTTTCAACTTCCCTCACATTTCCCTGACTTTTCCCTAACCGAACTTCAAATTTCCCAGAAAAAAAAAAAAATCAAATTCAAAAAATTTTGTTTGTTTTCTCGTCATTTTAATGTAGGTACCTCTAATCTTCTAACACGAAAATCGTATAATTTAAAGAAGAAAAAAACAGACTATGCATATGTAGTCTACTTATATTTAACAATTTCATTGCCCTTGAAGTGCTCAAATACCATAACAATTTAACCTAAGTGTAATACGATAATTTAATTAATTATTTTGCTTCCTTACATGGATTTATTAGCTCTGGGGATAATTCCCTGACAATTCCAGGTTCTCCCTGACTTTTCCAGTTGGGGGCCACCCTGATATAAATTTGTGCTCTTCTGGAACGAACTTTCATAGAACGAGTTTAAAATACATTTGTTATTCATTGCTGGCATGATTTTATACTGATGGATGGAATAAGCATCTCCGCGAACTAATTCATTCGTTCTCGCCAAATAGCAGTTGTAAAATACCGAGAGAAAAAATTGATGGAAATATCCTCTGCTCCGACCACTTGGCGAATTTTCCCTCGAGCCGCGTACATTGTTAAGGGCAACATGCAATGAAAGCCCTTGAGCGGGAAGGTTGTAGTGGGTGCTAATTAATATTGCTCACATCCTATCCGCAAAACCCCCGGCACTCCCGGGGTTGTAATAATAAAGGGAAAGGAAGAGGTGAGTGCCGCCGCGGAGGTGGGGCCTTTACGCTAACAACCGCGGCTATATTCTCATAACTTAGTTATTGAACAACGTTTGATTAGGATCAGCCCGGGTCCAGACCTATGAAGCATCCCTTCACCCCTACCTGTCCACAACCACCCCTATCCCTTTGATCCTAATGAACGGTGCAGGTCCTCCCTCTCATTTTAAGGGCCTCGGATCCGCCACTTTTCCAGGATTAAGTTACAGCTTAGTTGATTACAACAAAATTATCAGTTCGACGCGACGAAGTACATTTCAATCTCGTCTACGATGTAGTTACTGGTTGAGATTTAACTCCATCAGCAATTATTAAAGGATTGACTCACAATGCAGTTGAATCTACTTTGGAATTGTCTGATGAGATAGTAGACAGCATGTTATAGCGGTTAAGTAGATATTTTATGGTTGTGATTCAGCTACTGCAAAAAAGATCCAATAATCTAACACTAGCGTAATCATCTAAATTATCGTAGGGTAATTGCGGTACGGAAATGCAATAGTTCTAACTTCAACTGCAAATAACGACTGTAACTTAAACGCCTAACCAAGCTACTAAGAACTGCACTGTTTTTGTATAGTTTCCGGATTACAATGATCTTCCACATAGATTTTGGTGTTTCATAAAAAGGCTTACACTTCTCATGTTTTGAAAATCAAATAAGAAAAAATATCCCTAAAATACAAATGGATCTGGCAGAATCGGGTAAATTTCGAAACAGCTTGAAATTTATTTAGGCTTTAGTGATCTTATCATTGGGGTAAATGCGTAAAAAGTGTAAAAATGCAAGATACTATCTTCTCATCACACTTGATAAGTGACAAAAAGACAAAAGGCAACATAGAACAGTCAAAAAATCTCTAACGGATCCTAATAGTTGCATGGTCTTAATGTTCACCCTTTAGCTACTACTGGCTCGTTTTTTCGAATCGGATACACATTTGCCCCGCTTACGCAATACTCCGTTATTGTTTTCGAGTTGGAACGATCTGTACACACAGAAAGTTTCAACTACATATTTCTATGAAGTTAGGTTCATCATTCGAACCCCCTTCATCCTTTTCTAATTTTAAGAGCCTCGATCTGCCACCTTTTAGCTACAGCTTAGTTGATTTCAACAAAAAACGTGTGAGAAGTGGGTGTGGCAGCGTATTTCCTCGTATCCGTAACTTAAATTAGATCGTAGAAAGGTTCAACGATCTTTAAAAATACCATAGCGGAATATAGTAAGTTAAGATGTAGTGTAAAACGTCAAAATCGGCCAAGTAGAAGATGAGAAAATGATGCTTGAAGTCATTTAGGTTCGCACATGCGGTAACAATGAAACAAAGATGTGAAAATAAAGAAATTCGTAGGAGACCACCTATAGTCTAACCCACACATTCCCTGGAAATTTCATCAAAATCGGATGAAAACTGTGGAAATTACGCTCGTTTCAAGGATAATACAATCGCGCGTGCGCAGCGGAGGAGTAGAAACACAAAAATATATAGGAATAGGAGGGAAGAAAGAATGGTATGGAATGAGGTAATTGTGATTAAAAAAATAAATAAATTGTTCATACTTCAACTGTAAATAATTCTACGCCTAACCCAGCTGAAGCCCCTGCTGATTTTGTACAGTTTCCGGATTTATACAGCTCTTCGTCATGGATTTTTATGTGGAGGGGAAAAAAAAACCTTAAACTTTATTGGCGAAAGGGATGGCTTTGTCAAAAGGTAAGCGGGCCAATAGCTGATTTTAAGATCCAAAATCAACATGCACTAGGTTTAGTCGCCATTTGGCAGTCCATTTTTGGGTTTGTGGAATAGGTCAATTGAGCTTATGGATAGAAGTGTCCATATTTTCTCATACAGCCTGCCCTGCAGTGTCGTCTGAGGAAAGGGCGGTTTTTTCCCACTGATTTCAGTTAGGTCACTGGTGTGGAGTTGGTACAGGAGAAGGCAAAGTGCGCTACCCATAGGTTCACCACCACCAATCGGTTTCGGTTTAGGTTCGGTGCGTCAATGCCAATATTACCTAGCTTCAGAGGGACATCCTATAATTTATTAAAAAAAAAAAAAAAAAAAAAAAAAAAACCGTAAGTCCGACGTTTCTGAACCTTTTTCTCGAAACTGGACCAAATTTTAACGAATTTGACTTAAAAGTAAATGAATGCAACAACCAACAACAAAGCTTATGAAAATAATGTAGATTTCTTTGAGGTTGAACTTATCGTACTCATTCCAAGTTAAAAAAAGAAAAATTATAACAATTATTTTTTATTAGTGACTGATTATGAAACATCATGTTTCGTCCTACTCCTCTCATTCGTCGCAATGTACAATATATCTGCATACTAATACGTATATTTCATTTTAACACCGAATTATAAAATCATGTTCAACATCACTCAATTGTTACATCAATTGATGGACACCAATTTTGCTTTTGGGGAAAAGGGACTGGTTCACACTGGTAAACTTCGTTCTACCAAGTAAATTCATATGCGGTGAATTTTGTTCTAAGGACTGATATTGATGAAAGACTGTATACCTGCTGAGGTTCATATCATCCATGAGTACAGCTCTAAAGTACACCAAGTTCATAGGTATTCCATATTTTTTGGGCTTTGTGAAGTCCAAAATTCTGTTGATGGTGCTCTCAAGAGGAGCTTTGTTCTATAATCAAAGATAATGAGTTTATTAGGAATGAGAACAATACAATGAATTTATAAATGAGGATTATAAAGTTTTTCAATTGAGAACGGCACTTCAATCTCGTTTTCGCTTTCCAACGGAGCACCCAGGCGCTGGATTCCTTCATTAAAATGAATCGGCTGTGTAAACAGAAAAGTTTCGGAGGAGAAAAACAAAAGTTCTGATAAAAGCGAAAGTGGGTGGGGCCAAGAGAAGGGAGTGGGAACGGGTTCAGCGATAACAAAGATGCGGAAATTAAAGCATTGTTGGAAAAATAATAAACCACTGGCAAGTTTTATCTGTTTCAACGATTGTTGTGTGAAATGAAGCGGACAATAGAAGACCATCTCAGAGAAACAGTGGAGAAGTGATAGGTGGGCAAAAATGGGCTTGAGAAAAGGAATACTTGGTGACAACGTTGGGGCGTATGCTCAGGTTGTGCTTTGTATGATTCAATCGTTTACATAATTCTACTATTATGAAATCACAAGTGGAACTATTGGAGTGAGTACAGAAACACAATGGAAGATGGGAGTTATAAGTTTGGGGCACTTTTTCAATTCTTTTTATTTTTAGCAAATTTTCGTAGAAAATGGTGCTACTGAAATGGCTCCAAAAATTGCGAAATACATATTTTCTAAAATTGTCTTCATGGAAATTCATTTAGGGGCATTTTGAAAGGATTCCTGGATCTTAGAGCGTTTTCATGTATATAGGTATATTTCTGCATCTATATATGTATGTTTCATTCCTGAAGATAGCTTTCTTTATCATCGAGATAGAATCCTGTTTTTTGCGCTCATGAGAAAAGATAGGTTCGATGGTCAGCACTTTTTTAGCACAATTTTTGAGCACATTGAATTGGTTAAATTTCGAAAAATTTACTTAAAAAATCACTAAAAATTGTTAAAACGGCCAAAATTGTTAAATTTATATTTTTAGCAGAATTTTAGTCAAAACTAAATTGTCAACAATTAACTAGGACATTTAAAAATTTTAGCTCAAAATTATGCTGAAAAACGTACTTAAATTGCATCAATATTTGCTAAAAATCTATAAAAACTGCAAAAAATCTATAAATCCAAAATCTTTTTCAAATTGCCGAATTTAATTTATTATGAGTTTTTGTTTGCAAAAAAATTGGTTTTTAACCAATTCTTTCTACTGAAATTGCTAGAATTTCAATACAATTAATTTAACATATTATAATAGGATAAATAGTTTATGAAAATTCATTCACTCATACGATCATACTGCATGACTGATTTTACTAAAAAATGTATAGTTAACAGTTTCTTTGCAGTCGTAAAGCTCAAATTTCAAAACAATTTAACAATATACAATATGGTAATATACAAAAATTCGCTCATACGTTCATGCTGCATGACTGGAACTCTTTTTATTTGCGTTCGGTTTTATTTCCACGTTCTTTGAAATATGTATACCTCCGTTAAGATATATATTTTCAAACGAATTCATGAATCACTGTTCAAATGTAGTTTGAAATCAAACGACGATTCGACGACACGGACCATTCATTTCAAGGACCAAACAGCCCCGAGTCGCCCAGAGGGGCGTCTCGAATGACGAAACATAAATCCAAGAGACCTCCGCCCAGACCTTCATGTCCCCAACTCTTATGAGCGTCGAGGTGCCATCAGTCCTCGTTCAGAGCCCACCCATGGGATGGAAGTTCATCGATCAACCCCAACAGAAGAGGCGAGAGCGGCGCGCCCTGGGGGCAGTCAGAAGGTACCAGAGGGATGAAGAAGGTTTCGGGAAACGATCCCACCCCCCTCATCCCCACACCAACTTCATGCCATCGCAGTTACGCTATATCTAATAGAAGACGAGGGTGAGGGCCGAGACGTTTGGCGGATGAAAAATGTGACTGCTGCGTCTCCTTTCACCCCCACTCACATTAATTTCTCCTGCTCTCGTTTTTGATTTAGGTTAACTACCCCGAGTTGCGGTGCTTCATCTCGTAGATGATCGATCAGCGTAATTGAATATCAGTTCCTTAAGGGACTTTCCAACCTTTTCTTTTGAAATGCAAGAGTGACGGGAAACAAGATGAAGATGGATCGGCTCAGCTCCTGCAGTTCATTTCAAACAGTTCATTTGTTCACAGTATATTCGTTCACCATAATGATAGTTTCACGAACAAAATCCTTCATTCAAGTAGGAAATTTCAATTTACGTGGAGCTTTTCTGAAAAGGGGATCCCAAAATGACCGCTTAGGTCAAATGGTAATTCAGCCTTCTTCTTTCGGAAGAGCTATACAATCCTTATTATATAAAAATCAGAGTTTCTTCTATTAATGTTTCTATTTTCCCAATATACGGCTAAATGGTTGCACCGATTCTGACGGGAGTGGTCGTAAATAGATCAGCGAGTTCTGGGGCAAAACATAGGCTAGGTCTGAACCTCCAAAACATCTTTCTACTTCATAAATGGCGCTACCCTTCGCAACCGATTAGTTTGGGTCCCGAACTTTTGTTATTATGGTTGATAGTAGGCAGTTTTAGCGGCTAAAATTCGTGGCGAGTGGAGAAACCTGGACGGGTTGCTATGGGTGTTCCGAGTGGAGCATGGGTTGCATTATTGATAGGTGATGGACGAGAATTTGATATTTCGTACTAAGCACGGGACGGACAGCCGATTAGTTTAGCGCCCAAAATTTTATCATGGTTGCCAACACGCAGTTTGCGTGTGTTTGGTTTTGACGATTTCGATCAGCAGATTGAGCTAAATTCTCTCCTGTCCATCCTAGGAAGTTGAAATTTGATAAGGTGACTCTTTGAACATTAAGAGACGATTGAAATGATGGGCTCCTTCATGATCAGCTGCGTGACCTAAATTATCTCCTGTTCACCCTAGGAAGTTGAAAGTTGTAGGGAGACTGACGGGGTCATTAAGAGACGATTAAATGATGGGCTGTTTCATGATCAGCTGAGTGAGCTAAAGTCTCTCCTGTTCACTCTAGGAAGGTGAAATTTGATTGGGTGACTCTTTGGGACAATTAGAGGAGATTGAAATTACGGGATCTTTCCTGATCAGTCCGGGCCTGATTTTGATGCTTTTACACTGTAATAAAGCATGTAGTCTCCATAGTTACGAACTCAGTGTGGATAAATGGCTATTTCAGCAGTCTATGCACCGACTGACTCGCACAGGTGGGTCCGTACAACGTAAGTGTAACCGGCTAGTTCTTTATAAAATTGTACATTGTAAATCAACCTATCGCTAGCGATAGATTGTTCTCACTTTTGTGGGAGGAAAAAATAAGATATATTAGCCTGAATCCAAATTATCTCTACTTCACGTTTTAGACTATTCTAAACAACTTTCGTTTCACGTCTGTGTGTGAGTGTGTGTGCGTGTACTCAAATGCTTCAAACAAGCTTAAATTCTACAGATTCCTTTAGATTTTTATGATATTTTCAGGAAATGTGTGGGTTAGGTGTTAAGTGGGTTTTAGGGTTACGTGCGTGGGATAGGTTTAGATGGGTAAGCAATACTTCACACTGCTTAAAATCGTATACAAAAAATCATTCAAGCGTGATTTACTCACGTTCCAGTCGCCCGATCTTGGTAAAATTTGAAGATAAGTCGGGAAAAGAAGTTTGAATCATCCTATTCTTCTTCTTTTCAGTTTCCTTTCTCTCCCACTCACATTAATTTATCCAGCACCCGTTTTTAATTTAGTTTAACTACCTACAGCGAGTTGCGGTTCTTCATCTTACAGATGATCGATCAGCGTAACTGAATATCAGTTCCTTAAGGGACTTTCCTACCTTTTCTTTTGAAATGCAGGAGTGACGGGAAAAAAGATAAAGATGGATCGGGCCAGCTCCTGCAGTTCATTTCAAACAGTTCTTTTGTTCACAGTATATTCTTTCACCATAATCACATTTTCGCGAAAAGATCTTCATTCAAGGAGGAATTTCACTTTCCGTGGAGCTTTTCCGAAAACGAGATGCCAAAATGACCGTTTAAGTCAAATGGTAATGTAGCCTTCTTCTTTCGGAAGAGCTATACAATTCTTTATTAAATTTTGCTTTCAAGTCAACCTTTGGGTAGCGAAAACTTGTTTTCACTTTTGTCAGAGGAAAAAATAAGATATATTAGCCTGAATCCAAATTATCTCTACTTTACGGTTTTAACTTTTCTAAACAACTATCGTTTTACGTCTGTGTGTGGCTATGTGTGTGCGTGCCTTCAAATTCTTCGAACAAGCTTAAATTCTACGGTTTTCATTAGATTTTTAAGACATTTTCAGGAAATGTGTGGGTTAGGTGTTTAGTGGCTTTTAGGGTTAGGTGCGTGGGATAAGTGTAGATGAGCCCTCCATACTTCACTCTTCTTGGTATTCTGATAGAACAACAAAAAATCCATCAAGCTATTTTCTCACTTTCTAGTCGTCCGATCTCGCTCAAATTTGAAGAGAAGTCGGCAAAAGAAGGTTGAATTATCCTATTCTTCCTCCTTTCAGTTTCCTTTCTCTCCCACTCACATTAATTTCTCCGGCTCTCGTTTTCTATTTAGGTTAACTACCTACAGAGAATTGCGGTTCTTCATCTTGAAGATTATCGATCCGCGTAACTAAATATCAGTTCTTTAATGGACTTTTCAACCTTTTCAGTGACGGAAAACAAGATGAAGATGGATGGATGGCTCCTGCAGTCGTTATTATTATGAATAATCCTTCAAATTGTATAACAGTTCTTTTGCTCATTATATTTATCATTACATTAGGAAATAATTATAAATTTGTGATTACGTATTACGTTTTAATCCATTCTGAATAACTTTCGTTTCATGTGTATGCGTGTGTGTATGTTGTGAGTGTGTGTGGTTGTGTGGGGGTTGCTGGGGTCTGTGATTATTGATATTTTATTTCTTCGGAGCTCGCTTATAGTCCTACCCATGTCGAGGTCATACGTCTCCGTCGTCAACTATTCTCTCTCTCTCTCTGATTCTTTCTCATCATCCTATCCCTCTTCTTCTTCTACTTCTCCAGCTAATTCCCACCAGTTTGCTCGCTGTGATGGGTCCTGTAGCTCAAAGCGTGGTCTCATTGGCCAGATCTGGCAGAAGCATTCCATAGAACGCTGCAACGCTGTAATGTAACTGATGTTGAACATGAGTGGCCCAAGTATGCTTCTGAGGATGTGCGGTGAATGGCAGTAGAGGCAAAGGCTATGCGTGATGGAGTACGTCATATAAATGTATTTTCGTAGCGAAGTTTTCATGCGCGCACGCTTTATTCCATTCAATCTCTTTACCTGAAGCCTTACTACATTACTACAAGCAGCTTGTCCATGGGGAAATAGTCATGGGGCCCCGCATCTCCTGCAGGCGTGGGGCACCAACCAGCCATTCAACAATGCTCTCCTAGAACCTTTATAGAAATGATATGAGGCAAGCCATATCCAAGCTAAAAGGAATGGTGGCAACTAAAATCAAGGTCATGGCCGTGATCGTGTTGAGGCATGGGGTGTAGTGAGGGGAAAGTGCAACGTACTTACTCAAGTCAAGCATTATACAGGAGTGCTTTGTGGTATCACCGCCCGTGTCCTTAGGAGTTCTCGCATCAACTAGTGGTATTTTCATACGGGCACTTTCTTTCCTATTATTCCTCTCTCCCTCCTCTTCCTCCTCCTGCAACTTTCTTGGTGCCTTAGGACGGCGATTGGAAATCTGGGCATCCTTCCTGTTTTTTAACATTCAGTTTTTCTGTTTTGATATAATGATGTCTCCCCTCCGCCTTTGAGAGCTTGAAAAAAGTGTGCCTGTGTCTATCTGTGTTACTGTGCGCGTGTCAGCAAAAGTTTGAAACAAAATTTGATTCTACAGTTTCCATTAGATTTTGATGAAATGTTCAGGGTTAGGCTGTTAGAGTTATGTGTTAGGGTCCGGTGTATATCAGTCCTCCAGACTCCACACTGCTCAAGCAACTGAGGACGAGGGTCCTTGAGCTGCTCAGTGCGTTTCCGTACCTTGTAATTGTGAACTGATAACCCAAAGGAACTTCATTTTAGATTTCTGCTCCTTGGGTCGACCAGGAAAGGAGCCGAGTTTGGGGCCTTTCCTATTTCATTTGCTATGTTGAAACTGTTCCGTGGTCTCCACTTCTCACACCTCTTCCCATCCCCTCACATATATCCCATACCCTTTCAGTTTTTACATCGAATCGCAGTTTTTTGTATTTTCCAGCATTTTACTCTGACTTTCCGTTTGTATAGTTGTCTTACGGCAACAATGATGAGGACAATCGCATACATTTTCTGTACCTTACACGTCCGTTTCTGAACCTAAACACTAGCACCTTCGTTTCATAAAACATATATTTGAAATTCATTTGTAACTCGTTACTTTATTTTATCAATTCAGGTCCAAACCAAATTTAAAAAAATGCACGCTGTGGTTTATTAATTCGTTAATTTATTAACAGACATTTCATAAAGGAAATATAATATGACTTTACTGTGCGCACTACCGTCATTGAAATTTCCACATGTCTTTCCCACGACCTAGTTTATTTTTACCTTGTGAACCATCTACAGTTTATATTATTCATTCGTTTTAAAGCTAATTCAGCACGTGCTGAATTAGGGTAAGTCACCATCTGCGTATCTGTCGTGAGAACCCGGCGGGAGAAAACGTAATTTAGAGGTATTTTGAAACATGTGCCCCAAAGGCTGGAGGAAGTAACAATTATGGATTCACGCAGGGCGCGAATAAAACACTCGAGAACCCTCCACCCGATCACGTCCGACCGTAACTCAAACCGTTAGCGATTAGTGAGAAGCCTAATTCCGTCCCCTGAAATCACCCTTATGGTTTAGGGGGTTGCTCCACCCAGCATCCACCCGTCCTCCGGCCTTTGTGATCTATTACAATATCCCTCATTGTACATGGGAGTTCCGGAGCCTCGATGCAGGGTGACTGTTTAGTTGTAAGAGCCGCCGGTAGCGACGGGGTAGGGGATGGAGGTGGAGGCCTTCATAACAGAACTGAGCTTGTAACAACGGACCGTGATTTAGAGGCTGGACGCAATGGACCAAACCGTTTGACAGTTGTGTTCTCCCGTTCAATTCCTCACCACTGCTCCAATGTGTTACTCTCCTCGAACGTGTCACTCCGATTATTGGAACTGGCTTTCATTCGAATCATCTGTAACCTCCGCCGTTGTGACACATACACTGTATTTCATCCACAGTTTCCGAGTACCTATTTACGTAGTTGGCAACAGGAAAACCTCGAATTACGAGTATTAGAGAAAACAGTCATCTGTGCTTCTCTAACAATTTATTAAGCTCGACAGTGGTTCGTTTCTCATTTATAACAAATCATTTACAAAATTTATTGCAAGTGTTTATGACTTATTTTTGTTGTAATATTATTTTGATATTTCCGCATTTAGATATTATCTCCAGATTTTTCAACTTCATTATCCTGAGATGTCCATAACTGTCTTCAATTACATTAGCGTGAAATTAAAAGTTGGTCCCCATGAGGGTTGCATATTTGTTTATCGCTAAAACATGATGTGAAGAACAAAATTTTTAATTTGAGTAATCAATACTTTTGTGCTTTCAAGTCTACCTAATGAGTGGAAGCATTGTTATCACTTCCGTCAGGTGAAAATAATATATTGTCCAAAATTTTCATTCCCACACATTTCATCCATCTGTGTTCACTAATCCTTGTAACGAGACAACACATAATAGATTACAGTCCAGTTTTCATGACATTTTCAGAAATTTTATGATGCGACACTTATGATAACCCCCCACCTCCCAATACGTCTATTGAGTGTCTACTCCATATTCGTCACACCCAACCCAATCTGTGAGCTGGAATAACCCCTTGTGTTCAATCATTTGATTTCGAATGAGCGGGCGTTTGTCTGGGCGAGCCATTTAGGTGGCAGTGCGATGTTAGATGCACGTAAGCAGGTATGCAGAGGCTCGGGTTAAATCAGTTAAATACCCCTATATCTTATTTATTCTCAAAAGCTTATACAGTATGCAGACCTAGTGACACAGGTGGAGGCTCTTTTCCCACACCACTCCCTGAGACATGACCAATGACACAGCCAGAGTCCTGACCTTTCTGTAATCATCTGTCCCTTCTATTAGCCCATATATCGCTTGCTGCAGATTACTTCATTTTCTTAGTTCGCCAGGTCTGCTCCATGTCCAAGCTGCCACTGTCGACCTGAACACCCAAGACTATGTCTGAAACATTGGGCTTGAAAGTAACGATTTTTGACTTTTGTCCTAATTATGTAGCATGTAGTAACTGACATAATTATGATACGGTCACTGTCTCCACATCATAGCCGCTTCGTGACAAAGCATAATTGCGGCCTCCATGAGTATGAAAGCTTCTGTTAGTTATGTCCTAGATTATGGAGACCCAGTTAAGTAAATCCGTTTATAATTATGTACACTCCAACTCGGATCGTGCTTAAGCCCCTGATATCATTGAGTCGGGTGAGACTGAAGCCCCACTCAATGGCAACCAGTAATTTTTTTCTGAATAATGATTATCCTCAATTCAATATTCTATATGTCAGCCTGTTAGTCCCAGAACTCTTACACTACAACCATAATAAACCAATAATCACCCGCCTAGTTAATTATTTGTATCACAGAAACCTACCTTTGTAGCTCTGGAAATAATTGAAATTTAACTGTAAGCGAACGAATTTAAACTATTGACGGATAATAGTTCGAGTAAACTCTAGTGCTTTTACATATCATACTTTTTCGAATGGTAAAAACTTTGTGCCACCCCAGTTGTTGAGTTACTGATACATTTGAGCGTTGGCGTATACCCCCTCATATTTACTCGGTCAATCTCCAACTTTGTGACATAAAGTAGAAGTCGAAGGGAAAAGTTGACAATTTCTGAAGGAGAGAACTCCGAGCACGTTTTTAATGGATGTTTTATTACCACCGTCTCCGTTTCCATTATGAGATTGGCCGTAGTACAAAGTGGAGTGTATTGAGTTCTAAAGGGGGCGCCGAAAAAAACCCTTACAGAGAATTATAGCACCGTGAAAAAAAAGGTAGGGGGTGAGGGAGTTAAAGTGAAAAAAGCGGCTGTAGGTCAGTGCATATGGACCGGAAGTTGGGGATACGGCGAAAGATCTTTGACCCTTCGAGGTCTTGTAAAGAGTTCTTTCTCGATGGACGAAAAGGCGAGGAAACGGCGGGTCGTACAGGTGGTGGATTTGTGGCTGTGGTCCTTCAGAAGTTGGGCCACTTCAAGGGTAGGTAGGGGGGTGGATATCCTTCTCCCAAACCCTGATATCCGTTTCTGTTGGGTTCGATCGGCTTACATCCCCGAGAAGCGCAGGGTGAGAGTTTCCTCGGGGAGCTTCCACCCCGCAGTTCCGCACGCGGCCCTTGGGGCTAAGAAGAGCGATTCTAACGGGCGGGGTCCAAGCTGGAAGTGGACCCTAATAAATCCGCTCGGAGCAAAGGTAGGAGAGGATGCCCCGGCATTATTTATAGAGCTTTACTTAATTGGAACTCGAGGTGGAGAGCCCCCGCCCGACCGTCATAAACTAACCGAAAGTAAACAGCTTTCTTGAAGTTGCAGAATTAGATTTGCCCCTCTGTAAAAACAACTATAATTATAATTGAGGACCTTCCTCTTCTCCTAGTTTTAAAAGTGTTGATGTTGAATGTTTGTCACAGCGTGAATCAGAAACTTCCATACGATTCGGTTTTTTTTTCCTATCCCTTTCATAAAATGTGTACATGTTGTTACAGGTTCATCGTGACAAGCGATGTAATATATTCTAACTTCCAGATTTCTCATTTAATTAATTTTATCCAAGTGTGATAAAATTTATGAGGGTTCCTATAATTAAAATTCTGATTAGGTACCTACCAGATTTCTACATTTGTGAGGAATTGGTAGAAAATTGCGACCCTCACGCCCGTGATCAATGACTAAAGTTGTCACATGTGGCTATGTATCTACCTAATATATATATATATACATATATATATCTGTGTGTGTTGGTGTGTGTGTATGTATGTATAAGTAAGGCATCACACAGGTTTAGATAGTTTTAACTTACTAGAAAGCCGAATAATATCGGGCCGAATTAGCAATAGTTCAGCCTGCTCCAGGCTTACCAGAGATACTTTAATTTTAATTTATAGTACCATACTTTATTTTTCGGAAAGTACTATATTAAAAATAAATAGTATCAAAAAATGCTCTCTTTTTGAGCTTTTGAAAAATTAACTTTATCATTGATATTACTACATTTTCATCGAAGAAGTAAGTGCGTACCTACCTTCAACCTCATTCTCCCCTGCACTAGTTAAGTATAAATAACCTGGGAATGTAAGTACCCTTTTGAGGACTTGTACTTGCAATTACTTTTCAATTACTTGTACTCGTATGTTGTACTTTGTACTTGCAAGAACGATTTGGTCAACTCTGATAGGGAATCTCTCTGATGTGACATAAGAGACGATTGAAATGATGGGCTCTTTCCTATTCAGCTGAGTGAGCTAGATTCTCTCGAAGTGAAGTCATAAAATGTCTCAATTATCTTGCAGTCTCGTATGCAAGATGGTTTTTTCAAAAGATCTAGTCAAGTAGCATTATCGTTTCGGCGAATTTTCGTGAATTATCGTATTGTATTACGTTACATTGCTTTGAAATTAGAGCATTAGAGAGCGAAGAAATTGGTTACTTTTTGAAATGTTTCACCGTAGAAATCGGTTTAAAGGCATCCTTTCAATAGTAATGAACTGAAAGAACGGCTCACGAGCAATTTTAGGGTATTCGTTACTTCAGTCGAAAACACTACTGACGTGAGACTATTCACTTTATTCTCACTTATTTATGCTTTCAGCGTCTTCTCGAAGAGGCACTTCATCTTTTTTTTCCTGTTACAAAATCTTCAGTAGATAATGATCAATTTTGAATATCAAACAAACCCTTTCACATTCCTGTTTTTCGCGATGGGAGGAAATCGTAATCTACTTCAACGGTGCTCCTATTTCATGCTATCACTCCCGCCGGTCTCCCTTTGTACTAGGTATTTGATTCCACGAAACAATAGCGAAAATTAGGTAATCCTTCTTTACAAATAGATCTCGGTTCATGAATGAGTAAGTCTATGGATTTTAAGCCGTTGAAACTGTTTCATGCCTTTTCAGGTAGCATAGAGTTTCACTCTAAATGCGTCGCTTACTCCACGTTATTCCTCGAACGATAGTGATATTCCCGACCGCAAAGGATATTATATTCATCGCGGAAAACGCTAGAGCAGGACGCTTTATTTCCGGTCCTAGCGGCAGCTCTGTACATCAAGACAATTGCACAGAGCGGCAAGTTTCAACGGATCGCACCTGTTCTCGAAAGGGAAGGAATTTATGTATGAAAGAGCTTTTACTGCTATTAAGTGAAGTTCCTCATAAAATATCTCCCACTGGAACGTTCTTATTTCACGTGTTCGTGCCACTGTAACGTTTCTAGCGTCTTTCACTCTACAAAGTTACCTAGAATACTATTCCGCTCAGGGAAGGTAATGAACAGTGAAAATGGAACTCAACTTGATTCAGCGACACAAGAAGGTTATTTATCTTAAGGCGATGTAGCTATCACTAAAATTACTAACTTCTTGACTGTGTCCCTCAGAGTATTCGAATAAAATTTCCTGTCTTCTTAATCTTAAAGTAAAGTATTTTGCTTCCGAGTCTGCAAGACAGCGGAAGCTTTGTTTTCACTTTAGAAATGAAAAATAATTTTTGTGCTCCAAAATCAAAATTTCCACTCTCAATTCGGTTTCGCCTGTCCGTCCGTCCGTCTCTCTGTCCACATTTCTGTGCCACAGCCATAACGTCCACAATTTCGATTAGATTTTAATGAAATTTTCAAGAATAGTGTGGGTTTAGCCATACATGGTTTTCTATTAGTTTCATCATTGATGGGTGGGTTCATGGATAACTCTTGAAACCTGTGATGGATATGGGTAGTTCCTCCTCCTAGATTCTTGCATATGCTACACCTCGGTATAGTTCCTGGGCACTTCAGGCTTCAGGATATCCTCTGAGGCGTTGCAGGTTATCCGCCACTACCCTTTGAAGCCATTTCCATCACCTCTATTGTAATATGGTAACAGAGAGTTGTTTCGAACTCCCCCCCCCCCCTCCTCCTCCTCCTTGCTATTCGAAAGCCCCGGGAGTGTGATGAATATGGTTAGTTCCTCTATTTTGATTCTTGTAAATGCTACACCTTGGCATAGTTCCTGGGCAATTCAGCCTTTAGGATAACCTCTGGGTGTAGCAGGTTTATCGCCTTTACCATCTGAAGGAGTAACTACTCCATTTCCATCACCTCCCTTGTCATTAACCAAATGATCTAGACCTCGAACCTGCATCTGCTACGGCTAGTGATGACTGGGTTCACAGTAAAGCGACATTCACAAATGTCTTAGCCAACATTAACGACTTGGAGGATCCGGGTAGGTTCCAGCTGCTACAAAATCATGCTCTCCTCCACTTTTCAAATATCTTAGTGATTGCAATTATTACCAAACAGCTATTAATGTTTTAGTACATATATTTGTAAAGCTAGAGAACGAAGTCTTCACAAATCACCAATTACCTTTCAGATCTCAACAACCTGGGGAGAATCTTAACGAACATTGTGGGATAATGAACGCGCTAAGTAAAGGATGCAACTTCAAAGCTGTTGCAGATTAACAAAATAGGAATGATCAGGAGTTCTTTTGCACGTGGTATGTTGTCGCCTTCAAAAATTCGACAACGACTGTTGTGAACTGTAGGAGACATGCTTATCCCAACTACCCTTTTCTCTATTAATCGAGTTTAAGCCAGATCAGATGAATAGGCAATGAGAAAATGACGATTGATAGATTTCATATTCGTGCTTGAGCAGTGAAAACTATTGATTTTTGAGTGATGAAATTGGCTGTGGACCATCTTCAGTACCATACTCAGCCTCACCCACACATTCCCAATAAATTTCATTGAAATCCTATGAAAACTGTCGAAGTAATGCTTGTAACAAGAATTAATGTGAGATTTGTTTGTACTAAATTCTAGGCTGAACAAGAGAGAACTAAGCTCACATAGCTGATCAGGATGGAACCCGTAATTTTGTTCATCTCGTAATGACCTAGAGAAGGTCTCTATCAAGTTTCACATTTCTAAGGACACAAAGGAGATTATAATATCGAGCTCAGGTGGTCAGGGTAGAGTCCATCATTTCATTCGTCTCATATTAACCCAGAGCGTCTCCTTATCAGATTTACTAATCCAAATCAGGAGAACCGGTAGAATTGGCTGGGCTAAAAATAAGTTGGAAAGAAGGGAAAAAAGTACAAAAACATGCAGTTTGACGGCCCGTTTTAAATTATAAAAATCGATCTAATGTAAAAAAAGAATATGTAAAGAAAATTAAGAACAGGCTGACAGAGTGACATCGGGAGGAGCCCAAAGTTGGACCGAAGTTCTACTTTTATACTTATGTATCTCAGCACGTCTCGTTGCAATGGTTTTGACATTTTATGTCTTTACTTTGGCACATAAACGAAAAAAGCGTTAAATTATTGCGTTAATAAAAAGCGTTACGGTTGGTTTCTGATAATTTCCGCTGACAACCGAGTCGTCGCTAGGAAAATGGTATTTCGTCGTTTTTCATCCCACAAAATTCGTTAATCATTCGTTCGAAAGCTCTCAATTTATCCAACCATATTATGTTAACTATTGCGAGAACGGTTTGATTTGTGATGCGGTGGTTAGATCATTTCAATAGGTAATTTCTATACTTTACACTCTAGGAAGCTGCAATTTCGTAGTAGCCTCTTTATGACCTTTACTTGACGATGCCCTGGGTCTGGATCAGCTGAGCGGCTCTTTGAGCTTGCATACGAGTCTGCAACACATACGCGTCTGCAAATAAGACATAAAATGTCCCAATGTGTTGCAGACTCGTATGCAAGCATTTCTGTTCTAAGTAATCAATTTCCCAATAGTACTAAATTGGTCAGCTCTCAATTCGAAAGGAAATCGGTTACCGTAACCATAACCATGACAAGTAACTTCTTTTTAATTAATTTTTTCATGGCTTGTCTATCAGCGTCTCGCTGGATAAAGCTAGGTTAGTCAGTCTAAAATTACTCCATTCACGAAACTAGGTAGCTAAGATGTGTTTTATTGGACTTGATTCTTTGTTAGCGGAGACGGTTTGACTTCATTTCGGAGTTAGGTAGTTGAAAGGTAGTGGCACTTAGAAGGCTGTTAGACCACTAGAAGTAAAGCAATGATGAGAAGTTCGGAGATTTAGAGCCGGGTTATGACGCGGTGGTCAAGTTACGATCTGGCTTATGGGGTTGGGATAACTCCTCAGTCATAAAGTAACTACTTTTACCGATATTTTTATACGACCGTAAGCTCGTTTAGTGAGGAGCGAATCTCGTGGCTCATCCACGGGTTATAGATATATGTCTTTTTTACGTGATGCTGATGACAATATTCTTCACAATAAGAGTGTGATAGAGAGCGAAAGGAAAAATGCCCACGTGCGTATCAGTGTGAAATCAACGTTAACTGTAGTATAATCACTTTTTTGACATTGAAAATGTCTTAGTCGACGGGTCAACCGGAAATTTTGTTACGCAAAGAAAAAAACGTCACGAAACCTGTAAACAAGTTAGGTGTTGTTTTCTTTTGATTTTCACGTACAACCGTTGCTGGGGAAACGAAACTTCTTCAGTTTTCACCGGGCAAAAATCGTTCTCCGCTCGTTGCAAAGCTCTTCTTGACGTATTTCTTTCGTACTTGTTCTTCTATTCATGTCGTAGTTTTATATTTATTTATGTTATAAATGGATATAGTAAACATTGCTTATTTTGTTGCCACTTGGTTGAGAAGTTAATCTTGGTTATAGTTATTGTAAACGCGCACCATAACAGAAAGTTACCTACCTGTGAATTCATATTCGTGGAAGAATTGGGCATCGTCGAGGCTGGCTTACAGCAAATTCGGTAAATGTGTGTCAATAATTATTTTATGTTTTCTAATTGTTATGTTATTTAAAACAGTAAAAAACATTGAAATTACTCAGACATTTTCAATACTCATAGCTCTTCTCTCCGAAGAGAGAAAGTACGAGCGGCCTGCCGCGTTTTTTATTTCAAATTTGGTTACATATCATTGGTTGGTGGTCGTAAAAATGTTTTCTCTTCATATACTTCGTCGTGGATTATACGTTTCTAATAACTGTCAGGGGAAGAACGAATCGCAAACATCGTGGGATTAAAAAAAACTTTTTTTAATCGTTGGAATGGATTGGAATCAATGTTTGGATAGTAGGTGGATGTATTGCACCTGACTAAACCCGTTGAATAGAAGCGATTAGCCTCGGCGTATACGTTCAAAGGTGAATCAATCGTGAAGGTGGTTTGAAACGTTCATTCAGAGCTACGTGTTTCCAACAGTCAAACATCATTTCTCCAAAGTATTTATTTTTCCTGTAATTGTTTTTTTATTTTGTTTGTTTTTTGCTTTTTTCAGTTACGAAAGTAGAAAAGATCAAGTGGTGAATGTTTTTTAATTGTTCGTTATATTCTTTTCTGTGGGGTTTTTTTGTGGTCTCATTTTACTATCGAATTTCAGCTTGAAAAAAAAGTTTTCTCCAATACTGCTTTTTACTCCCTTTTCGTTCTTTATTTTATCTGTATCTCAATCCTCTAAAGTGTCTTGCAAAATTAGCCGCGCTCATCTGCGGCATTGATGGTTTTTCAACAGAACTCCAAGAATCATAATTTGTTACTTACAGCCTAATGGAGGTTCTGGGATAAGCTCTGGTGTCATATTTATGGTGTTAATTGTCAATTTCACTCCTTGCCATTCGGAAAAGAATGTACAGATAAAGAGTACTGGAAGCGTTAAAAGCCCCAGCCTCCAAAACAAAGGTTCACAATGTTCACCTGGAGAAACTCTGGACAGTATTCTAAGACTACAAAAATGGCCTCTCTATCTTTAAATTGGTCATTTTTTAAAATTAATCACCACCGTCTCACCGCTGGAACTGAAGCTTCTTTAGGGAGACGAAATTCAAAGTATCAAATTAAAGATTGGTAAAATAAATACCTATCTTTTTTTTTGTGTGATAAAAATCGAATTCAGAGATGTCAGTTTAGGAAAATCAAACATTTGATGATTATGATTTTCATCTTACTCATATGTGTGAAAACTAATTTATTCGTATTCATAATGACAGAAACATGTTCCTGTTAATAAAAATCTTAATCATATTCACGAGTAAGATTTTGCCCATGTGATCAGAACATGTGATCATGGTTAAAATCCCCTTTAAACTACAACGATCAAAGAAATTGATTATACTCGCAAGTAATTTCTAAGGAATCCTTTCACCAAGAAATTTAGTTTATTACAGTTTCGAGTTTTGTCGTTCGCAGTGCCAGAAAGCCCTGTTCCGGAACGCCAAGAACGCCGAGTTCGGCGTTCGCGTGTTTTGCGAACCCAGTTCCGAACGGTTCTGACTGTCCCCGTTTTTTGTCGGATCTGTCAGAACTCGAACGCAAGGACATGGTTAACGCATGCTCATTTCACAATTTTTCGGATCTCGTGGAGTAAACAACTCTCTTCTTCTTAATCGAAAACATACTTAATCTTAATTTAGTCTCTATAGTTAGTATAAGTACCTATTCTGATTGAAATGCTAACTAGCTCGTCAAGTTCGGAAAGCGATAGTTTCGACATTTGGTATTTCATGGTTTGTAGACGATGAGGACGAGATTGAAGTTATAGTTGGATCTCGTCTAAATCCATGAAAATCAAATTTTTTCGAGTATACAACTCAGTCATCGTGGAATTTGTATTTATTTTTTATTGCCGTGGAGTTATAGTTAAGTAATATTCACGGGCATAATCAGTAATATATTCACGGGCACTAAAAGTATTCTGAAAAGGAGCACCAGAAGGTAACACGAGTTGATTGAGGTTACAATCAACAACACAGGTTCTGAAATCGTTCGCAGTGCAGAACGCGGTTCCACAAGTTCCGGAACGCCCCAGGATTTCCCGTCCCAGTTCTGATGAGTTAGAGAAATGTCAGAACGCGCACTGAGAACGAAGCTAATAGCTTCTTTTACATACAGGTGGACAAGTGAAGCGTAAGTCTGCGATACTCACCGGTAGAGTACGTACATCTATGTAGTAAAACTTATATATTGCGTGATGCTTATTTTAATTTTTTGTCTACACATCAGTGATCTGCGCAAAAGGGCCATCTAACACTGAAACACAACACCTCTTTGTAATAATGTGATGATTTTCTTCAACTGGACGATCTTTTTTGTAACTCTGCAACTTTCAACGAGAATCGTACCTATTTATTTCTGGTAAATATCTGATAGATAGCGACTCTTTGCCGGTTAGGAAGTGTGTTTAGCGCTAACACTGGGGAAACTAATAATTTACCTACCGCTGTACAGTGAATGTACTAACTGTCAATTGATGTGATATTTAATTTCATTTTCATCACCATTCTATTCCTGTTCGTTTTTAAAAGGACCGTTAAAATTACCTTGGTGGTTAATCGTGCTATTTCTCGTAGAGACTTCCTAACGAAAGGAGACAGTTCTTAATTGAATAAAAAATGTATTCTTCAAGGGTATTGTTAAAATGAATTACTATCAATAAAACTCAGAATAAATACCTTATTGCCGTTTATAAGCCAAGTGACGTTGGCAGGGGGGTTAGATGCGGGAGATGTGCAGTTGCCTCTGAGAACGTCGCCCACGGAGTAGCGTGATTTTTCCAGTCTCACCACAGGATCACTCTCCAGCATATCTGTAAACAACAGTAGAGAATTATAATATAGCAATCAAAGTAATACGTTTTAGACATAAATATTATTTGTTCGATTGAGTGGTAGAAATATTCATACCGAGATTCAAATTTGTAGTGGGCAACAATGTGTGTTGAGTTTTTCATTTTTTATCTATTAAAAAAAAAAAAAAAAAAAAAAAAAAAAAAAAAAAAAAAAAAAAAAAAAAAAAAAAAAAAAAGATTCTGCCCTCCTTCAAAACCCACGACTTCAAAATTTCAGCTCTAAATAAACTCTAATTGGTTTGGACAAAAACCCGATAGAAAGAAACTGAATTGACCTCAGGTGAATGATGCTAAGCCCCCCCCCCCCCCCACCCAACAAATAATGGATTGCAAGTACGAGTATGTTATAGTAAATCGGGAATAGTATAGGCTAGCTTCATTACCCTCGTGTTATGTAGAACCCCTGACTTCCCACAGAAGGGCAGTTCACTAATAAGAAGGCTTTTAGAAAACATCAGTTTATGAATCAGAGTATTCGCATTTGTGAGTCACGATGTCTACTACTAGTCAAGAGGATTCTGACTTCCAAGAATATCAAGCGTTTCCTGTTTAGGTAGTTAGATTTTTGAAGCAGGTGATTTACCAATGTAATTATCATGTTGAAAACCCGTAAAAGGTACTCAATTATGAATTTGTGTTGAGAACAAGAAAGTACAGTACAATTACACTTCTATATGTTCCGTCAATCAGAAGAGAACGCGGTATAAAGTAATACGAGCGACCGTGACTGAAAAACAGGAATCACATCACTTGAACGGCCATAAAGGCAAAAACCGGCTCTTTCTATTAGACTAAACAGCTTCGCATGCACAGGGAAAAAAATCTTTCATCTCTTTTCCTTCCTTCAGCGTTGTGGTAAAATGTTCCGTTGTGGAACATCAAAGACACAAGTGAACTGAACAAAGGAATGCAGGCAAGTAATGTTCTTATTTTAACCTTTCCCAAGAGGCCTTTTACTCCAGTCCCGCACATGCCTTCGGTGATTCTACAGCTGCGCCCGAAAGGTGGTTTTTCTTTTTTTGCTCTTGCAAGCCACTAGAACGGTTTCAATTTTTCCTTTTTTTTTTGTTCACCTTTCATCTTCTTCGCCATAGAACTTCAGCTGAAGATCCCCGGGTAGCGTTTTAAAAATGTGCGGAAAAAGAGCCGTCGAGCACGCGAACGGACACCTTTCGCGCTGAACCATATTCGTTGGAAAGTTCCTCATCACGGTGATGGTTTCATATACAAAGGTTCTGGCTTGAGAAAAGGGCGGGCCTCGCGGGATTGGGCTTTTACCTCGTGGTACAAGTAGCTGGCTGAACAATGCCCGGCCCCTCCCTTCTACCCCAGCAGCCTTATATTGCTAGACGCAGGGCTAAGTGTAGGAACCTCAAGCACCCCTACTTCATTGCCATTACCAAGGACAGCACGTTCGTACCACTCCATTTCAACAACCCATCTCAGTCTTTCCTGGAGCCCCTTTGCCCACTCAGGTCTGGGGGAACCAAATCACTTCAACTCCCTCCACAGTCAGTTGACGATCCCTACACAATTTTTATACCGTATTGGGGTGAAGGTATTGCATTCAAACGACCTTTTTCCTGTGCTCCGCAATAAAGTAAAGGCTCACTAGGTTAGGAAACTTTCTTGTTTTCCAATTGGTGCGGACAATACTAACAACTTTATTTCTAGGTTCCCACGAATTGAATGCCGATCGTCAGTACTAATGACCATCATAATTCATTTAGTAAGGGGTCCCGTTCTTGCCCAATGTCTTGATTTGGACATTAAGCATGTGACGTCCAATATAAGGTCCACCAGCGTAGCATATTAGCAATTTATACCAGCTAGAATCAAGTTTGCATTATCAAAAAGAGAATAGCTACCATGCACATCGTATGCCACTAATTTCGTCAGCGATGAACGCTATAAGTGAAACAATGATGACCGGAATTTCTTTGAATAATCCATGTGAGGCACTTAGCTTACAAAAAAGTGTTCGAGTCATGCAGCATGATCGTATGAGCAAATTTTCGTAAATGTATGAAGTTAAAGTGTTTTGAAATTTGAGCTTTTTGAGTGCAAGGAACTTGTTAATTATTAATTTTTATGGTAAAAGCGTATTCTAAATAATAATCTGCTATTCAAAAAAAGGTTTTGGATGTTTAGCTTTTTTGCAGTTTTTATCGACTTTTTAGCAAATGTTAATTAAATTTAAGAACATTTTCAGCATAATATTGTACACATATTTTTGAATGTTCTATTTTATAGTTAATAAACTCCATTCGAGGAAAATTCTGCTAAAAAATATAAATTTAACTATTTTTAGCATTTTTAAGCCATTTTTAGAGATTTTTTTAGCTGAATTTTTGAAATTCGAACAATTTAATGTGCTAAAAAAAACTGGCCAACAAACTCGTCCTTTTGTTTGGAAAGCCGGATTTTTTGGCACAAGAACGGAATTTTTATTTTAATCCTAAGAAGAGTTACCGTCTGGAATGACACATACATATCTATATTTATAAATGAATAAATAAAGTTCCAGTTAAGCAGCATGAACGTATGAGCGAATTTTCATAAATTATCGTACTAGATTATGTAACATTGTTTTGAAAATTAAGGACTTTGAGGGAAAAGATATTGTTAGTTACCAATTCTATGGCAAAAACTCGTTCTAAATAACATTCTGCCATTCAAAAATAGATTTTGGATTTTCAACTTTCTTGGAGTTTAGATCAATTTTTTAGCACATAAATTTTTAATGTTCAATTTTATAGTTAATAAACTTTATTTGTGCAATATTCTGCAAGAAAAACCCCGTTTTTTGTCATTTTTTAGTGACTTTTTTTCAGAACTTTTTGGAATTTGACAATTTAATGTGCTAAAAAAAAAGCTGGACAACGGACTTGTCCATTCGTTTGGAAAGCAAGAACGGAATTTTTATCTCAATACTAAGGAGGGTTATCGTCTAGAAGGATATATATATATATATATATATATATATATATATATATATATATATATGAAAAAGCGTTAATTCTAGAATTCTAGAATTCGTTTCAGAATGCCTCAAAACGGATTTCAATGCAGAAAATTTTTGAAAATTTCTATTTAAAAAATTTCCCAGTCGAATATTTTTATTTTTTACGAAAGTTCGCTAAATCACACATTAGGTACATCAACATTGATGCATGTATACGCAGTTTCTGCCCAATTTCGATACAAGTTTCACGGATTGTGCGAAATGGGAGCGTGAGCGTAATATCTAAACGTGAACTGAAACATTCATTACTTGCGAGAGTATCTGATGGATGGGCTTGAATAATTGCTATTGAGTTTAATAAGGATCGGACCAGCTTTGTCCAATGTGCATGCGAACACTGGTTCATTATCTGAGATAGACCTCGAAATTGTTGGAGTGGCCAATCAAGTTGACTGCAGCAAAATACCTAATGAGTTTCATAGATAGTTGTCGGGACCTGTGTATCGTTCTGAACATACACGTGCACGAAAATGTTCAACCTACAACTAGTATATTATGTGAACTCTTTCTCCAAATTCGATGAATATCCTACTGTAATAACAATTCTCAGCAGTAATCATGATTTTCAAGGAATTTTGCATTTTTATTTACATCAAAGAAAATGATTGCACCTAAGACAAAAATAAATAAACTGAATTATCAATATACACAATTACCATAGGTATTAATAAACTACATGATTTAAAGCAACAATCCTTGATAATTATCAACACTTTGGATGCAAAAAAGCCGTAGGTCCCACCGAGATTTGAACTCGGATCGCTGGATTCAGAGTCCAGAGTGCTAACCATTACACCATGGAACCCCGTGAAGGAAGCCCCTAAAGCGCCCTCCGCGGATCTTCACCACAAATCAGGGGCTCATTTTTTCATAAAGCAACAAGTGACAAGTTACAAGCCGATTTTATGTAAAAGTTGTAAAAAATTAGTATGTAAGCGTTTCATAAAGATACAAGTGTAGACTTTTATTGCACTGTGAAAATTAACAAGTGTACAGGCGAATTTGGACACGTTACAAGTGTTTCCCCATAATTTTTAACATGACACTGTTTTACAGATGTAAAAATGGCCGATTTTTAACCAAAGACCGCTCACCTGTAAACTTGTTATTTTCCAGCTTTGTGAGTTGGCAATTTCTTGGTGTTTTATAAGTGGGGATCATCTCTGCTGAAGAATACAGATAAGAAAGAAGCATTCAGCGTAGAAGACGCCAAAGATTTTTTCGGCCACGAATAAACGATCATTTCGTGGGTATTTTTGAGTTTAACGAGAGATTTAGGATGTCTTCCGAGACCCTTGAAAGATTGAAATGGTGCGTGACTCTGTGCAATTTTTCCTGATCGGATATTGAGGATCTCCCTATAATTGAAGAACAAAGTGAAGTCTGAAGATCATCTCGAAGTTACATATGACATACCTGACCCAGCAGCATTATGACTTGATGAACTGATTAATCATTTCAGCTGAATGGAGGAGAAAAATCCGATTATGCCAGCCATCGAATATGTTGAAATCAAATACACACTTTCTCCACTTTTCAGTTTATAGTTTGTCTGTCTTCCAATCATTACACCTTGTCATGTACGATAAACACCCTATCGTGTACTTAACACCGTTTTTATATTATGATTCGCTGACAAAACATCAATTTCGGCATCCCACTTGACGTGGTTCATTTCCTTTGTCCCCACACGCCATTTTTGTTCTCTGCTACACATGTAAACTTAGCTTCTACAAGTGTAACTTTTCTACACTTGTACTCTTAGTTTTGGTGAAACACTTGTTATAGTTTACCGTGCATTATAAGTACCTGCACTTGTTGACTTGTACACTTGTAACTTGTTGATTAATGAAATAGGCCCCAGCAGATATGAAAATTTTCCAATTACCAACATGATGTCCCCTATGTATACCATTTTATTCATTTGGAGGCTTAAAAAATAACGGCCCTCGATATTTTAAAGTTTTATCATCTGCATTTTATATTTCGCAGCTTTTTGAACAATTTGGGTTTCGAGTTTGACTGTCGACGAGAACCATACTGTAACAGTTCTGTTATGATTGCATTTTCATCGATTTTGCGAATTGGATTCTGGATCCTCATAAGGCTTACCACATTCTGGCTTAAACGATCATGTGTAAAACACAAAAAATCTTAATTAATTTAAATGAACGTCCGTTTCTCATTGTCATTTGGAATTACCACTGCGTCTATGCAAATAGATTTCAGCATGGAACATGCTTTAGCCTTGAGCTTACTGACCGAAAACGTTACGCAGACGTGTCACGAAATTTTCTTATGATTTTTCCTTACAACCAAGCCGTTGCTGGGGAAATGAAACTTCTTTAGTTTTCATCGGACAAAAATCGTTCTCCATTTCTTTCGTACTTGTTCTTCTATTTATGTCGTAGTTTTATATCTATTTATGTTATAAATAAATATAGTAAACAATGGTGCTTGTTTTATTGTCACTTGGTTGAGCATTGTAGACGCTCACCATAACAGAAAATTACATACGTACGATTACGTAATTTCGATTAGTAAAATATTTACGTCGTAGTTTTAGTCGTCGTTTTTGGATTTCTAGAATTTTTCATCACACAACTATCAGGTTGCCCATTTATTGTGAAATCATTTAAAGATCGTAGGAACGGGTTGGTTCGTGGATGAATCCTTCCTATTAACGTGTGCATTATACGTTATTATGTGTGTTACGAAATTCAGAAACTATTTATGTTTAATTAGATTACATATTTATCCAGATTTGGGAGGGTTTCCTAGAAGATGGTGGGTACGTTTTATTTTATCTCCGTCGGAACATTTATAGGTACGTGTTTACGAGCAGGTAGGTGAACTAACGCTAAAAAGAAATAAAAAAATATTTTTGCTGTTTTATATTTTCATTTTTTTTTTCTTTTTTTTTCAAAGAAAAACGAAGAACGAAAAATGATATGTCTCATAAAATGATAATGCTAATATGTCAAGTTACAGGAGGAAACCAAAACAAAAAGTTCCAGACATGCAACATGATCGTATGAGCTAATTTTCGTGGATTATCATTATATTGTGAGAAACCTGGGAACAAGAATTGATTCTTAGCGACAAGATGATTGTGAGATCCCCCGGCAACAAGCAAAAAAACCCAATTTTGATTATTGTTGTCTTGAATGTTGTTTGAAATTTGAGCACTTTGAGAACAATGAATTTTTAACCACCCACTTTATGGCAAATAAACTAGCAGGTACTAAATAATATTCTACGATTCGAAACAGATATTGGATTTTGAGCACTTTTTCAATTTTTTAATCAATTGTTCGGCAAATATTAATGAAATTTAAGTAGGTACATTATTCTGCCTATTTTTTAGCAACAGTTTCATAGTGTTTTAATTCGTTGTTGATTAACGTTTCTGACGAAATTTTATTTAGTCATTTTAAGCCATTTTCAGTGATTTATTTATGTACTTGTTTTGAAATTTGACCAATTTTATGTGCTCTAAAAGCGTTGGCCAACGAACTCATCCTTTCGTTTGAAAGCTTGATTTTTCTTTGAGCAAGAACGGAATTTTTCACTCAATCCTAAGGAGAGCTATCGTCTGGAAGGACACACACACACACACCCACGTATATATATACGAAAAAGAGTTAAACTATAGGGTTTCGATGAAGAAAATTTTCAAAATTTTAATTATAAATTTTTGGGAGCAATTGCGATAGCTCTATTTTCTACAAAAATTCGCGCTGACTTCATTGGGGTACTCTTTTGCAGTGTCCAACTCCTCTTCAAGATAGTCTGTGGGTTGTAGCTTTATGCACTGAGTTTCAAGATAATCTGGGGAACATAGTCAGGTGCTTTCCAATGTAAATTAGGAGACGGCAAATACATACAGCTGAACCAAAGTGATACTAACTCAGTACCCGGCTTAAATTCCATCTTTGAACGAGAAAAATAAATTACTCAGGTGGTATTGCCTAGTAATTTTAAAAAGTACCTATTTTAAGTTGGGTTAGGTAGATTTTGTTGTTTTCAGCAAGTTTCCCAACTACCGTAATTCATATATAAGTAGTTATTGCAAAACCTAACTGTCTGCAACATTCAACAAATAATATAATTGAAGGGGATGAATAAAATAATGTATTATTACCTTATCTTATATCAGAAAATGAACAATATTTATGTTATATCGATAAATGATATTTCACCATTAACACTTGCCTACTGCGACTACAGTAAATGCAAAATACGCCGTAACTCACGAAAAGCCCATTCAACCCGAAAATTACGAAACAACGGAATTCAATTAATTATCCTTTTCCAGCAATGTGTGAGCAATTCACAAATCTTCATCTAACTTTGGTTTGGTTTCCCCAGGGAACTCCGAAAGTGAAGCTGGGGAGGATGGATTCCCTCAAGTATTTAATTAGGGTTGAAGTTTTCAAAGTTTAGAGGTTAAGTCTCTATAGCTGCAGAGGGGATTTGAAGTTGGTGAGTTAAGAAAGAACGCCGAAGCGCTAAAGGGTTTATGCAAGGGGAACCACAACCTGATAAGGACATTGTACCGGGAGCGAACGGTTGGGGAAGTGATAATGAAATACAAACAATTAACCGGCATCTCTGTTGGAGAATTAGTCCATTGTGATGCAAATGGACTAAAGGGACGATTTGATTCCTTTATCAATAAACGAACGTTATGGAGGTGTGTCTCCGTACTGAGTTAGAGATCTCCACCAATACTAATGTTCCAAAATTACCTTGTTGTAGCTGTACGCTAAGTACTGTATTCTTTCGCTCCTCGATATTTTTGAAATACATTTTAGAAATTCATCGGGGTTTCTATCGAAACGCAACTCAAGTATTGAGAGATTACAGATTTTCCGAGCGGTGCGCTATGAAAATAAATTGGTAAATAACAGGCGTGGCACGTATCGATCTTTGCGCAATCAAGAGTGCATGTATTGACTACTGATTAAACGAGCGACAGCACAATCAAGAGTGCTGACATGATCCATGAGCAAATAAGGAGTGAATTAATGAATATTTGTTTTAATTAGGGACTATAAATTTAACCAAATTTGATTTAATCAAACTGTATTCTCAACGGTCATTAGCAATAGTATATCGTAATTAGAGATATTTGAAAAGGTTTATGTAATTGAATTGTAGATGAGTGTACGTGTTTAGTTGATTTGATTGTACCAACCATAGTATAAAAGCTTTCAAAAGCTTTCAAATGAATCAGTGAATTACTCAGGTGTGATCTGTACCGTAAGTACTCTTATTGCTAAGCGTTTCTCTTACAGTGTAATAAACCTAGATAAGAAATGTAATTTTTGAGTGGATGTATATTTCATGTATATTTCATATTGTGAGTGGATGTATATTTCATGTATATTTTATGTATATTTCATGATGTCATAGTTCCTATTCAATATTGTTCGCCTATTTGAAACTATGTGAGCCAATAGTAAGCAGTAAAGAACATATGGGCGAAATTTTCCCAATTAAGTCGGGCACTCAGTCTTCATCTGGTCTCACTTGTGTTACCTCGTCTTTGCTAACTGTTACTGACCTGCTACCAGCTCCCAGGTAAGGGAAGTTTCCCTCATTTGAAAGGGAGTTATTCACTCTCAGGGTGCAGATTAGTTGAGTGAGGGCCAGTCGAAGGAGAGGGGAACTTCTTCTGTTTCGTCAAACCTCCTTGTAGGCCAGTCCCATTCTCATATCTCTCGCACTAAAGCTGTTTAGCGGCGCCCGCTCGCCTCGCTCGCTCATCCAAGACATGAATGTACTTACTTAAATTTCCAAGTAATTGTGTCAGTACTGCAAGGGAAATACTACCAACCACACTCAGTGAGGCCCCGTTCCAAAGTGGAGCATTTATAGTAAAATTCAGCGAAATTCAGCAAAATTCAGCTAAATTAGCTACAGCTGTGAGGATTAGACTGTTATCTCAAGGGGTAATTATGCTCTAGCTTACCCAGAGGGTTAATTTTGTTAGATTAGGTTAGTTACATTAGTTTAGATTCAGTAAAGGTACATCTGAAAAGCTGAATTGGAACAAAGTAAGCTAAAGAGCCCACTCAGCTGAATAGAATGGTCTCTCAAATTGTAATATTTATACTCTACCATACCCAATGACGTACCGTTACAATGTTTAGCATCTTAAGTTCGGCTGGAACCAAATTAGCTTCAGAGTTCATATTGCTGGTTAGGGTGATGCTTCAAGTTGTAATTATACTGTACCACACCTAGGGAGATTCCGTTCCAATGTTCTGCATCTCAAGTTGAATAGGAACTAAATTAGGTACAGAGTTCACTCTCCTGATTGAGGTGATTCTTCAAGTTTTCATATTTATACTCTACCATACCCAATGACGTACCGTTACAATGTTTAGCATCTTAAGTTCGGCTGGAACCAAATTAGCTTCAGAGTTCACTCTGCTGATTAAAGTCGTTCTTCAAGTTGAAATTATACACTACCGTAGATAGAGCGAGGCGCCCCGTTCTGAAGTGCAGCATCTTAAGTTGAATATGAACAAAGTCAGTTATTTAGGTATAGAAGAAACTGAATGCGCTCTCTTATCTTGCATGTCCTATTGCAATTCCACCATCATTATTATATGTTCAATTTTTTTTAAATACTTCTAGAAATATAAACAGTTTAGAATTATTATAATTACCCGGCAGTCAAGTGTCAACTGGTACTCATTTAATTTATCAACCAAGCGTCCCCTCTATGTAACCAACTCAACCAAACCTTAATTACGTTAAAACTATTCCCGACCAACATTGCTGCCAAAACGCACTTAAATGAGATACAAGTTACTCAAAATAGACTACTTCGTTTGATAACTGGAGCAGAATGGTTTGTGCGAAACAGTACTCTGCACCAAGACTTGGACATCCCAACTGTTGAAGTACTGATCAAGGAAAGATATGCCAAGATCCACTATACCATGCCAGACCATATCAATTCGTTGGTAGCGGCTATTCCCCCAAATCCCCCTTGCTACCAAGACAACGCCGCCTAAAAAGAAAACGCCCTCAAGATTTTCTCTTAGCTTCAGACAACGAATAGACTACTCTGGTTAAGGGCAGCTGCTGTGTTGTACCGCCCTTCACGTTTCATGTTAATTAGGTAAAGCCTAATATACACTTTGAGCAAAACTGTAATATATTGCTGTAGTGAATAAGGCGTTTTGAATATACCTATCAGTTTTTGACGATCTTTCTTCACTAATAAAAACTGCTGATTTATATTGTTTTTAGCTAAGAAATTTATTTTATTTTGGAAGGTGACATCGTTTAGGAATTGGTTTGCCTCACGCTTATACCGTTCGGCGGTGGAGTCATGCGCACTTAGCGCAGCCCATCATAATCTAGTATTTTTGCCTTTTTTTAAGTGAGAGGACGTTTTTGAAAGTGAGATAACAGTCTTATGAATATACTATGGAATATTTGAGTAAATTTTAACCTCAATATCGCTCTTTTATTAGAAATGAGGAACTCGTTTCACCTGCATCACAATATTCGTGTCTACCTAAAACTAAGTACGATTTGAAGGAAAATATTTTTAAATTTTTAATAATAAAAACTAAATAAATGAATGATAAATAAAATAAAAAATGCAATGTACGAACGACTGAAACGACCTCGCCACATTAGTGATATCATTGACAGCTTTCAAAAGTGAAATGTGAAGTGAACAGGCACTTTTCATGGCGGTAAAATTGCTTTTCATACGTGATAAGTAATGAAAGAAAAATTTGAATCTGACAATTTGACGATATTGTCAAACGTTTCTGGGTGTTTTTCTGAAAATTCCAAGACAATCACGATGTCTAAAGATAAACAATAAAAATAATAAAACCCGGAAAAAAACTCAACAAACCCCAAGGTGAATATTCGAAATCCCTTTAAAATCCTTAAAAAGGTGTACTTATGTGGTATTTTAGGAACACCTTAGCCTCCCGAGATTTGTCCTCCAAGTACGCCTTCCCTCGGAAATTAAAAAAATTTGCGGGTTTGACACACGCAGTTAGGTTAAAATAAAAGTTACACTGCTGGTGGATGCCAGTTAACATTCCCAGCCAAGATTTATAACTGGGCGAGAAAATCTTTGATATTCTCGTCACTGACACTGATGCGCCCTCTCACATTTCCCGTCCAGTCTCAGCAATTCTGAAGTAAGCAGAGGAAGGAAAGGAAAGGAAAATACAATGATGCATGTATACAAAGACGATCCTCGTTCACCCCAATGGTTTGCACGACAGACGCAATATTCACTCCTCAAACGGCAAACTGTCTCAAGGTAATGGCAGTGCGGTTAGCAGACAGATGGTATAAACCGCAAAGCCATGTTACCGGGTAGCTACGAGCGCGGGTTTCCTTTGCCATTTCGCGTGCAACGTTCATGTGCATAAGAGGAACTAGGAAGAAGTGGAGAACAGCAGAGGTCCTGATAGGCTTTCGTGATGTAGCAGCGATGACCATGGGTTTGGGACCTTCATCTCGTACATAACAGGAAAAAAAGAAAGAAATAAACACAACTGAACAAGCCTAGCGGGGGAAGAAGAGTTAAAAAAATAATAATAAAAAAAATTAACCGATCACCCAGTGCATTAGAGAACGAAAAAGAAGACGTATGATCCCTTAACTTGTCTATGATAATTAAATAAAATATCTCGCATAGTAAAGTCAAGTTCTGTTCTGTTAGATTCCAGATGGCTTCTTTCAAGTTTTTCTGCCTGCTTCTACTCGGGGTGGTTGCTTCTTCCCTAGCAGCTTCCGTAAGCATAGAAGAGACTGATGACGCAGAGCTCGTGGACTTGGAGTTCGAAGACGATTTAAGTGGTAATTTTAACGAAAAAATGCTTGGAATTTTTAGTGACTAGATAATTGTATGGAGAATATGCTCAATATCGCGATCGGAAAAAACATGCTTATACCGGTTATTTAACAATGATTTTATTATGCAAAGCAAGGCTCCGGTCCTAACTGATTATTTTAATCAGCTCACCCTGGTGATTAGGAAAGAGCCCATCAATATAATCGTCTCCTAATATTCTAAAGCGACTCCCTATCAAATTTTAACTTCGTATGTTGAACAGGAGAGAATTTAGCTCTCTCAGCTGATCCTTCAGCTGAGTCTTTCATTCCAATCGTCTCTTAGTGTCCTAGAAAGTGACCCAGTCAAGGTTCAACTTCCATGGGTAAACAGGGGCGAAGGTGAAGTCGCAAGTTCAGGAGTGAAAATGTGTTGGGATTAAAAAACATGAGACAAATCTCATTTGAAATTTTGAATATCATCAATCTAAACACTATACCGAATCTCGTCCTGGCCATACTGAAAACCTCCATGTATTAATTACTTAATTTTTACACATGTGGTAAAAAAATGATATTATTTTTGTAGATGAAGAGGATGAGAGAGGCTTGTTCAAAAACAGTAAAGGAGAAAAACGTTGCAACTGCAATGAAGGAACCAGCTGCGAATGTTGTGCTGCTCCCAAGCTTCCAATGATCGGTAAAGTTAACGGTAAGTTCATCAATCCAGCTTCAGTCGAATTAGAATTTAAAATGATAAAATCATATATGAAATTTATTTGATGTGATACGTTTATGTTAACTATCTCCATTACTTCAAAGCCTGCCTGAAAGCGACAGTAATCCCAAGTGAGAAACAAGTGCAACTTGAAATTGACGCCAAGGGAAAGAAAGTAATCGGCCACAAGTTTTCCAGTAAGTTTCACATCATTACTATTTTGCATAACATAATTCTTATTTTTGATATTTTAGTGAATTTTCACAGAAATGATTTCACAATTTTCTTCATGGAAATCCGTTTTGGGGTATTCTGAAACGATTCCTAGATTTTAACGGTTTTAACTCTTCGTTCTTCCCCCTAAAAATCAAGCATTCAAGAATGAGTTCGTTAAGCAGCCCTTTTTAAGCACAATAATTGAGCATATTAAAAAAGATTCGCTGAAAAAAAAAAAAAAAAAAAAAAAAAAAAAAAATTACTAAAAATGGAAAAAAAAGCTACAAATCTTTAAATTTATGTTGTTTTTTAGGACAATATTACCCACAGGAAGTTTATCAACTATGAGTTAGAACATTGAAAAATCTATGCTCAAAAGTTTTCTAAAAATGTTACAAAAATGTCATTAATATGTGCTAAAAATTTCGATAAAAACGTAAAAAATGGTTGATATCCGAAATCATTAATCAAATAGCAAATTATAAATATCTCAGTAAGAATACGTATTTGCCATAAAATTGGTATACCCATGTATTGATAAGATATATCTTTGCACACAAATTGCAGAACAATAACATAAATAATGTACGGCAATTCGCTCATAAGATCTCGTTACATGACTTGCACTTTTTATGATGTAATTGAGATGCAAAACAACGATTAGTGTAGGATTGATGTTTTTTTTCTTCTCATTTTCTCGTCTCACTATCTGCAGGGACAAATTTGCGCGAATTGCAATTTAATATTATCATTATTAAAGTCTGTTCAATAATTTGTGAGTAAGCAGTGTAACGGTCTGTGTGTAACGGATGCATTTTTAATTAAATTCTCAGAATTTACATACGTACTTTTTCAAACGTGGTGTAACGAATTTCGAGCGGTTACCAATTTGTTTGGTTCGGTTGATTATAGATATAATTATTCATTGGAAATGATGATTTTGAAGGAAATAGCAACGATTACTTTTTTAATTTAATAATGATTAACAGGACGTTTCCATTTCTTTTCGTCACGTCACGAGTGTCACGCCACGGCGGGGTTTTCCATTGATTTTCACGTACAACCAATGCGTTACTAGGGAAGTGTGACTCCCTTAGTTTTCATAGCTGGAAAATCGTTAGCCACTTTTTGGAATGCTCTCATTTTTATCCCAGCATCTCATAATCCCTAAGTCTCTGTAGTGTCAAGGAAAGCTGTTTTATCACTCTGTCATAAACTAATATTGCTAAGTAACCATAATGAACTAATAATGTGTAAAATTAATCATTATTAAATGATCTGACTGTAGAACCGTAGGTCTACCGTCCGTTTTTTTTATTAATCATGTACATATTTATGAGATTTTTCTTTTTTTTCGAAGTTGCTGGCGCTGAGAAAGTCTGCCAAGAACTTCCAGGCTCAATGAGTTCCGTGAAAGCCTGTCTTTACACCGCCACAACCGAACTGTCCGACAATTCTGGAATCCAGACGTGTGCAAAGGTTGAGCTCCAGACACTTGGAAAATGTGTTGCCAAGATCGTATTCTCCTGCATCCAATTAAAAGATAACAAGGTTTCTTTGAGCGACGCTGGTGAAGTCAAAGCTAAGGACGTGTTCAAGGTGAAGGTTGGAGACCCAATCAAGAGCATCATCGGTTTCTTCAAAGGTTAATTGAACGGCTCAAGAATTTTTAAATGTTAATACTCCAAACAATAATGAAAACTGTCTTTTGATACAGCGGTTTCATTTTGTACACATAAAATCGAGTAATGCTTTTCTTCATGGAAATTTATGAAGGTTCCAAATCTGCTATTGAAAATGCGGGTTCTCATTCGAAAATTGCGAGATAGGAGTCGCAGTGCTACTATGGCGGGTAGTAATCAAAATCTGATTTTACTGAATAGTACTAAAACCACTCATCCAGTCCAAACCTCTTATCCAGGTTTATTTATTATATATCCAAACCATTTCCCAAAATTTATTCGTCATTTTACCTATTTGAGTTAGTCTTTTTCCAAAATTTTAGTAAATAATGAAAAATTGGCACTTCACGCCTCGGCGAGGGCCCCATGTAGTACACCACTTATCCAAACCACTTATCCCACCCAGGTTTATTTATTATTTTCCAAACCATTTCCCAAAATAATTCGTCATTTTACCTATTTGAGTTAGTCTTTTTCCAAAATTTCGGTAAATTATGAAAAATCGGCACTTCACGCCTCGGCGAGGGCCCCATACCCCCTCCCCCCCGGATGTTACAATTTGGCAACTGCGTATAAACATTTGTGATTCAGATTGAAAAAAATCATGTTTAACTACGTTTGCTCTGCTCGTGGTTCTGCAAAACCTGGATGAGAGGTCTGCGTAAGTGGTTTGACCTGGATAAGAGGTTCGACCAGGATAACCGGTTGTGGCTCGACCTGAATAAGTGGTTCGACCTGAAAAAGTGTTTCGACCTGGATAAGTGTTTCGACCTGGTTTAGTGGTTGAACTACGTCTGCTCGTCCTGCGGTCCTACGAAAATTCAAATCACGCGCCATCCTTAAGACATGGAACATAACAAAATAATGGGGGAATTGATCTTCAAAAATAAAATACGGGGGGGGGGGGGGGGGGGGGGGGTTCGCTGAACCGGGACCCGATGTATATTTAATTGTTGTTGGAAGAACCTCCTGTGCAGATCACCACTCTTCTTATCACATTTATCGACAACTACTGTACTTCTTCTGTCCAGATCCCACGTGATGGGGGGGTAGGTTTCCTTTTGAAAAGGTTGAGTGAACTAGTTGATCGCGCTGGTGACAGGGAGTCCAAGTTAAAAAACATCTGCGGCGAGGCTTCACACTACTTTCCTTACTTGTATTCATTTTACATGGATGCTATCATGATGGATCACATCTTAGAAGGATGGGGTTGTTATGCGATTGTTATTACTGTACTTAGGGCATCTTCCTGGCCACGACGGGTATCGAATATCATTTGTACCCATAAGAAAAGTAACTCCTGTGAATTTCATCATTATCACCTATTTTTGAAGGTGTTTTGCTAATTACCATCCTCAGTGTATTTTCCCAGTTATGAAGGGTATGGGATATTATTGCTACCCAGATGAGGAGTAAATCCTGTGAATTTCATCAAAATCTCTCGAACCATTTTGGAGAAAAGGCAAAAAAAAGTGCTAAAAACGCCTATTTCACCTGCTCTGATTTTTTCAATCCCCTAAAAATGATTTTTTTAAGCTGATTTTTCTACAGTAGCTAGCACTGGGGTATAAAAACCAAACCCCGAAATCACCGGTCACAGTCGTGTACGCGAGTTACATACACACACACATACCTACATTTTCAAGAAACGTATAGATATGGGTTCAGGTTGAACAAAATTCCCATCCAAGCATGAGGTTCAGAAATTGATTTTCAGGGTAATTGCAAGACTTTCCCTTCACCCTTCCGGGCTAAGTAAGGAAAGTAAAAAGAGCTTTCCCTCTCAACCCCTTCAAACGCTGTCATCTCGTGTGCCCGGGTGGGTGTACCTTGTTTTTCGTCTTTTATTATCCTAAAATCGTTAAATTTGTATTTTCAGGCGAACGTGACTTTTGGAAAAAGTTTACTAACTACGAAATAGAACATTCTGAAACTATCACACAAAATTATACTGAAACATATAAGTACCTAAAACTCAATAATATGTTCCAGCATTGGATAATATAATAACTGCAAACTGTTTAAATTTTGATATCGGTTTGTTCTCTAGATTATTACTAATTAATAATTCAATATTCACAAGATTATGTGAATACAACGTGCTCAAATTTCAAAACAATTTAACATGGATATAAAAGGGGGAAAAACCGCTAATATGGTTACGCTTACTAGTTCGGTCACTAGAACTTTTTTCATGGATCCACTCAAATACGAATAAAGTTAATAAGAAGAGAAAGATAATTTGTGAAAGGTAGGGATCGCATACTGAACCGTATATCATTTAAAGATACATTGTACATTAAGTAAATCTTTAAAAATTCTCCTCCATGTTCGTATTCCCTTGAGGAATCTTTCGTTGGTTAAAGCTATGAAACTCTTCGAAAGCTATGAAGCTGATTGTACCTACTAGGTGACTCGGAAAAAGGGTTACCAGATTTTTTCGGTTCATTTAAAGTATAAAGTGTATTGGCTGCAACCAAGGAAAAGTAATGTATTTCAATGAAAGTTAGAGTACACATTAAAGTTAACGTTCTCGACTTACACACTAAGGTTTTTTTTTATTCAGCATCTAGGTACACGCAAGGGCTTGAATGTGTCAGATTACTGAAAATAAAAAAGTTCGGTTTGAGGAATTAAAAAAGGACCATGGATAGTATTATTCTTTACTATACGTAGGTCACAAAATTTTTATTCCGAAGAAAACATTACTAGAAATTTCAATCTTAACGAGTCCATATTTCAGTAAGGTTGTATTACATACATAAATGTAACTAGGAATCTCTTTCTCACTAAAAAAATATCTCGTGCATCTATTGGGCACGTAAGGACTAAGGACGTTAGTCGAACATTTTAGGAACTCGAAAAGTTACATTCATCCAGTCCCTCTTTCTTTCTCTGAAACACTGTACCTATAAAATATTAAAAATTCGGAAAAGAGCTGTGGAAATTGAAAATTCTGAAAAACTTTGAAAATTGACAATTTGAAAGAAATCTTTATACTTGACATAAAAAGTAAATTAGACCTTGTCCTTGACTAGTAAGTAGGTGCGGGGGCTGGACTTTTCTCCTTCGTTTCAATTATAAAGTATTTTGATCTACTTTAAATTTGTTATAAAGTATACAGTATTTTGAACAAAAAAAGTAGGATACTTTAAATTAAAGTAGATCTGGCAACCCTACTCGGAAAACAATCGCTGAATTTTGTTAAACTAGCTGACGGCCAACTGCGCGTCTAGTTAAATCAGCTCGAATCGTCTCGTGTGAAGTAGACATCATCGTTCCTTACTTGGAAGCCACGCCAGTGACTGCGTTTAGACAAAACATGGATTCCTAATTGAACAAAAGCAGAACAAACGATAAACAATATAGTTAGGCCGTAATACGTTTTTCCGTTGAACGTAATTTTTGATTCATCAGCACAATGAAGGAATGAATTTGAAATGAGGGCTCAGCGGAGTCTTCTCGCTGGGAAGAATAATTATTGGGCTCCCTTTACCCTCACTCTGCGCCCACGGATGGTTAGTCTCTCGCAAAGAAAATCTTTTATTCTGAGTGTTGACGAAAGAGCGCTCCTCCCTGCTGAATAGCCGACTACTAAGTAATATAAAGTAACGAGCTAATGTAACTTTTCTCTTCCCCCGTTCCCGCAATCCCTTATTCCCCAACCTTTTCCCTCACCATTGAAAAGGCTTTCATTTAATTACCAGCTCATCCTGGAGACTACCGTTACCCGGACACTTTTTAACAAATGAATAAATTCATGTAATTTTTGTTGTAAATCTGGTCTTGCGGTTCTTCGCACTGAGAGGAGTTTCAGCAGTGAAAAATATGTCTACCCCTATTTTTACCTTCTCCACCATTATTCTTGCCCTCGACGGAGGTGAAGAACTTGAAAAAAAGCTTCACACGGCTAGTTGCTAGTGATGTTGCTCATGGTAAAAGCAAGAATTATTTATTTATCTTATTTTTATTTATCAATTAGTTATGTTATTATTAAGGATGTTTTAGCTTTAGTTCTTCGGATTTGAAATGATACATCTGGGATATGTACCTAATCGAATGACAAGAAAACTACCGTCTATTCACCAACTTGTATAACTTACCAATGGAGGTTCAGTCAATGCCTACATGTCATTAAAAACACGCAATTTTACCTTTTGGTCAGTTTGTGTCAACAATAGGTAATTCTTGGTGATAAAATAAAATAATAAATCATTCTGAGAATATGTAGGTCTATGCGGACACCAAAAAATAAGGATTACAATAAAAAAAGTTTGGTGTTTCACATAGCTTCTCTCTATTCGTAACACAAATCTTCACGTGAACATGAGATCTTCGAAATGTTTCAAAAACTCTTTTAAGATTCAATACCGGGTACCTATGGTCGGAGGAAATAGTAAACCAAGAGGATTGGGTTTAACAAACCCTGTCGGCAGATTCGATGTTTTGAGGGACAAAAACAGGTTCCCCGACCAATAAACATTCATGAACACACTTCACCACTCAGGACGGCAAAGAACGAAGCGATATGTTAGCGATCGTGTGAGGGGAACCGTCAGTCGGCTCAAACACTAGAAAAGTTTTCGATAGACCGATAAAGAGCAATTGGGATATACGATGTTGAGATTGAAAAAACTAAATCTTCAGGTTGGCTAACAGCAATTCCACTGCGTAAGCATAATTATGATCTCTTCCCTTGGGGATTCAGGGATGCATTGGCTGTTTGCTACAGGGAGAAGCTATCCTTCGATGTGGATGGGAGAGTCATCATAACACGAAACCACAACGAAGTAAGAGAGGTTTTGGTGAGCTTTTGGGAATAGCTTAGGAAATTGTGTAAATGAGCCCTTACTAATTAAAGCTGCAGCCACCTCAGTCTGGCTAAGAGGCGGTCATGCAATGCCGAGGGGTTGAGAGCCACAGAAGGAAGCTCTGTTTTACATCCGCGTCACAGGCGCTGATGCTCCTTCCTGAGCGACCAGGAGCAGCAGTCCTTTCATCTGCAGAAGAGGAAAATGAACGAAACTATTTGAAGCCTGCGAGAAACATCATTCTTCGTTAACACCACTTGTATGCACAGTCGATTCACACCTAGCCCCATAAGCCACAGTTTCAACGAAAGTGCTGGTATAACGACTGACAGACAAGAGCAATAGTTCTCAAGCATTCATTAGAGAATAATTGAGGGATCCCATAGGATTTACCATCATCAGAGCCATTTCAATGTGCATTACGAAAGCTCAGAAAAAAATGGTAGAGCCCTGAAGACGGCCTTTTTTGGCTTCGACGATGGGCAGTCTTGACAGTGGGATTAGGAAGGCATTAGCACGACAGCACAACATAGACCACACATCCACCCTATTACACAAACAGTAGCCAACTCACAATCCTACAAAAACATGGAGGAAATCCCCCCCCCCCCCCCCCCCAAACTATACTATAAAAAAGTGTTTATTTAAGAAAAAAGAAGGCAATGAGAATGAGTCGGAAATGTTTTCACCGACCTAAAGGTCAAGATCTACAGCCTAAATCGTACAATCACTGACAATTTTATCGAAAACTGTGGGAGACATTCTTGTTTCTTGTTTTAAGGATTTGAGGTACACACATGCTCAGCAGCCAGAAGTGATACAATCGTGATAAAACTCATACATGGAAAGTAGGTAGTCATTGTCTAACTACCCAACGACTTTCAGCAAGATCGGACAAATGGACCGACGAATATATTAATTCGTAACCAAGAACACCGATAGAGGGCGATCCACGGCCTAACTCATCAAATCGATCTTATCAAAATCGGATGAAAACTGTTACGAGGAATTCACATTTGCGCATGCGCAGTAGCGGTTAATGATACAATTGTTTTGAAAATGATATGGCATGATTCAATTGGCTTATTCGATTCATCCATCATATTTTACTGAGATCGGATTGCTAGAACGTGAGAAAATGATGCTTGAGGGAGTTTACGTTTCACATGCACTGATATGAGTATTGATTTGGGAATAATTAAACTGAAAGGCCATTTATCCCACAAATCCTCTGGATATTTCATCTTTCGGATGACAAATGTGGAAGTTAAGCTTGTAACAAGGATCTGCGGGCACACGAAAGACACACAGGCAGATAGAAGGATTGACAAACACATAAAAAGAAGTTCAGGAAAGTCTAAAACTAGACCAAGCATTTTGGAGGGGAAAAAAAATCAATCTCCTTAAAGTGAAAACAATGATTCTCCTCCCAGTGGGATTCGGAAGCAAAAATGTATTTCTAGAATTGAAAAATTTGGATTAGATCTTGGTTCTCGGTACCTACCTAATCTGCTAAATTTGAGGCTCAATTTCCAAGTTATGTTTTAGCCATAATTTTCAGTAGTTTGCATACGGGTGTATTAGATGTGACCAATTGCGTTTCTACTGTAAAACTCATATGTGATCATTATAATTGTGATATGTGATATGTGATAAGTATTGATTGGTAAATACAATATTATCTATCTAATTATACGTGTTCAGTAATGTTTCAACAAATCAAGAAATAGGTAGGTTAACGACCTGGATGGCACGGATTGAAATCCAAAGGAGGCCTGCACACAGAATAATAGCATAACCCCCTTCCTCAAGCATGCATAAAAAATTAATAAGAGTGTAATAATAATTCAGATGTTCCAGAAGTTGGTAGCGCTCAGGATATTAGCAAAGTAATTACCACACAAATTGGATGGAAGAGACAACTAGGAATGACGAAATCGGTTTGAAGAAGAAGACTTTCAAGAAACTGCGTGTTTGGTCATGATTTGAATTATTAAACCACAATTGTTTCTGTTCGTTCCTACCAACATCGCCCATACCGCTCCGCAGCCGCCGCTGGTGCAACGGGGACTGGAGGAAGGAACGCGGGATCGCGGCTGAATGCTAACGAACTCGGTCGAGAAAGTCCAACTCAGCCCGAGCGAGTGGTGAAGGAAAGCAGGAGGCCGAAGGGAAACAGAACGTTGGCTTCGTGAATACCAAGCAGACAACGGGTTTCAGTCATTCACTTACAGCAGTATATTCCATATTCCGCTCTTCCGCGGCGTTCGAGTTGAGAGTAGATCGGGGGAAAAGTAAGCCGGGACACGGTGATTTGGACATGCATTTCAACAATAACGTTATTGTTTGTTACTGAAAATTATAATAATATAACAGTCAAAATCGATCTAACATTGTAAACATGCATTTTCATGGAATTAGACAATGTTCTTCTTCAACTTCCTTTGCTTCCGAGTCTACCTATAGGTAGCGCATGAATTGTTTTCACTTTCGGTAGAAACAAATTTTTGTTGTGTGTGTGTGTGTGTGTGTGTGTGTGTGTGTGTGCGCGCGCGCGCGTGTATGTGTGTGTGTGTCTCAATATGAAATTCTCATAACAAGCTTATTTTCCACAGTTTTTCTCCGATCTGGATTACTTTTCAAGGGATGTTTTCATCATCCCATATAAATTTCAACATGATTGTATCATTGTTAGCTACTGCGTATGCGCCAATGTGGATTCTTTGTTACGACCTTAATTTTCACAGTTTTCATCCGATTTTGATGAAATCGTAAGGGAATGCGTAGGTTAGGTTGTACATGGTCCCCTATCAGTTTCATTGCCAAATCAATACTTCACTCTGCACAGCACAAACGAAAATTCCATGATTTCTTTTCACACCCTGGACTTTCGATTTCGCTTTGCTTTGTATGATAGTTTGGAGAAGATGATTTGATTGCCCTATATAAATTTCAACACGATTGTATCATTAATGGCCACTGCGCATGTGCCAATTTGGAATCCTTTTAACGAACTTAATTTTCACAGTTTTCATCCGATTTTGATGAAACGGTCAGTGAATGCGCGGTTTAGGTAGTAAATGGTTCTGTACGTATTTCATTGTTCTCAACTCATCAGTTCATTCTGCGCATGCGCAAACGTAAATTACATTGATTATCATTGTTTGATATTTGATATTGATTGATATTGACTTGAATATTTGATATTGACATTGACCAGTAATGACGTTTAAGTTATGCACTTCATGATTTACTCTTTTCCACTATGGAATTTTCCAAAATAATTTAAAATATTTTAATGTTCTTTATATATGTGATATACGTAAACGAGGAAACTATGTGCTACATCCAACTTGGCCGACTTTTTTTTTTTTTTTAATTGAATTTGGTTTTTACAACTTTGTCGCGAGAGATTTAGTTCGAGTAAGAAACTGCCCCCCAAAAGCTTCATTTAATACAATGAAAAACGTATAGTCTACCAGTTCACGGATATCATCTTCTAAATATTCCCCAAGGGCACCAAAATGTGCTAGAAATTGCAAATAAGTTTGCTTCATCTGGTTGTGCGCTTGCGTTTTAAAAGTTTTTTAAAATTCCAGTTCCTAAAAACTGACAATGAAGAAACGACCAATCTTTGCAGGTCTCGGTTATTTACAGGTTTGTACGTTGAACTTATGCACGGTAGTTTAGCTCCATTGAAATAGTTGAAACAGTTTATGGAAGATTAATCTGCTAAACCGAGATGATAAGTGGAGCTGTGAGGTGGTGATAGAGTTGAATGGATTCCACCAGTATCCCGATATTACAATTTATCACTGGCCGACCGGGCGCTGGGATTATTCGGTGTGAAATCATCAGGTGGACCGCAACACAGATAAGGCGTTTAATTAAATTAGATGTGAATGGAGGAACGGAAAGGGATGTATGGTGGAGGATGTGAAGCGATAGTGGCATCGTACTGTAGGCGTTAGCGCTCGCAAAGCCGAATGCTGCAGAGTGAGATAGATATTTGTCCGGTCGTCAGGATGAAAATAGAATCGACCACTCCGAATAAGGAACATGTCCTCTTTTCAACGACTACTTGACGATATACGTTCTTCGAACGAAGATTATATGATATATTATACCAGGGTCATCAAGGTTGAAGGTATCCGTCGCTGAGCGCCGGGTGACCGCCATTCCAGAGTTGTTGAAACGCTGTGGTTGGCGATAGATGGAGGATCCGAGAACTGGAAAATCATCTTCGCCGAACATGGCACATATGCTATTAGTACGAGTTGTATCTCTTATGGTACTGTCACACCCCTCTCTCTCTATTTAGGCCCAATGCACGATGCACCTCGGGGGCGGCCTAAGTCCGTTACAAGTTCTTCGGCCTTTCCACTTTTTATTAGGAAATGGTTAAAAAGAACATAAAAATACCGGGAAGATATAATCAATTACGGTTCAACAATTCAATATACCACGTAGCAATAATAAATCATTAGCAGATGGGATGCAAAATCAACAGAAGCATAAAATGTATAACAGCACCTTCTAAGTATTTTGAGAGATTTGTTTTGGTTTATTATTTTCAATAATTAACCTGATCAAAAAAACGGACGGTAGACGTACGGTTCTACAGTCAGATCATTTAACCCTTCGTTGCATCGTGATGCCTGTAGGCATCATATTACGTTTTACACCCCCAGCACATTGTTGAGATTTTTTTTAGTTCTATTTTGTTTTCTCCAAGCATCAACATGTGCTTGAACTCAAGGAGAGATTTGGTCGCTGTACTTTGAACTCAAGAAGAGATAGTCAAGTTAATGTTGACAAAACCAGCAGTCTCGTTTTTGACCCCGAGGGGACTCCGTTCGTGTGGTCCATAAATTATAAAAGTCGTTAATTTTCTCTATAAAAAAATCTTATACGTTAGTTTATATTGTCCAGTTCGTGGAGGAATAGTTGTTTTAGTTTAAGTTTTTTTTTTAGTGCCGATTTATGCAGTTCAACCTTTGTTTCCTGTAGGCACCATTGTGCACTTGTTTACCAAGCTTCGAGCAATGGATGAGGACGACGATATCTACTTCATCGAAGATGGTGAGAAGAGAAAGCTCACTAAATCCGAGCTTTTTCATATGATTACGGCACCTGTCGACAGTGAGGATGATGAAGATGTCGACAAAGATGTTCTTTCTGAACCTTCAGATGAACCTTTTGAATATCCAGACGATTTGTTAGGGGCAAATGAGGACGAGTTTGTTGGTCTATTACCAGATGAACATGATTTGTTAGAAGCGAATGGTGACGAGTTGGATGGTCTATTTCCAGATGACAATGATTTGTTTGAGGATGTAATAGTTGACCTACCTCAATGTCCAGCTCCTACTCCGTCAGTTTCTGGAGTAAGCCAATAAAAAGATGCGGAAAATATTGGAAACCGAAGAAAAAAACGAAGTAAGAAATCGAAGAAAGAATCTAGCAAGAAAAAAAATAAGAACACGGAGCACAAATGGAGGTATGGTACTTTCATTTATGATAAAAATATCATGGATTTTCCAGGTACAGACCTGCCTCATGAATATTTAGAATGTGAGTCCCCTATGGAAATATTTCAATATTTCCTTGACGATGATCATTTGGGGAAAATAGCATTTCAGAGCAACCTTTATTCAGCACAACAATCTGGGGATCATACTTATAACTGTTCTGTAAACGATATCAAACGTTTTTTAGGGGTCACCATTATCAGCTCTGTATCTCGATGCGTTTGTCTTAGAGACTTATGGGACCCGTATATTGGTGTTGATATGGTACGTGATAATATTTCAATCAACATGTACGAAAAAATTCGTAGATTCATTCACTTCAATGACAAAACTGAAATGTCAGAAGGTCCTGAACGTGATCCATTTTTCAAATTGAGGCCTTTTATGGACCATTTGAATGAACGATTTTCAGCATTACCTAAGACTCAACATCTCTCAGTTGATGAACAGATTTGTGCCACTAAGTTTAGGCATTCACTCCGATAATACAATCCTAGAAAACCCCATAAATGGGGATTTAAACTTCATGTTTTATGTGATACCTTTGGTTATGGATATCACTTTGAAAGTTATGGAGAAAAAACTTCAGTGGCACCAGATGAAATCGATCTTGGTCTCAGCTCAAATGTTGTGGTTCGAATGCTGAGGAAAGTTCCTAATTTCCAAAACCACATTGTATTTTTTGATAATTATTACACTTCAATCCCTTTAATGCAATTTTTGAAAGAGAAAAAAGGTATTTTGGCTCTGGGTACTGTAAGAAGAGAACGACTCCACAGCAAAGAAATAATATCAGATAAAGATATGATGAAAGTAGCGAAAAGAGGAGATTCAATAGAATATTTCAATCACCGCCCGGATCGTACTACTTCATTGGTGTTATGGGTAGACAACAAAGTTGTGTCTCTTGTTTCAAATTTCTGTGGGGCTGAACCTGTTGGAGAAATCAGGAAATATTTTCGCAAAGGAAAAGAATATAAGAGAGTCAGATGCCCAGCTATTGTGAAGATCTACAATCGTCATATGGGCGGGGTTGATTTGATGGACAGCCACATTGGACGTCATAGGATAAGACTAAAATCAAGGAAATGGTACATGAGGATATTTTACCACTTGCTGGACTTCGCCATAGTCCATTCATGGATAATTTTTAGGAGATGTCAGTTAGCAAAGGGGGAAAAACTGATAACTCAGTAGAAATTCAGGATTTTGCTTGCTAACTGTCTTCTGAAATCGGGTCAAAATCTACGAAAAAGGGGCAGACCTTCTTGTTCATCGTCTGATTCACTAACTCCAAAAACGAAGAGGGGAAGACCAAGCGTACATCCTACGGCTGACATAAGAAAAGATGGGCAACGCCATTGGCCGGCATTCGATTCCAATAAGAAGATGAGATGCAGAATGGAAAACTGCAAGAGCCAAACTTGTGGGTATTGTGAGAAATGTTCAGTTTATTTGTGTTTGACCAAAGGAAAAACGAGTTTCAAAGATTACCATTCTTAATTTTTCAACAGTTCTTACATGTTTCAATAAATTTAAATTCTCGTTAGTACTGGATTTCATTTATGAAAACACCCTTCCGAGGCCAAGGGCCAGGTGCCGCCCATATGCTCAATGATGCTTACAGGCATCATTCAGGTGCAGCATATGCACAATGATGCTTACAGGCATCTTTCAGTTTTTCTTGGAATTCCAGGAAAAAAAACAGTGATGCATTTTTTTCCTTTTTTTCCCAGTATCCTGAGACCTATTTCTACCACTCAGATTTTTTTCACCACAAAAGAAAAAATCATGCATCAAAGGGTTCTACAGTCAGATCATTTAATAATGATTAATTTTACACATTATTAGTTCATTTTGGTTACTTAGCAATATTAGTTTATAACTGAGCGTAATAAATCAGCTTTCCTTGACACTACAGAGGCTTAGGGATTATGAGATGCTGTGATATAAAATGAGAGCATTCCAAAAAGTGGCTAACGATTTTCCTGCTATGAAAACTAAGGGAGTTACACTTCCCTAGTAACGCATTGGTTGTACGTGAAAATCAATAGAAAACCCCACCGTGACGTGACGCTCGTGACGTGACGAAAACAAATGGAAACGTCCTGTTAATCAATATTAAATGATAAAAAATTTAAAAAAAATCTATCAGAAATTCATAGGTTCACGTTGCACGATAGATACGTAGATTAAAAAAAAAAAAAGAAAAAAGAAAAAAAAGCAGTATAGCTTTCTTACATGTTGTAACATGGAGGTATAGAATTATAGAATTAGTTGAAGAACAACGTACGAGTCGAAATGATTGATAAATCGCCGGTAAAAGAAATTAACGTTTGGGCATGCGCGCAGACTACTATTACTCTAACGGCAATGAACTTTATAGGGGAACGGCAAGTAGCTTAACAGCACAATCCTTGAAAATTTTTTAAAAATCGGTCCATCAGTCTCGGAGTTTTGTCCGTGTCGATCAATTATAGTTTCGCGCATGTATTGTAGATATTACTCCACCAACCGCGATATAATGCATAGGGAATATTCCTAGAACATATATCTATCTACTCCCCGAGTTTGAACGAAATCGGACTAATGGGTGATACAAAATAACGTTATAATAAATTAACGATTGCGCATGCGCAAAGACTACTATTTATGTGAAGGCAATGAAAGTTATAGGGGACCGTCTAAAAGCTATACCGCACAATCCCTGAAAATTTCATCAAAACCAGTTCATTGGACTCGGAGTTTTGCCTGTCTCAATTGATGTTAGTTTTGCGTATGCGCAATGGTTATTACTCCACCAATCGCATTATAATTTATAGGGAATCGTTCTAGAACATATACCTACCCATTTACCTACCGAATTTGAACGAAATTGTGATGAGAAATCGACGTTATGAGAAATTCACGTTTGCGCATGCGCACATACTACTGTTGATTCGACGGCTTTGAAAATTAAAGGGTACCATGCAGGAGCTAACCCACACAATCCCTCGAAATTTCTTCGGAATCGGACTGAAACTTGGTATAGTTTTGGGCATGACAAGGATTTACCACAGACAGACAGACAGTCAGACATCAGACATAAATGTTGTCTGCAACGAGACGTTCGCGAACAATCAAGTTGAGTCACGAGACTCTAGACGCTGACTTGCTCTTTAATTCGACTACCGACCGCGATGCATTCCCAGCGTTCCAGTCACCATGAAATTTTACACAGATCAGTTTTTTGCTTAGATCAGTGGAGCTCGCTACGCTCGAATCTCAAAAATACATAACACCAAGCAGTTAATCCCTTAGTAAAAATTTAGATTAGTTGGAAAGGGTCCAGAATCTTGTGACTCGACTTGATTGTTCAAGAACATCTCGTTTGTCTGAGATTTTATGATCAGTTTTTTGCTTAGATTAGTGGTCTGGATTAATAAACAAAGATTAGTTTACTTAGATTAGTGATCGTGATTAATGAACAAAGTCAATATACTCGTACATGATATCGATCGAATGGAACCAACCAGATCGCTGTACGTTCATCCGTTCGCTCCTTTGACAGGAAGAAAATAACGTCATCGTGAGTGTGAAAGGTGTAAACATCGTACCAACCTGATAAACTACAACGATCTGGTATAATTCAATAGAGAGTTGTTATTTCTTATATTGACTAACTATAAAAACGTAGGTAGATGTTCTATTTTATCTATTTCTATTACATTTCACTTGGCAGGTGCCTACATCTATGCCGGCGCTGATAATAGTTAAATTCTATTGTAACATTATTCCTAAAAACTTAGATTTCAGCAATTGTTACATTCAGAAGGACTAGTAATATGTTTTTAACAACTTTCAACAATTATTATAGTTTAGTGATCTGTGTAGAAGTGCTATCTAATAAAAAACGTAATAACAATAAACTTATGTGAAATTATTTGTAGCGTTTTTTTTTTTAACTTAGTAATGAAGGTCCGATTTCCTACATTCCAACACCACATTGGGATTTTGTAGATACGTAGGTACTTCTAAATTTTCATCAAACCTGTAAAGTATTGGAAAATATATAATGAAGCGATTCTAGCTGAAGTAGGGACGCCATTATTACGATAAATACAAGGACGTTACATGCTCATTCCAAGCAACGCAATGACAAGCAAGAACCAATAGGATCTTCCGTGACGCATTTTTGAATTGCGATTACGTGAAATACGTTTGACGTTTTCTGACCCTCAAGACCCACATGTTCTTACGTGAAAAAATATAAATAAATTTATCTAAAAATATTCAATTTGGTGGATAGGTAAAAGCAATGCAAAGTTAAAAAGTGATCCTGATTTCGGTTTTTTGAGTTGGAAAAATGGGTTTGGAGTGACTTTAGAAACTGTCTTAATTTCGAAGTTTTCGAACTCTCTTCATTCCAAAGTCATGGAACTCCAGAATAGGTCTATAAAGTACGGCGACTTAATTAGGTAACCTCTGTGCTTTACACTGGCAGCAATAATGATATATCAAATATTATTACTAGTAATTTGCCTAAATGAGTGTTACCATGAGTGCAAAAAAGGTATTTAAACTATTTTTTAATGAAAGAATATTCTATTATAAGAAGTTTGGCATCAACCGCACTCTCCTATGATAAAAAGTTTTGTTTCTGATGATTTTTTTAAAGTTTCGCACACTGGTGACGTCATAGCACCCCTCCCGCCTGGGCGGAACTCACCTGCCATCCAGTGTGACTTCACCAGTGCAAACTTTGACAAATCATAGAAAGAAAACTACTTAACGTAGGAGAGCGCGGATGGCATCAAATTTCGTAGAATATAATCTATTTTCATTTAATAATGTAAAATTAATAGGTATGTGGGTAACGCTCATTGAATAATTCTGAATAGAAGAATCACAAAAAATAAATAAATAAAAATAAAAATCCAAATAAATAAATAAAATCATAAGAATGAATGAACCCAAGTCAAATTTGTTTTATATCAAAATTAAAGGTTACAATGATTTATAGAGACTAATAATAATGGGAAGATTTGATTATAATAATTTTGACATGGATATGTCTTTGCTCTGGGGGGTCAACCAAAAATTTCCGTCACGCAAAAGTTGATTTCACGATTTTCCAAACTAATGATTTTCACGTACAATCCAGCCGTTGCTAAGAGAATGGAACTTCCGCAGTTATCATTGCAAAGCGCTTGATTTATGTGATAAATGTTCACATTTCAAGCAACCGATTTCCCCCTCCTTACGTACCTGGCTACATTCCTAAATTAAGTTGATTGGACTATAAACAATTTTCGTTTAGCGGAAACTTAATTTTGCGATGACACATGATGAAGTTTGGCAACATTTACGTATAGCGCCAAGCCAAAAAAACGGATCTACCCGTTCGAGCCAGCCGTTTTTGAGTGCGTCACACCCCCAGGCCAGCTCTATTTTTTTATTTCTCTTTAAAGTTCAAGTGCTTACCGATGGTCTTGAACAAGTTTTAGCTCAGGTGAAGAACAAATTATGAAATAATGGCGGATGTATCAAATTTATACATGTGGCCTCATGGTGTAACTTTTTTGAATTCCTCAACCACAGGCCACGTGTATACATTTGATACACATCCAATTTCGAAGTTATTTGGGGAAAAAATAATAAGAGGCCTCCAATTTCAAACAAAATGTATTAGAGAAAAAATCATTACCTATATAAAATTATCAAATTAAAATCAGTATAAATGTAGGTATGTAACGCTTATACCATACAAAAATCGAAACACATATATGATAAAGGCACATATACGAGAACACTGACTGACAGAATGTTTGAAAAGATGAGTGAAAACGTGTGGAACTGCACTTCTCCTGGTGGGATAGAACATGGATGATAACATCGATAACAACAGCTGTGAGCAACTGGAAAAACCGCTTCTTCTTCTTCTTCACACTTGATATTTTTTCGCGCGCCAACAACAGGATGTCACAGTACAGGGCCACACAAGGTCATTCTACCATCCAAAGTAAGCTAAACCATGCGTCAGGATGATACATACACGTTCAATGCGACTTCTCAGTGTTGTATCATTCTGATACATATGGCCTCCCACTGTAAATCGAATATGTATCAAATCTATACATGTGGCCTTACCAAGAAAGCTCAATTTGTATCAGGTTGATACATATGGCGCTATTCGTGTTAATATTGTCAACTGCTTGTTGTTGACATCATTTGGGGAGTTAATGACAAGTGGAGGAGAGTCTAGACATGACCCGATTTCAATAAGCCGGCTACAATATTCTTAACGTAAAGCAATAGCATCATTTACTCCACTCCATAGGAAACATTTTTATCTCCTCGACAACAGTCGACTGTTAACAACAACTCATTCACTCATTGTAGTGGCTATCATGAACATAAAAATGATAGCGTCTGTATTGGCGAAATAACTTTAATAGTGGAACTTGTTTACGAGTTTCTGAATCATTTCTCTGGAAATATATGTGGTAGAAGTTTACAAACGGAATTCTTTTAATTCGATTTTTAAAACTCGCATGACTAGCTGTATCTTAATGCCGCTCAGAATTGGTGCAAGTCGTAAATGGTCGGTTTGAGTAGCTGCTGTAGCCTGGGAAATCCAACTGTGACCCCGAGAGTGCACTAAAGAGCACGACCGAAGAAAAGGGAGGGTTATGACGTAATATTGCGTCATATATAACCCCCAGGAGACATTCCCTAAGTCTTGGAGAGAGACTTTGCTGACTCAGGAATTAACAGACCTTTGGCGGGCGGTGCGAAGCCAGAGGGGCCCAGGATCGCAAGAGGAGGGTTAAACGGGGTTCTGGAGAGGCCAAGGATTTAAATTAAATGATTTGCATTCACAGATTAGGCCGACAATCTGCTTCCTGGAATTATTACACCCTCTTCTATTCTCCTGTGCGGGCTCAACCACTCCATTCTCTAACGCTCCTTCCAACTATGATATTATCAGATTGCATTAATTTCCCAGGATTCTCACCTTCCCATAATTGACTATCTTTAATAGAATTGTCGTTGATTCATGTTTTAGCACCGAACAATTATGTAAATCCTACCAAACGTTGACCATCTATCCTGCTGTCCTAAAATTATTCAAATAACTTTGACAAAATAGCCTACCAAAGTTAGAAACATACTCTTCATTGGAAACATTAACATTGCTTATTTGAATCTTGATGAAAGGTTGAATAATCTATAGAAATGACAACTTTAATATAAATTACTATAATAGCCCATGAGCTTTCAAAAATCTTTGTAATGTACAACACTTATCAGACTGAACATTGATCTGTCATTAAAAAATCGGGGTCTCAAAAAACTTTCAGGGTAACAGTAATGATTTTTTGCCTGTCAATGATAAATATAATCCCAAAGAATTGATTAAAACCACTTGCTTTGCTGAACGTTGAACGGTTCGTTTTTTCTAAGGGCTCGAACATCGAAAAACACCTTCGAATTTTTAATGCGCTGCTAGCGGATCTATTGCTTATCCGACAAAGCTCTAAATTCCATCAATAATCCCAAGATAGTGAAAATCTATACATAAAAATTGCCTTGAAAATATCAGGCGATATAATGCCAATAATGGAATTATCAGGTGATATGGTTCCAAATGAATTTATTCTAACGTTGTGGAATCGAGTTTATTGCCTACTAGCCGCTCCGGCTCGCTTCGCTCTTTGTGGAATGTATAGATGCGATGGGAAAAATAGCCCATCCCGAGTCCGTAGAAAAAACCTCGTCGAAATCCAACGAGTGTAGGGAATATAGCTCGCTTCGCTCGCTCGGTATGGCTGTATATGTAAATATGTTACTGCCCACCCAACTTGGCAGAATGTTTTTGTTGGAAATGGCTATCAAACGTGTCACCTTATGTGGAACCACGAAAAGTATAGTTTTAATAACATTTCAGTACCATCAGAACAGTCAGATTATTAAGGTTATTGAGGTAGGCCATTATTTTATGTGCGTAGAAGGGCAAACGGGAAACTTCCCTAGATCAAGAGGTTTGAAGGCAAAGATCAGAATATCTACGTTTCGACGGAATAACAATGGAGAAATTTTTCGAAGACGTTGGAGATTTGACGTTTTATTCGATGATTCCGATAATATTTAGCAGTGATTCCAACACCGTCATGACCAACTATGAAAATTTCGAACTCGTCGAGATCTCATGAGAAAAATTTTTAATGTCTCATGACAGATTTTCGAATTCTCTCGACCTGCAGCCGAACGTCGATAGACGCTGTTTTCACTCGACGTATAAGAATCGTTGCCGTGTTTCAACTACACTAATTATTTCAGTCATCATCGTCCGATTTTGTCGCGTTATTCAGACGAATCAACTTCTTTGGATTGATTTTTATTTTTTTAAACAATTCTTATCGACTTTTGACAGTTGAGGTAACAGTTGCCAACTTCGAACTTGTCGTATGGTTTTTAATGACAAATCAAAAATAAATGATCTCGGGGTAGGTACTTAAGAAAAATTATGATTTTTCAATACTACTAATCAATCATTGAGTTATTCTTGTCTGCCAGCCCCCCCCCCCACATTAACAAGTGTCTGCCTACTTGTGTACGGAAGGTCGTTTCACTGACAGTTCATAATGTGACTAATGTCGATATAAGAATGTTCTTAATCCGTTTGAGATTTCCGAACCTCACTAATGGAAGCGATGAGGCTCGAAGTGGTTTTGAAGTCTTCCAAAATACCTTCATGGATTACATAGGTTTCATAGCAACCTTCACGTTTGTAGATATATTAATTTGCAGTCTGTCACTCAATCGCTGGTATCAATATACCTGAACATGATGTGGGCATATGCTACACAGCTCATCCAATTACATCTGTATTATCTGTTAATGATCAAAGGGATATGAGAGTTAATCAATTTATTCAGTATGTACCAACCTATACACTCTCACCGCATCTCTGAGATGGTGGGAGCTTGCTGAAAACGGCAGTTGTTTTTGGGACATTAAGAATTAAGAATCTTAGTAAATTTTCATAAACAAACTAAGCTATTGCAATGGCTCTAAAAGTTTTAAAATACAAATGTTCCAAAATTTTCCCCATGGAAATTAGTTTTGAGATATTCTGAAGCTATTCTTGATTTTAACGCTTGTTCACATGTTAATACAGAGTGGGAGGGGATAGAAGTTGAAACAAATTGTCTCATAAACTACGATAAAAAAATCATTTACCTATCGGGTGGTGATGGTCCCTATAGCATAAAATTCAATCAGCCCACGGGCCAGAAGTTAAAGGGCTAGATTCACACCTGCGGTGGTTTGGCTTCTGATTACTTCACTGCGCACCTTCCTCGCACAACTCCCAAAAGTATTCAGGCAACCCCGAAAAAAATGGTGCTTGTTACTTATAAGAGATGACAAAAAAGTTCGATTCATGCAGCACGATCGTATGAACAAATTTTTTGAAAATTATCGTATTGAATAAGTCGTTAAATTGTCTTGATATTTGAGCTTTTTGAGTAAAAAGAAATTTATAAATAGGAATTAATTTTATGAAAAAATACATATTCTAAATCAAAAGGAATGTACATTTATAATTATGATTAAGGGAAAGGAAAACTGGGAATAATAGAATAGTTTGATGAGAAATTCAGATCTTGTTAGAGGATGGAGATTTGGATGTCAGCAATGCCAGCAAATTCAAGCCAGCCAATTCAAGTGATCGAACTTCAGGTCCCTCTTACTCGAAGAGATGTCACCCGAATTATGGCAAACTGTATTTTCACTCTCCTGACTGTTGCGAGTAGGGCCGGTTTCATTTTTCTGCCAAAACGTTCGCTGCTCGCTTCAGGAATGCTTCAAATTCTCAACCCAGAGCGCCATCACAAGAGCACACTAAGGGTGAGGACGATTTTTGGTGATCCTCCGCTGCTAATCGTGCCGTCTGTTGCGAGTCTCGGGAGAGATAGGAGGCAGCGTCAACATTAACTTTGCGATTATCAAAATACTCTGGCCTCCCACTCTCCCATACCCCATTCACTCATCATAAAGAGAGTTATCGATTGAAATGATACATTTGTGTGAGTGTGTGTGTGTAAAGTAAATATGATAGAAATGATCTGCGATCTGGTGGTCATTCTATAGAGGCACTTCCTTTCATCCCATTCTTCCTCCTTATCCTGCAACTTGAGCCGGCGTCTGGGTAAACCTCCCCACTTTTTTATTTTATTTGTTTATTTTTCAATTTAATGGAGGGGGCCTCAGCCTTTGAGGGAAGTTTTGTAAAAAAAAGGTGCGTGTGTGTGCGCGTCCGTGCGTGTGTGTGTGCATATACATTCATCTGAAAAACATTACACTGTAGGATTCTTTTCAGAATGCCTCTGAACGGATTTCAATGGAGAAATTTTTCGAAAAATTTGATTTTAAAGATTGTTAACAATTTTAGAGCCGTTGCAATAGCGTCATTTTCCACGAAAATTCGCTAAAACCTGCCTAGCTGTATATGATATAGACCAAAGCTACATACGGAAAGTTTATCTCTTACCGTCTATCACTAGGTATGTACATGGGATATAGATAGTTAACATTAATAGGTAACATTAATTTTTTAAGTTATCTAAAATATTGTGTTTTCAGATGAATAACTGTAGTAGGTTTGTTAGTAAAAGTGTTGCCATTCTTCTAGTGGGGTAGGTGGACTACTTAGGTATGTAACAGGTGTTGACCAGGAGCGTCGCGATGTGATGACACAGCACGACCTGATCCCCTGGTCTCCGACCGTTCGGGAAGATATTAATCTTAATATACGTGTATAAAAGGATTAATTCTTCGATTAACTCATTTTAAATCGAAAGCTCTCCAATATGACATGTTTGGAATCGTGAGAGATTATGGGCGAGGATTAAAACCATTGGACTTTAATTTTTGATATTTCTTAAGAATACAATGATAGTTAACTGATTAATTTTCATACAGATAGGTATCTAATTTGAGAAAGATGTTTGTATATTGAAGATCAAACTAATGAAACTATGCGAATGGCACATCGGAACTTTGCACGACCGCAGTCGGATTCATGATGAAACCTTTGCGAAACCTCTTTATTTTCATAAATAAATCACCCGCCACCAAAAATGAAGAGTTACAATGTTAGAATGGTTTTGTCAGTTAGGTATCGTTACTCTTTACTGTTCGTGGAAATATACAACGTTCTTTACCAGCTTTCGTTTCTGCATCTTTTCCTAGCATGGAGCAGCGAAATGACTGTGTCTTTAGCCCTCCTCATAGATTTTGCTTTTTCAACGTACCTAGATCGCCTAGCTCTTCAACTGTTCTGGTGGTATGAACTCTGCTAAGTTAGTGAATCGAGATCAGGAATATAATATTCAGCCAACGGCCCGTAGTACGTAAGATGATACTCAAAAACTGAGGAGCGCCAATGCAGAAACAAACGTTCTTTCTTTCAACAAAAAATACTTAGGTATCGATTCTATTCAATTGAGCTGAGTTGCACCTGTCGTTCGATCAAAATTGAGCAAAACGAACTTGAAACTTTCATTTCGAAGGTCGAAAATTCCAGATTAAAGGCATGCGAGTCCTCTTCGAAGGCTTGTTTAAACACAAAGATTTCCCTCCTTGCCAATGTGAGCTCATGCCTCTGGTCACGTGACGCAGAGGCTGACTGAACCGACAACAAACAAGTCACAAGTAGACCGAACAAAATCGATCCTGCCCACAGGAAAAACATTATTTTCTCCCTTTTTAAGCCTCAGTAGTGGAAACTATTTATTATATTCATATAGTCAATTGAGGTATAAGAGGTATAAAATGATTCCGATGCCAAAATCAGCATGCAGTGGGCATGTTTGCATCAGCATGGGCGCTCCTCAACTATGGCGCATGTCATTGATAGGAGAGGGCATGAAGTGGTAGACAAATGCTTGATAATCTGTATTTAATGAGAAAGAAAGCGGAACGAATGAATCAAAAGAAGACCGTGCGAGGGAAGAGATAAATGAAGGAAAGGGCAGAAATACGGAGAAGGAGGACATTGCAATGAGATTAGGACGGGAGGTTGATGAATGGGACGAGCTATTGGGCCAATCCACTGAGGTGAACCCGGCCTGATTGAGAATCCTTCTTCACCCCCTTACCAGTACTTGAAACGGACCATTAATAAGCAAGCAGTCAGGCTTTGCCTTTCCCAGCCTGCAAGGCGCTTACAATTACAGAAGCGGAAGACGCCGAAATTTCACCCCCTCCAGCTCCAAGCAACCCTGTTTTCGAGGCTGAATGAGTTTGCCGGCAATGGATCTTCATAACATTTCCACCTCAATTTACCTGTCACGATTACATTTTCACCGTTTCGAGCGGAAGAGGAGGGCGCCAGCTGCGATTTTCTTTGGGACGGAAACAAATCCTTTTGCCGCTTTTCGTTTCCCTCTTTATTCCGAAATTCCAATTACGGACTCCTCAAATTACAGGGCTGTTGTGTTGGAATTGTTGATCCTTCGCGGATCTCTTCAATTCGTTCAATCGAAATACCCGTCAACGGTCTTCCCCCGTATTGAGTGATTTTGCGCTACATTGCTCATCAAAAACATCATCTTTAATAACATACTGGTTGGTATAGAAACATGCCTAGCATCTAATTTCACAGGTTGCAGAGGGAATAAATTATTAGACATGATACAGTGTGTGAGATGTTTCATTTTCAATATAAATGTTTCTTTCAACAGAAATAGAAAGCGCCACCCCCGGACTTTCGGATGATGTCCCTAGGTTGAATAGGAATCATATAGGAATAGGAAATCATCAGAAAACCAACCTTAACGCTTTTTGTTAACGCTTTTTTCGTTTATGTGCCAAAGTAAAGATATGAAATGTCAAAAACTTTTTCTTTCGTCGATTACAAAGGTTTATTATTGAAAATATTGAACCAAGATACACGGTTTTTCTGAAAAATCCTATAAGAAAATCATATAACGAGAACAAATTAAGATAAAAATATACGCCGTTGGCCGTTTGTTACTCCATTTTCGATGTAAGCTGAATATTGTTTGTGTCTTCTACAAGCAGTTTACCCTGTATAGTGGACCAACGAAACTGCCAAGACAAAAGAAATTACAATACTTGTTGTGAATTGAATGTGGATAAGATGTAACATTTAGGTTTTTATCATTTTTCCCGCATCCGTACTTACTTAGATATTCGATACGCGTCTGACTGTTTGTTTTTTTCGTTCAGTGGAATATATTTGTATTGAGAAAGGACAGCAGTATAGTCTGAACAGAGTAAGAGAGTATAGTAAGTTGAAAGTACACAATGTATTCGGAAAAGAAGACACCTGGGCTTGGAAAGTAGATATGTAGCTGAATGATGTGCAAGTCTCTTTTGGAATAGCTGTGGGAGCGATATTCCTTCGCCCTATGAAACGTTTCTATTTGGCAGTAAAATATTCATCCACTCACGTCAAGCATCACTTTAAGCCTGTATCGCCCGACCCCTCCTTCCCCCACCGCTCCCTCGACATATTTATTCAGAGCATCCAACGTCTTTGAGCTAACGAATAACTCATGCCAACATCGGCAAAGTGAGCCGAATAACAAGCCCTAACCTAACATCGTATCAAACCTACCTGCCACACTTGGAAATTCAAAATCCTTTCCGAAAGATTTAACATTACAACGCACGGTTCAACTTCTTTACCGTAATTTAGCGTCTACTAAGTTAGGGCTACGAACTTCTTCTTTTTCTTTCAAAGTGTACTTAATCTTACTGTAATGATTCGAGCATCCTCATTCGCTAAGCAACAGCAAGTTAAAGTCTATGTTAGAACAATAAAATAATAACTCTCCCAACATAAACAGCCCATTGTTAGGGCAATGCTAAATTTATGTTAAAAGGTGTTAATGTTCAATCATTATCCATATTGATAACCATTGAGATAGGAGCCCTAGCCTTCCATACTGAGAGAAATTTACACCAAACCCCCCGGTAAAAATGTATCCAACGAAGCCGGATGGCTCGAGCTTGACAAACAATGCGGACTGGTGATCTTTGCTTACGTGTCAAGCATTGATACAGCCAAGGAGGATCTCATTAAAGGTTGTTCTTGTGATAAGTGTTCTTCTATCTCGGAATAATTTGCGGTGTAAAATTCCCGTTGCCATTGGATCAATGCGCAAAATATCCTGTCATTACGTCAAGCTCCGTAATGTTCAGAGATAGTCCAACACTTTAGTCTTGAGTCAGTTACACTACATCTTGGGCCTTTCACACCGCGCCTTTCTCAATAATTTTGTTGGCAGCTATTGGGAAATACTCGTATTCCAACCTCATACATTCGAGGAACGTAATCCCTGAAATCTGCATTTAATGCGATACAGTATGTACATGGCATTGTCAGAATTGCAGGATCTAATACTTTTAAGAATTGTTGCAACCAAGTTTGAAACTTTGAAACAATATAATAATTATCTACGTACGAGTAGGTACGGTGAAATCTCAATTTAAGCTTCTATAAATCCGAAATAGAGAAAATACAGAGATTCCAACAATATTCATTTTTTGTGAATCTTGGGTTCAATTTGGATGTGTCTAAGATCTGAATACATTACTAGATACAACATAATCCAAACATCAATATAATAGTAGGAAGTTTTGGCAGTTTTCCTTCCAAATTTTCTTAAATTATCGTATTGTATAATGTTGAATTGTTTTGAAGTTTGAGCTTTTTGCGAGAAAGGAAACCGTTAATTATAAAAACGGATACTAAATAATAATCTCCTACTCAAATAGAGGTTTTGGATATTTAGCTTTTTTTGCAGGTTTTATCGACTTTGAGCAAATTTTAATGAATTTTAAGGACTTTTTATGCTTAATTTTGTCCATTTTTGAATGTTATATTTTATAGTTAATAAACTCTATTTGAGCAATTTTCTACCAAAAAATATAAATTTAACGATTTTTAGCCGTTTTTAGTGATTTTTTTTATTACATATTTGAAATTTGACCAATTTAATGTGCTCAAAAAGTGCTGGCCAACAAACTCATCCTTTCGTTTGGAATGCATGATAGAATTGTTATCTCTATCCTAAGGAGAGTTATCGTCTGGAATGGCACATAAGTATATAAATTAAAACATATATATATACTCGTATATATATATATATATATATATATATATATATATATATATATATATATATATATATATATATATATATATATATATATATATATATATATATATATATATATAAAATATTTGAAGTTGGGGGATCTCGAGGTTCAGTCAGTAGTAGATTGGGTTTTCATCTGGCCATATATTCGATTAATTTATTAATCATCATCAGGGCTATACAACACAAGAATATAATATAGAGTAAGTTATAACAGTAGGATATATAATAGGATAGATAGTCACTTAGTGGGATATATAGGTATATCATTGTTACATACCTTAGAATGATGGGGGTTTTCTTTTACTTTCACATAAGTTGAAACTTGTTGGGAACAAACACTTGTTTAAATGCCATTGTGACACTGAATAGAAGTTTCTGCACTGAATAGAAGAAGGCACTGAATAGAAGAATGAACGTACGAAGATCTGTTTTTACTTTATTTGTTAGTTATGGTGTGACCATGTGTTTGATGGTTGGTTGTTCTCTTCTGTTTGATGGCTTGTTTGTTTTGTTTGTGTGGTGTTGTTGTTGTTGTTTGGTTTATGGTGTATTGTTATTTGTGTTGGGTTGTTACTGTGGTGTGTGGCGTTTCTATGGTGATGGATGATGTTAATGGCTATTGTTTTGTTGAATGTTAGGGGTGGAATTCATTATTAAGTTTGAATATATTTGACTAAGTTTTGCTGTATCTGTCTTAAGATTGCATGTGTTTGGGGTTTTTCTTATATAGGCCATTTCTTTTATTTGTCTCTTTGCCAGATTCTGTTCGAAGTCTACTATTTTGGTATTATCAAAGTCAAAATTGTGATTATTAGAGAGGGAGTGTTGGGCTAGTGCGCATCTATTATTTTGGAGATTTATATCAGATCTATGTTGTGATAGGCGATTGGATAAATATTGCTCTGTTTGGCCTACGTAATTGGCTGTACAGTCTTTGCATTTTATTAAATATATTAGGTTACTTTTATTCATTATAGGTATTTTTGATTTTGTTTTTGAATAAATAAGATTGTTAAGGGTTTTTTTATTTTTGAAGGCTAATCTGCAATTTGTTTTCTTGGAAATGGATTTTTTAAGTTGCTCTGATAATCCTTTAACATAGGTCATACTTCTGAAAATATAAGGGGTTGTTGGAGGTTCTGATGTATCTTGGTGTTCTGATTGCTGGTTTTCCAAGGGGTCATTTGGGGTGTGATTTCTATTAATTGATGTTGATCTTATGTCAGAAGTTGTTTGAGACCTTGGGCTGTTAAAAACTATTGAGTTAGTTAAAGATTTCGGAAAATTGTTTTTTAGTAATAGATCTTTTATGACTATTAGGTTTTCATTGTGGTATTCAGGATCACTGAGTTTTATTGCTCTGTGCTTTAAATTTAGTGCTGCATTAATTTTTTGGTTTAGGGGGTGATGCGATTTAAAATTTAGATACCGATCCGTTTTCTGTGGTTTTCTCCACCAGTTCGTTCCTATGGTGCCATCTGATTTTCTTGTAGTGAGCATATCTAGGTATGGGAGTTGACATTTATCATTTTCCAGTTCTATGGTGAATTGTAATTTGGTGTAAAGTTTATTGAATGTTTCGAGCACTAGAGTTTCTGTATTTTTTGGAATGGCTATATATAGATCATCTACAAATTTATATGTGAATGGGACATCAAATGGGAGTAGAGGCAGTGCTTCATCCAATAGTTTTGACATAACTAGGTCTGCAAGGATTGGGGCTATAGGTGATCCCATAGCTACGCCATCTTTGATCAAATAAAATTTGTCTTCATATTTAAGATATCCTTCTTCTACACAGAGTTTTAAAAGGTCCAAAAAATTTTGTTTGGTGAGTTTTGTATGGCAGCTAAGGGTATCCCATTTTTCATTCACTATAGATTTTACAATTTGTAAGGGAATGTTGGTGAATAAAGATTTCACATCTAGGGATGCCAAGATATATCCTGAAGGTATCTGTTTGGTTTTAATGGAATCATGAAAGTGGAAGGAATCTTTTATGTTGTATTCATCTGAGGCAATATTATTCATGATGGTGGAGAGAAATTTGGCACTTTCATATGTAGGACTGTTAACAAAGCTGACAACTGGACGAAGAGGGTTGTTTTCTTTATGAGTTTTCACTACTCCATATAATCTGGGTGGTGTGCTATTGTATTTGACTAGTTTTAGTTTTGTCGCCAGATCTATTTTCTTTTCTTTAAACAGTTTTATAATGAGTTTGTTGTGTTTTGTTTGTAGGGCTGAAGTGGGATTTCGTCTCTTGTCTGTTATTGGTTCATAGGTAGTTTTATATGTTAGTAATGCTTCCATTTTTTCTTGGTATTCAAGTTTGTTCATTATGACTGTACAATTGGTTTTATCAGATTTAAGGATTATTATATCAGGATGGGTTTTGAGAAAAAGCTTAGTTTTTTTGAGAAGTTTGTTGTAGTAGTCTGGTTTTGTGAGTTGCTTTACTTTGTGTGTAAAATTTGTCATGATGTTCGTTACTTGTCCTCGAATCATATATTGATCTTCTGGATTTGCACATTCTTCTATTAGGCTGTCAATGTCTGATATTATTTGTATGATAGGCAAATCAGTACTATCATACTCTATGCTAAATTTTGGTCCTAGACTCAATAGTTCTGCTACTTCTTGGGGAATAACGATTTTTGTAAGATTTTTGAGCCATGTATTGTCAATGACTTTTTTGCTAACATTTTTTTGTATTAACTTGTCAAATTTTTTCATTTGACGTTTTTTTGCAGCATTAAACAAGGTTTGGTACACTTTATTTTGTTGACTAATAAATTTGTTATAAATTGCTTGGGAAACAATTTCATTAAATTTAACCTTAGCTTCATGTTGTCTTGTTTGTAGTTCTTTTAGTTCCCATAGGCATACTTTGATTTCTGCTGATAATAGATTGCACTTAAAACGATTGCACATTTTCTCTATGTCTCTATGGTATGGGTGCTTAGATCTCAGAAGGGGAAAGGTACATTTGATGTTATTGACTATGTGTGCTGGAAAAACTTTAGCACTTCTACATCTAATTAAAAAAATATGGTCATTTCTTTTGTGGGCTAGTTTCCTAAAGTTTATTCCTATTTCATGAGCTTATGTTGTTGCTATTGGTCCATACTGGTTATGTAGACTCTTGAATAGATGTTGGTTTTCTTGTTGTTGTTGATTTTCTTGCATATTCTCCATGTTGAAATAGATTGGTAGGTTTTTTTCGACTGTATTCTATAAAATATTTGAAGTTGGGGGATCTCGAGGTTCAGTCAGTAGTAGATTGGGTTTTCATCTGGCCATATATTCGATTAATTTATTAATCATCATCAGGGCTATACAACACAAGAATATAATATAGAGTAAGTTATAACAGTAGGATATATAATAGGATAGATAGTCACTTAGTGGGATATATAGGTATATCATTGTTACATACCTTAGAATGATGGGGGTTTTCTTTTACTTTCACATAAGTTGAAACTTGTTGGGAACAAACACTTGTTTAAATGCCATTGTGACACTGAATAGAAGTTTCTGCACTGAATAGAAGAAGGCACTGAATAGAAGAATGAACGTACGAAGATTTGTTTTTACTTTATTTGTTAGTTATGGTGTGACCATGTGTTTGATGGTTGGTTGTTCTCTTCTGTTTGATGGCTTGTTTGTTTTGTTTGTTGGTGTTGTTGTTGTTGTTTGGTTTATGGTGTATTGTTATTTGTGTTGGGTTGTTACTGTGGTGTGTGGCGTTTCTATGGTGATGGATGATGTTAATGGCTATTGTTTTGTTGAATGTTAGGGGTGGAATTCGTTATTAAGTTTGAATAACCCAAAACCAAAAAATTAATGCAGCACTAAATTTAAAGCACAGAGCAATAAAACTCAGTGATCCTGAATACCACAATGAAAACCTAATAGTCATAAAAGATCTATTACTAAAAATTCAATTTTCCGAAATCTTTAACTAACTCAATAGTTTTTAACAGCCCAAGGTCTCAAACAACTTCTGACAAAAGATCAACATCAATTAATAGAAATCACACCCCAAATGACCCCTTGGAAAACCAGCAATCAGAACACCAAGATACATCAGAACCTCCAACAACCCCTTACATTTTCAGAAGTATGACCTATGTTAAAGGATTATCAGAGCAACTTAAAAAATCCATTTCCAAGAAAACAAATTGCAGAATAGCCTTCAAAAATAAAAAAACCCTTAACAATCTTATTTATTCAAAAACAAAATCAAAAATACCTATAATGAATAAAAGTAACCTAATATATTTAATAAAATGCAAAGACTGTACAGCCAATTACGTAGGCCAAACAGAGCAATATTTATCCAATCGCCTATCACAACATAGATCTGATATAAATCTCCAAAATAATAGATGCGCACTAGCCCAACACTCCCTCTCTAATAATCACAATTTTGACTTTGATAATACCAAAATAGTAGACTTCGAACAGAATCTGGCAAAGAGACAAATAAAAGAAATGGCCTATATAAGAAAAACCCCAAACACATGCAATCTTAAGACAGATACAGCAAAACTTAGTCAAATATATTCAAACTTAATAATGAATTCCACCCCTAACATTCAACAAAACAATAGCCATTAACATCATCCATCACCATAGAAACGCCACACACCACAGTAACAACCCAACACAAATAACAATACACCATAAACCAAACAACAACAACAACACCACACAAACAAAACAAACAAGCCATCAAACAGAAGAGAACAACCAACCATCAAACACATGGTCACACCATAACTAACAAATAAAGTAAAAACAAATCTTCGTACGTTCATTCTTCTATTCAGTGCCTTCTTCTATTCAGTGCAGAAACTTCTATTCAGTGTCACAATGGCATTTAAACAAGTGTTTGTTCCCAACAAGTTTCAACTTATGTGAAAGTAAAAGAAAACCCCCATCATTCTAAGGTATGTAACAATGATATACCTATATATCCCACTAAGTGACTATCTATCCTATTATATATCCTACTGTTATAACTTACTCTATATTATATTCTTGTGTTGTATAGCCCTGATGATGATTAATAAATTAATCGAATATATGGCCAGATGAAAACCCAATCTACTACTGACTGAACCTCGAGATCCCCCAACTTCAAATATTTTATAGAATACAGTCGAAAAAAACCTACCAATCTATATATATATATATATATATATATATATATATATATATATATATATATATATATATATATGAAAAAGCGTTGAGCTCTAGGATTTGTTTCAGAATGCCTAAAACGGATTTCAATGAGTAAATTTTTCAAAACCTTTAATTTTAAAAATTTCCGAGCCATTGCAATAGCTTCATTCTCTAAGAAAATTCACTAAAAGGTTCTTATAGAGCAAGCAAACCACGAGCTAACAAGTGAATCGCACTGTATGAATCGTTGCACATTGAATAAAACGATTCAAAATTCACACTAACATGACTACACTACACTAAATCTCCGCTTACATAACTCGAATTTGTGTACATAACTCGCAATGTATTTTTTCATAATGGAAGAAGTATTAAATTATCAACAACATAATTTATGTCGTTAAGGTTTTTCACTAGAAATGTATGTAGTAGACTTGGAAGGGTACTTGTTAAGGCAGCATCGAAATTCGCCGGTGGTTGGGGGAATCTCATTCGAAAACCAACATGGTCATCGATCAATACGTATATTATGTACTAGCCGCTCCGGCTCGCTACGCTCGCCTCCACGTCCAGCCGGGGGGCGAGCCCCCCGGACCCCCCGTTAAATTGCTCGCTTCGCTCGCAAAGTGTGGCATGTAGGGAATGTTGCTCGCTTCGCTCGCAAAGTGTGGTATGTAGGGAATGTTGCTCGCTTCGCTCGCAATTGAAACATGTAGGGGATGTTGCTTGCTTCGCTCGCAAACGGTAGATCACTAAGGGTAGGTTTAACTTCTGTAGGGGATGCTGCTCGCTTCGCTCGCTTGAGGAAGTTATACTGTCCACCCAACATGTAGGGAATGATGCTCACTTCGCTCGCAAACGGTAGATCCCTAAGGGTAGGTTTAACTTCTGTAGGGGATGCTGCTCGCTTCGCTCGCTTGAGGAAGTTATACTGCCCACCCAACATGTAGGGGATGTTGCTCGCTTGGCTCGCAAACGGTAGGTCTCTAAGGGTAGGTTTAACTTCTGTAAGAGATGCTGCTCGCTTCGCTCGCTTGAGGAAGTTATACTGCCCACCCAACTTGGCAGACGTTTTTTTCTGTTGGAAATTCTTACAAACAAAATAAATCTTATAAAACTACGTGGAACCACAAAAAAGTTTATTTGGGGATGTTGCTCGCTTCGCTCGCAAACTCTGGCATGTGAGAATGTTGCTCACTTCGCTCGCAAATTGTGGCATGTAGGAAATGTTGCTCGCTTCGCTCGAAAAGTATGGCATGTAGGGAATGATGCTCGCTTCGCTCGCAAACGGTAGATCCCTAAGGGTAGGTTTAACTTCTGGAGGGGATGCTGCTCGCTTCGCTCGCTTGAGGAAGTTATACTGCCCACCCAACTTGGCAGACGTTTTTTTCTGTTGGAAATTCTTACAAACAAATTAAATCTTATAAAACTACGTGGAACCACGAAAAGTTTAATAGGGAATGTTGCTCGCTTCGCTCGCAAGGTATTGCTGCATATGTGTAGGGGAAAACCGGTATTTATTCCGTTGAAATGAGTCAAGTGCGTAGTGAGTCCCCTTTGAGTCATCCAGTCCCTTTCAGGTAAGTAACGTTGTGTAACGGCGGCCCGGGTCGATTAAAAATGTAATTTTAACGATTCGCCTCGCTTCCGCTCGCGATTCGACCGAGTTCTCGTCACTTTTTTCGATATCCGATTTCGGATTCAGATTCGGCGGACCCAAAGCTGTATTTCGCCCGCGAAAACCGTTCCGAAAAACGTACCTTTATGGGGTATATTTTAATCAGAAAAAACCAAGTTTTTTGTCAGACTTTTCGAGAAAACGGGTCCATACTCTCGCATTTTTTTGACGCATTTCCCGATACTTTTTTCGCGATCCGATCGCGCCGTCGTCTTCCTCGTTCAAAAACCTCGCTTCGCTCGCAAGGTATTGCTGCATATTCCGACATGTGAATAGCTAAAACTACCTACGAATTTGCATCGCTTGGGATTTGGAACCCCAAAGGGTGTTAGGGCATCATTAGCGACCGTTATGTGACCGTTATGAATAGCTCGCAAGAGGCCAAGAGCGAACTTCGAGTCCCTTCAACTCGCAAGGTACCTATGTGTACCTGCTCGCCTCGCAAGGTATTGCGTAGAAGTGCAAATGGGAACCCCCCTGTGAGTCATCGAGTCCCTTCTGGTAAGCAACATTGTGAAACGGGCGGCCCGGCTCGATTAAAAATGTCATATTAAACGCTTCCCTCGCTTCCGCTCGCAATTTGACCTACTTCCCGTCACTTTTTTCGATATCCGATTTCGGATTCAGATTCGGCGGGATCAAAGCTGTATTTCGCCCGCGAAAACCGTTCCGAAAAACGTACTTTTATGGGGTATATTTTAATCGGAAAAAACGTAGTTTTTCGTCGGACTTTTCGAGAAAACGGGTCCGTACTCTCGCATTTTTTTGACGCATTTCCCGATACTTTTTTCGCGATCCGATCGCGCCGTCGTCTTCCTCGTTCAACAACCTACGAAATCGGTATTTTTCCGGAATTTTCAACGGCCGTTTGGAGGGGTAGGGGAAGCGGGGAAGTGGAAAAAGCGCACATTAATTCTTACTTCGACCCCCCTCCCGCCCTACGGCCCATGGTTCGGGTGGGATTAGACAATTTTAAATTCGCTCGCTCCCCCTTTCGGAAAAACTCAAGAAGATCCCTCCACTCGTAGACTCCCCCCACTCAGCAGTTTGGCCGTGCATAGCATGGACAGACAGACAGACGGAGTTTCACTTTTATAAATAATAGAGATATGTACCTGCATGTACCTATAACCTACATAAATATTATGTACGATATTTTACACTTTTATTCCTTGAGCAATGTCGTTTCATCATCGAAAATAAGTAATCAATATTGAAGATTTGGATACCTGCTAATACGGGACAAAGAGCGAAAACAGCAGTTTCTGTCTGTGTCTATCTTCTCTGTTAAGTGGCACAAAAACCCTACCCATTTAATCAAAATCGATCTATCGGTACCGGAGATTCGTCTCAATTCAAGGTTCCGCATGTACAATGGCCATCCTGAGACTCTTATCCAAATTCTCAAAAAATTAGAACGAAATCGGACTGATGGTAGATCGTGATTGTAAGGTATCAGCATAATTTAAGTGAGGATGAATGCTGCAAACCAACCACCTTCTTTGAAAATTACAAATATTACGATGTGCATGTCATGGCACCTCGAAAAAGGTACCAAAAAACTGGACATAGGTTACCGTAATGGAAGGTTACATTCGTATTCAGAGCTGTGGTCGGCTTCCCTTAACCTACGAATAGAATTTTTCTATTCGTACAACGAATAGACCGCTAACCGCTCCATTTTTATTCGTGGTTCCTCCAACTCGACTACTACTCAGCGTTGCGAAAACTCTCAATTTACGTTGTCGATGATCGTTTGGAATCTCCGATTCAGCTGTTTGAATTTTTCAATGTTGGTACGCAGAAAACTTTTAAATGTAACGAAATCACTATAGAAAGTGTTGCTTCACTTTTGAATGTAATAAAATTACCACATCCATCCTTATCATGGTTGTCTAGTTGTTGGATGAAATCATCTTCGTAGTTTTCACTATACATATTCATATCAATAAATATAATCTCATAACACTAGCATTGCCAAATAGGAATACTACAAACACACTCATTCAATATTCTTAAAATGCCATAGTTTTAACAGATTTAGGATACAATCATGGGGACCAATCGATTGAAAGACGACTCTTTCCGAAAATGCTCAAGTAAGAAGTTATCAGGAAATATTATTTATATAACCCTACTCATTACTCACTCTTACGATTAGTTCAAATACAAATGATTCCTTAACTTTTATTGACATGACTGTACCTATCACCTCAGTTTTACGATTCAGATAATTCATCAGGTAATTCAGATAATTAGAGTAATCAATTTTTATAATCAATATCTATATCTATTATCATTCAGATTTATTGACTTTATTATCATTAAACTAAATTTTACGGTTTTGTTGAATATGTGATTTTTTTGTATAATTTTAGATGGACTTACTAAGAAAACTTTTGATGGAATAGGATCATGGGAGGAATTTATTTTTCAATTTTCTTGGCGAGCCATTGTTAATCAATGGAATGAGGTTGAGAAAGCTGGTCATCTTGTTGATGCATTGAGAGGACAAGCACTCTCACTAATCTGTGTGTTAGGTCCCTCTGTAACAACATTTGATCAAATGGTAGCAGCTTTGGAGAAACGATACTCATGTCAAGGTCAAGAGCAAGATTTCATGTGCCAATTACGCACGCGGCATCAGAAACCGACAGAAAGTTTGACGAACTTTGCAGTCGACTTGGAAATTTTGGTGAGACGTGCTTTGCCAGGAGTCACGAATGAGGTAATTGAGACAGTAGCTCTCCAGCAGTTTTATGATGGTATCAAAGATGAAAAGGTGAGGGATGGCGTAGTTGCTAGTCCTTCATCTACTCTATGGGAGGCTTTGCGAGTTTCGTTGCAGGTGGAAGCAAAACATGCACGGGCTAACATGTTTCAGAAACTTCTGAATAGAAAAATGGGCCAATCATTCAAAAGGAATCAACGAAGCATGCCTATCTCTAAATGGATATGTTCTAAATGCGGGGAGAAAGGTCACATCCGTGGCAAGTGTCCATGGAGAGACAACATGCCTAGGAGCAACAGTAACTTAAATTTCAGAAACATGAGAAATTTCAGGAGTTTATCTTTACCCGAAACCGTGTTAGAGGGAATTGAATACGGCATGATAGCAAAGAGTAAAGCACCATCAGCACCGGACTCCGTGAGTGTGAGCTCTCATGAAGACAACAGTGGCAAGATTGGGAACAGTGGAGATGATTCTGGCAACTCTGGCAACGAACTGGGGAAGGATGAAGTTAATCCAGTTACATTGAGACGGGTAGAATCCAGTGCAATCCATTCCAGTCCATTTTCCAATGTCTAGAGAAGAATGCGTTCAAAAAAGAGTCATAGATGAAACACACTGCCGAATAACCACATAATACATCACACTAAAATTTAGTTTTCACTATGTTCTAAATAAACGTTTGACAACATGTATGTGATTCCTGGTACAACCCAAAGATGTAGTAGGCAACTGTTCATGAATTATAAATAAAATATATTAAAAAAATGTGCATAAGTAATTGAGAATGAAACCAATCAATGTTGGGCGTTATTATTGGGATTATCTACGGCTAAATCAAGAAACAGTGAGTCTTTTGAGTGATATTTCATGAAACCCATTTACAATAAGAGTGATAAAGGCATCTGTATGACGCAGACTTATTCTCACTTCGAGTAAGGGGACCTGGAGCTTGGAGCCGAAGATGGATGTGCACTCGTGGCTGTCACAGGCCAAAGGGAAGCTGAGCTGAAATGAGAATGGAGAGCGGGCCCCCACTTCGGACCTGTCTTGAAGATCATCTGCCCTATGGAATCCTCAGGAGAGGAGTGATGGAGTGAGGAAGTAAGGGTGGGAGACATTTTTGCCAACGGATGGACCGCAAAGATATCATTCTCTATTCCTGTCTTCAACCACAAATAAAATAAACGTAAATGAGCTCTACAAGAATGCATTCTGAATACTATCTTTTCAACAACTTTACATTAATAATTTTCGCTGAATACCATGTCGGGGGTCCAGTAATTGAGATTGGATTTGAAATTTAGGTCACCACTCAGGTTCCTTTCTAACTTTTGTGGAGGAAAATACGATCAGTAATTATTGGTTAAACATAATTTAATTGGAAAAACGCTGCAAGTTATTACACAAAACTTTATTATTATTTTTTACTAAAGTTTAAGCCGCACCTCAACCAATAGGGTCATTAGCGGCATTGAACAAGGTCTCTAAAGGGACACTGGAAGTGGTACGAATTTAAGAGGAGCCATGCTGCCATCCTTGACTAATAAGGAGCGCCACCATGGACTCTACTGGCAACTCGGAGGGGGAAAAAATGAGAGGTACAGTGATGACCACTGTTTAGCCCCCAAAGTAGAAAAAAAAAACCCAAAAATAATAGAATACCACTAAGACTAGATGTAAAATTGTCTAATAACTATATACATGCTACTATATACAACCAGCAAAGTGAAATAAAACTAGGACTAGATGTATATAAATATATCACAGATGTGATAACACAGTGCGTAAGAGCTCAGTGGCTCTGAAATACAACAACAGGGATCGGACCTTGTTTGGCCCGGATAAAACGTCAACCCACTGAGGGGGCTGATGCTGGACTCGGAGGCCCACAAGGGCTAGGCAGTCCTCCAGAAAGCGGCGGATGGACAGATCACCCCCACACCTCTCACACAGCAGCATTCCGAGCTTCTGCACTAAGCAAGAGTCTGTGAGTAAGACGGGTATGGCCAGTGGCAACCCGGACCACTAGTCGATCCCTCCTTGGAATTAGGGTTACGAAAGTGCCCAGCGGGATCAAGTCCTGAAGGACAGCACGCAGACCAGTGACTTCACCCTGCCATTGGTCATGTCAGATGGAATTGGCTTTATGTTGAATGTAGGAGATTTGATCCTCAATGCGTATAGGCAACATATCAATGGAGATATCACCAATGACTCTCCTTGCAAGGGCATCTGCACCCTCATTGCCATGAGTACCCACATGGCTCGATACCCACATAAACGCTATAGTTGAGCCCAATGTCGTGGCTTGGTGTAGCGATACACGTAGGCTTTGTATTAGGGGATCATCAGAACATGAGTCCTGAATCGCCTCGATGCTACTTAGTGAATCGCTATTAATCACATAATTCCCAACTTCCAATAACTGGTAGTGTTGAACAGGCAGTGTCACTGCCCTCAGTCTGCTGTGAACACAGACGCAACTGGTGGTAGGCGTCTAGTGACTTGGAAGTTAGGGCTTCATAGAGCAAGCCCAACCCCGTCAGGTGTCTTTGAGCCATCAGTGAATATGAGATTCTCTGGTCAAACCAACCTCTCAAGTATAATTCTAGAAGTGTCAAAGGAGCTCCATTTCGGGTTTCCCCACCATAGGACGATTATGAAAGCAATTAGCTTCACAGGCCCATTAGCATAACACCTCTATGTAAACGATTTGCGTAATGCAATTTAGTGGCGCTTGGGGGAAAATCTGACTTTGTCACCAATATGCCTACAAAGGGAAAATCAATACACTTAATTAATACCTCTACACTCTACTAATCTTCCTGATGTAATTATAACAACATTAATTTACATATACAGGTACCTACCCACCAACCACCAACTTCGCTTCTTTAGCCCATACGTAGAGAAAAAAAGGGTACTTTTCCGTTATACCCCCCCCCCCCCCCCTCCAGTCAATTTGTCTTCAACACGCCCGCCCAACGTTTCTAGGCATTCCTTCTTACTTAGATTAGTACATATTTACGTAGAATTGGTGACAATTTCAAGCTGTGGGATGAAATTATATTATTTAAAAAAAAAGAAGGAAAAAAAAGAATGACCGTGTTTTCAGAAGTTGCCGATGTCAGTGAGGATTTGTTGAAACAAACTGGCGTGATATTAACTCGATTTTGCGAAGTCAGAATTCAAATGGAATTATTTCAGCTGTTATGTGCATCGGTATTTACAAGGAAAAATTCACCATGTTTCAATTTTACAACCACTTACATTTCCCAGCAGTCATTAATGAAGTTTAGCGGTTGACTGACTAATTCAAAGATGTCGCTACTTGAGGTAACTCTTAAGGAGAGCGAACGGATGAACTTACATCATTCCGGGTGGTTTCATTTGATTCTTCGGGATAATATCTATCAATGATAACCGATTAAACATTACTGTTATATCGGACGTTTTCGAGGTCTCGATTTTTGAATATTTCAGGCCTTAAATTCAACACTTTAGGGTAGATCAAAATTGATGCCGAGCCCATAGGATCAACTAGACCCCAAATGTGATTTATAATCCGAATTGCATAAACTTTGGTCGAGTAGTTTTGGAGGAATGCTCTGGGCAACGTACAGCAAACGGCGTACGGACGGATTTTTCTCATCATTATTGGATTCTACGCATCTTGAGACGTAAACCAACCAATTTTGAGGTGGTCATTTCTTTATTTTATTATTTTTTTCCTTGATTGATTACGCAGGTTCATTATTGAAAATAACAAAACAAAACTATGATTATTTCTTAAGATATTTGAGGAGAACAACAGTGAGATGAGGTGAAATTTACGAAAATTTAGGTAGACAGGCATCAAAAGCGTTGAGTGGGAGGACGAAAAGGGCGGTTTTAAGGCATCCTGCACCGTCAGGTCCTACTCTTCATTTAGTTCTTGAACTCCTAGTTATATATATTTGTCAACCGGATGTGGTCAGCAGGAAATTTGATTATTGATCGATTATTCGATTTGATTGATTGATGATTATTTCCGAACATTCGGGGAACGAAGAGTGAGGCATCAATAAAATGACTTTCTGTTGATTCCGCAAAGTGAGTTGATTCGGTAGCTAATTTAGGATTTAATGCTATCATAAAATCAGGGTGATAAATGATCAAGTTTGATACGTTAACAGTGGGATGAATGATTAGCGGCAAGTAGGCAGGTACCTAACTAGGACTTGGATCCGTCAATGAGCGGAGTTGGGCGTAATGGTAATCATAATTACAATTACGATTACAATAATAGGATTTTAGAGTTAAATATACGATTACTTTTACGAATATAATTATTAGATAATACTTTTTTTTTTTTTTTTGCAATTACGACTAATCACGGGTTTGTTGGTGTGATTTAGGCCGTAACAACCAACGTTCTCTATAAATAAGACCATTACCGCAGATTTTCCCCAGAATTTTCAGTCATAATCATAATTCTTCCTGAGATAGTAATCTTAGTTTTGCCTATGAATACAATCGTAATCACAAAACGATTGTATTACAGGATAAATTCGCACATACGAACATGCTGCATGTTCATATGTGCCGTTAGAGAGGTATTAGAAACGTGAACAGTGCTACTTATTTAACAGTGCTATTAAACACCGACGCGACGCCAATGAAGCCTCAGTAATCACTTGGTAGGAACATGGGAAGGTGGATAATAGAGTAGCTTACGTTTTGGTACATCTCATGCTGTTATGGTTACGCGGTGTGTGTCAAGTTGGGCCCTACTAACCCAAGCTCAACTTCCAACAACACGCTAACTTCTTGACCGCAAGACCGATCGGTCTTGAGGGTTAGGTATAACTTGTGCGCCGTCTATTAGCAGTCAAGTTTGAATTTGATGAAGGTATTCCACGCTCAAATACTACTTTCCTTAGCAAAAAAATTCTATTATACACTACCTAAATGTCACACATTATAACAAACATCACTGAATGAAAAAATTCCTAAAAGTTGAAACTTTGCTCCCTCTACATTGGTAGACTCGCAAGTCGCGAGTTGAGGGCATTTCACGATTTCACAGAAATGCTCTCAAGCTTAATAATAATAGACCAGTGTAGGTAATCCAGATATTTCAACTAGAAACTAATAATTTTCGCTGCGGGTCTCAACGCATGCTCCTGGATACAGGTATTCAGGTGTTTCCTCAACAGAAATCATCAACTTATTGCCCGATGGAACCCTGGTGCACAGACTTGCCCAACATTACCAAAGCCGAGAGGGATTTTCAGAGCGCTCTAGCGGTTCCCTAAAGAAGTGAACGCTTTAATAGCTGACTTGTAAGTTTTGAATTTGCTTCTTCATAAGACGATATGAACCTTACTTTGTGATAAGTATACCTAGATTAGTTGAACAAATACTATATAAAACTGATGTGTATAGTTTGGTGGTCTGGAAACTTGCAAGCTCGCATCGCATCTCAAAAAGAAAAATCCCTAATTCTATCTTTTCAGTAAAATAGGTATAGATTAGTTAGACAAATTAGTTTAAAATATGGTTCGAAAAAATGGCGATCTATTGGATCCAAAACGGAGGCCCTCTGCTTTGTAGTTAAGCGCTCTAGGCACTCGGCTATGGAAGCTAAGCGTTAGCGGCGGTACCCCTGGCGAAAAGAAGAATAAACCAAAAAAGAAAAAGGACTGAAAGAATAAGATTACAAAAACACGAATTTGGGCGGTTTATGATGGGTTAGATTGAGTTAGCTCAATTGATTTTTCAAGGTAGATTCGAATTGGAGATCGATCAATACTCTGTCTAAATCGATACTACGAACCGATCGATAGATGATCGGGCGGCATCGATTGAAGCAGAAGCATGCACAAGTTGTGGGGTGGAGGGTAGCGCTCAACAACTGCAGTAGAAGAAGGTCATTGGCCGAGCGGTTTTGTCGTGTGTCGACTCGTCTCTACTTGATGTTTTTCTATGAGTGTATGTAACGCGTCTGAGCGTGAGTGTGTAGTCTGATCATTCGGGTCAGCGCAGTTTTCATGTGGTTCCGGCACTGTGATCACGCAGGCTTGCTATCAATTGTTTTGTGCCTGATGCTATCGAGGCTTCAGTATCAAGGTTTCAGGCTTTCTGTTGAAAGTTGGAAGGTTATGGTAGACTGTTTCTGTGATTACCTGATTCGGGTCTCTCAACAAGTCCCACCGCTTTTTCGTTCGTTTGTTTGTTCAGAGAACATCGAGGAATGGAGAGTTGTTGAGTTAATCGTTCTCGCGTGAATAGTCCGTCTCTCGTTCAGTTTGTATAATTTTGAACAGAAGTTCGATATAATCAAGATGGGCAACGCCCTACGCGCCCGAATCTGACGCAGTTGTAAAGGTGAGTGCACAATGAATCTTTTAATTTTAACCGAGTACACAGAAGAAGTTGAAAGTTTATACAGTCCAACGAGTCGAGATAACATACCTACTAAAAACGACCTACAAACAGATTTTCATTGAAACTCTAGACGTTGCTATCATTCAAATTTCCCAATTTCGAAGCTCTCGGTTTTGTTGCTTTTGTTTGCTGCGGGGGGGTTTGAGTGTGGTACCCTCCACTCCTGAGCCACGCTACGCTTCTGTTTTCACCTAACAACACTACTTCGCTACTGAACAAGTTGCCTACCATTAACAATGTTAAAGAAACTTCTCTGAGGGACCACTAGATCGCTCTGAAAATCCCTCTTGGATTTGGTAATGATAGACTAACAAATGTGACTTCGTACGTAGATGATAAATTACAAAGAGGACGTAGCCACCATTACGAGTTCAGACATACTAAACGGTAACAGAAAAACGGTATGTGGGAAAGACCTATACGAAAGCAGGAGAAAAGAACGTGGTAACGTAGGGGAAAATTATTCATACAACCGGCGAGGTGTCAGATGGCAGTAGTGTGGACACAGATGTAGGAGACCCTCACCGCTCTCGGCCCATCCTACTCACCTCGGCGTCTGAATTGCTAAATACCTTTCCTAACCCCCTTTTCTGTCCCTCTGTCCACTAGTACGTCAAATTGTAAATGGTCCACACCCCCCCAGAAGAGGTTAGCTGTGCGTAATAGCGGCCTGGGTTTTGTTTGTTCCTCGCCACTCCACCCTCTCGCTCTGATCCTCACTCAGCTCGTGTTTCTCTCACAAACCGCACCTCTCGGCGGAGTGGTAGGCAACACTTGGGGGTCCCCAACACGTCTGCTCCCTCAACGCGGACTCTTCACCGCATTTTCGAGCAGCTGCTAGATTCCACATACCGCAAAACAGATTCCTGCCCTCATCCTCCATTTACATGGACCGTCCTCTTTCCTTGAAACCAGCCAACCGCTTTTGACCTTGAAAGTTACGCTCAATAATTATTTACCGTGTGGTCTGTGATTTGGGAGTGAAACAAGAAGACAAGAATTCGTAGTTTATTGGAATTGAAAGAGATTAAACGGATATTATAACATGGCCTGGTAATTGCTGACATCGAGATTGAATCCTGACATTTGACGACCAATTTTTCTATCCAGCGAAATTTGAACGACTGTATCACGGAAACTGATTGTCCAACAAAATGACTCACGTGGACAAAAAATGTGCAAATTTGATTCTCTATAAGTTTAAAGCTGGCCAAATTCGTCAAAAATTGCAATTCGAGATTTAGAGTAAATACAACAAAAATGTGTGGCTTTAGCGCCACGTTTCGGTTCTGGCGTCCGCCGTGGCGAACAGTCCTATGGACGTGGGAAAAAATCCTAAAATAAGAACATTGTTTGGCAACCGTGAACTCTAGTAGGATTATACTCAGGAAGAATGCTACATATTCAACTGTTCTGCTCCACAATGAATTTGAGGTGCTGAATGTTAGGCAAGTATTTTTGCTACAAGCGTGTCTACGTGTCTAACAGAATGTGTTTTAGCTCACCCGTTTCACATAAACCCTTGAAATCCGCATCTAATAATGTCTCAGATTTTGCAGTGTATCTTATCACTACTATGTGAATTTGTTTTATTTATTTATCATTCACCAGCGCAACGACTCACCACCAGCTCAATGAAATCATCAGAAATTAACAAGCGGCTACAAACATGTTCACAATATCAATTATTGAGAATGATCACCTGTGTGTAAACAATTATTCAAATAACCATGCTCATAATTCAGCTTGTTGCCACGCACTTGGCAGCAGTTAACATTGTATGGTTGGATAAATTGAGAGCTTTCAAACGAATGGTCAACGAATTTTGTGGGATGAAAGATGACGGACATTTTCCTATCAGCGACTCGGTAGTAATCGAAAATCATTAGAAATCGTTGCATCACATTTTGGTTTATTATTTTCAATAATCAATCATTGTAATCGAAAATAAAAGTTAACTGAAAATTTGTTGGTTCACGTTTCAAGATGCGTAGAATCCAAAAATCAAGATAAAAAAATCCGTCCGTCCGCCGTACGCCATCTAGAGCTTTTCTCCGAAAAAACAGGACCAACCTTATTGAAACTTGGCTCAAAAATGATACATTGTCAGTGGATGTGCCAGTAACATCGGCATCAGCTTTTATAAACCCTGAAGGGTAGTATTAAAGGGCTTAACATTCAAAAATCGAGATCTCGAAAACTTTTAAGGTAACAGTAATGATATAATGCTTGTAAATGAAAAATAAAATCCAAAAGGATCGATTAAAACCATATGCAACGGTGTAGATTGAACGGTTTGCTCTCCCTAAGGGCTAGAAGTTCGAAAAAACCAACTTCGGCTTTCTACAACATTTCATCATGCGCTGCTAGCGAATCTATTGGTTGGCCAATCAAGCTCTAAATTCCACTAATAATCGCTAGATAGTGGAACAGGTAGACATATAAATTGCCTTGTAAATATCAGCTTATATAATAAGAAATGTTGCAAAGGTATTTTTTTGACTTTGCGAAATCGAGTTCATTAACTATTATCCGTGCGAATGTACCTACTAATGGGGCAGTGGTACCTAGATGCTAAATTTCATCTCATCGATAGCTTCCAAGTCTACCTATAGGTAGCGGAAGCATTGTTTTAAATTTTGATAGATAGACAAGTTTTAGACTCCAAAAAATCAAACGGTTGTTGTTTTTTTTACAGTGGTAAAATTCCCACTCGTATTTTACGTTTTAGACCATATTGCAAAACTTTCGTTCCATGCCTTTCTCTCTCTATCTCTGTGTGTGTATGTCCGCAATTTCCACAATATTCAACCGATTCTTATGAAATATTCATGGGATGTGCGGTTTAGGGTGAAGATGGTTCCCTATTAATTTCTTTGTTCCCAAATCAATAAATCACTCGGCGCATGCGCAAACGAAAATTCCATCAAGCATCATTTTCTCATGTCCCCGTCGTCCGATCTGGCTCAAATTTGGAGGATAAGTGGCAGAGATTAATTTGAGCATTCCCAAGTAATTTCAAAATAATTCTATCAATAGTAGCTACTGCGCATGCGCAAATGTGTATTCATTTTAACGAGCCTTGTTTCAACAGTTTTTATATGATTTTGATAAAATTTTCAGGGGATTTGCGGGAGGGGCTGCAAATGGTCCCCTATTAATAGCATACTTCTCAAATCATTACTTCATTCTGCACATTGGCAAACGTTAATTACTTCAAGCATAATTTTTTCACGCCTAGTTGTCTCATCTCCCTCAAGTTTGGTACTTAATTAATTTCACCATGGTTGCATAATTAGTAGCTCCTGCACTTGCATGAAAGTGTATCCCCAGGAACAAGGTTAATTTTTAGTTTTCATTAGGTACCTTTGTCTATGATGTCTACCTTCGGATCTGCAATTTGAAAAGGACCTTCTTTGTAACAACAAAAATTGAATATCACTGGACAAATATCAAATATCAACGAACATCAAAGATCTCTGAGTCTAATTTGTTTGTTAATCGACTTATGATGCTGAAACCTGTAATGAACTTAGGCGCCCCGTGGTGCAATGGGGGCCTAAATCCACACGCATAGAGAGAGAGTGGGGTGTGACAGTACCATAAGAGATACAACTCGTACTAATAGAATATATGCTACGTTCGGAGAAGATTCGTTTTCCAGTTCTAGGATCACCCATCCATCGCCAAACGGGGCCTTTCAAGAAAACGAGGACAGGCGTGCGACGCCCGTTGGGAAACAACGTAGCGACGGCAGCGCATTCCCATGGATCTCGCGGGAACTGTCACACTCCTCTCCTTAAAAGCATACTTGATTGAAGAGCAAGTATGTAAACTAGGTGGAATAGTTTACTGGTTGAGAACTGATGCTCACTAATAAATAGCTACATTGGCGATTGAGGATAAAAAGGTGAAATTAAAACAGGATGGGTTGTCAATGAATCTTCATGTGAAGTATTCATTAGGTAGTTAACCCCAATCAAAGATTGGAACAACCGGGAATAATATAACTTGCTCAACCAGGAGACTTACAGTAGGGAGCTACCCACTTTGGGGACTTACGAAAATGGGAACTATGCCGTGGGGAATTAACTTGCTCAACTTTGGAGACTTACAGTGGAAGGTGCCCACTATGGGGTCTTATGAAATAGGGAACGATGCCCTGGGTTTGGGAACAATGCCCTTGAAAATTAAGTATGTTAAATAGAAATAATATGAGGGGAAAAATTGAGAAATTAATAATCAAGAACCAATGAAAGTATTTATGTTTCCAAGGGGGTATAATGGGTATTCCTTCTGGAAACCCGGGCCATGTTTCTTCTGAAACATTAACGTCCCAAAAATAGTGGATCGGACTACTAGGCGTCAGCTGTGCATAATCCAAACCACGCTATGCTACCATGTAATAGACTTAGGCGCCCCGTGGTGCAATTTGGGCTTACATCCACACTCATAGATAGAAAGGAGGGTGTTACAGTACCATAAGAGATACAACTCGTACTAATAGCATATATGCTACGTTCGGAGAAGATTCGTTTTCCAGTTCTAGGATCACCCATCCATCGCCAAACGCGGCCTTTCAAGAACAGGAGAACAGGCGTGCGACGCGTTGGGAAACAACGTAGCGACGGCAACGCATTCCCTTGGATCTCGCGGGAACTGTCACAAACCTGAAATGTATCTCCTTTTTGGAGATCTGGAATACAATTACGAAGTGTATAGGGACTCAGATCAGCTTCGGAACCTCCGAGGGTAACTTTCTTATTGGACTCATGGTGTTGGTATTTCGATGGAGCTCTCTTGAGACTCCTCGGAAACGATTATGAGGTACGGAGGCTCAGTGATCAGGTAGCTATACTCTTTCTTTACTTATAGACCTTTTTTTAAACAATTTTACTGTGAAGCGTGAAATTCCGGGGTCTTGTAACTGTGAAGGTGTTAACCCTTTTGGGACGCGTGATGCACCATGTTCTGATCATATATAACATACGGGGTTTATTAATTATAGACCGATGACCTGCGTAGAAGGGATATTTAACGTATAAATAATAAACCTTTGTGTATTTGCAGCGTTTCGTTACACATTTTCGTTACACATAAACGTTTCGTTTTCTGTTGGAGATGCCAAGGGCCAAAACACATTTTGTGTTTTGAAAAAAATCCGTCCATCCATTGTACGCCATCCAGAGCTTTTTTCCAAAACTACTCGACAAAAGTAAATGAAATAAACACCTATATATATATATATATATATATATATATATATATTCCAGTGTCCTGCAATTGTTTAATATTTCTTTTAGTCTTCAAATAATTGCATTTTTCATCGGGTCTCAAAAATGCCTTTCCTCTTCCACCGTTGCTAACTTTCTTACTAATGGGTCTTAAATAATATTACACAAATAGGAATTTTCGAATGCGATTACACGAATACTATTGCACGAATTCGAATATTCGTATTTGCGCTTTCAAATCTACGAATAATATCGCAGTTGATAGTATACGTTGATTGACATTGAATCAACGGATAATTTTCAGAATCACAATCGTATTCGTATTCAACAGTAAGATTATGCCCAACGCTGCCCCAAGGGATCTAACGACATAACATGCAAGGAAGCTTAAAACATCACCCTTTGAACCACCGTCATAATCAATACGCATACGCTTACCCAGGTAGAGATTATTTCAGGTTGATGTGGCGAGAACACCATTTTGTATGATGTGTTTTTGATAGGACCAAAAAAGATTTTCCCCGCCTTGGGGAACTTTCCAAGAAAACCGATTAGTAATTCTATGGAATCGCTAAGCTCATTTATAACGGGGAATAAAAAATAATCTTGAAAAGAAGAACCAGAAGCGTCGTGGTAAAGACGGGAAGGGAATGCGTGAGAGGGAAGGTAGAAACGCGTTAGCCACGTTCGAGTTCAGCTCGCGAAGCGCTTCTGAATAGAAAGTTTCGTATTAAAACCCTTTCGTAAACCCACACCCTCGAGCGTTCAACTCTGTTCGCACAGACTCACGCATGCTGATGGATTCGGCGCTCCTTGGCGTATCCAGCAACTACCCATCCCGGTTAACCGACCTTAAAAAAACCACTCGTGATGGACAGGTAAAGAACCGTCTCGTCGGGGATTTTTTTCGACTCTGCTCATTCACTCTCTTGCTAACTTTCACGTCCTCTTTTTTTTCCCCGAGAGCGAGAACAAACTGAAGAGGTTAATTCCACTTTCCAAAAAAAGGTCGAGGATCGTTCCACAAGAGTGAAAAGGGGTGGAGGTCACAGGCCAAAAGCTTTTCCTTTCCCTACCTAAATTTTGATGTTTCCCATGATAAAAAAAGAAAAAAGTCGACCCTCAGCTACATTGAGTTTACCAGAGGATTCACGAGGGTTATCTTAACGGGGATTTGCCCCTCATTAAAAACGCAGTACCCCGCTATCCTGGGCGGTCACCGAATTAACTGATGACTCCGGGATTAACACACTTCTGCTGCGTGAAAAATGGTATCTGGATTGGTATTTTCTAATCAACCACTTGACTGGTGGAATTATAGACTAGGCACTCATTCCTGAAATATTCATATTTTATCAACTTAGTTTAAACTGAGTGTGCCGAACCCAAAAAATTCCAGTCATGCAGCATGATCGTATAAGCGAATTTTCGTAAATTATCGTATAACCTACTAATTTAATGGTTAGGTAATTGTTTTGAAAATCTAGGACTTTAAGCGAAAAGGAAGTATCAACTACCTATTTTATGTCAAAAAACTCTTTCTAAATAACATTTCGCAGTATAAAAAAGAATTTGGATGTTTACTTTTTTTGCAGTTTTTATCTATTTTTCAGCAAATATTAATCAAATTTAAGTACATTTTTCAGCATAAATTTCTGTATACATTTTTTATTGTTCTAGTTCATCGTTGATAAACTTTTGGATTATTATTTTCAATAATGATCCTTTGTAATCGACCAAGAAAACAAAATTTTTTGCCCCCTGAAAATTTTTTGATTTACGTTTCAAACGCTGCAAATTATTACACAATGGTTTATTATTTCTGTGTTACATAGCCCTTCCACGTTGATCGTTGGTCTATAATTATTAAACCCCGTATGTAATATATGATCAGAACGTGGCGCATCGTTCCTCCAAGAAGGGTTCACACTATATACAGTTCCAAGACCCCGCAATTTTACGCATCGCAGAAAAGACGTTTAAAAAATGGGAAAATGATGCTTGAAGAATTTTACTTCAGCTTTTGCGCAGAATGAAGTAATGATTTGAGAAAAATTAAATTGGTAGGGAACAATCTACAGCCTAACCCACAAATTCCCAGGAAATGTAGGTAATCAAAATCTGATGAAAAGACTTTGTTCCTGGGGTACACTTTCGCGCTTGCGCAGGAGCCAATAATGATGTAGTCATGTTGAAATTAACATGGAATAATCCAACCATTGTCCCCCATCTATTCATCGAATTTGAGCAGGACTGGACGACTTGGGCGTAAAAAAATAATACTTAAAGGAATTTACGTGAGCGCATGCGCAAAATGAAGTAATGAATTGACAAGTGTGGAATTAATAGTGGATCATTTAACCGGCACATTCCCTGAAAATTTCATCAAAGCAAATTAAAACAGTTGTAATTAGGCTCGTTCAACTAGTAATATACATTTGCGCATAAGCAGTAGCTACTAATGATAGAATTATGTTAAAATTGTTCGGAAATGCTCAAATTAACCTCTTCTACCTATCCTCCAAAATTGAGCGAGATAGGATGACGGGGGGCTTGCTAAAATGATGCTTGATGGAATTTAAATATGCGCGTGCCCCGAGTGAAGTATTATTTTGGAACAACGGAAATCATAGGGGACCGTCTTCACCCTAACCCACACTTTCTATGAACATCACATAAAAATCAGTTGAATATTGTGATAGTCAAGCTTGTTAAAGGATTTGCAGACGCACACACTTTTTTTTTAACTCCTCTCAAAGGCGTTCCACCATTAAATTGACAAATAAACAAATAAAATAACAAAGGGGGGAGGACGCCCAGGTTTAAACTACGCCAGCTCTATGGACAAAGGAAGTTGCAGGATGAGGAGGAAGAATGGGATGAAAGGAAGTGCCTCTATAAAATGACCACCAGTTCAAGTAAGAACCCCTCGGGACGCGGGTGGTGATACCACGGAGTATTCCCTATTCCCGCTGAGATGCCCAAATCCGAGGCGCTTTTCCCGCATCACACCCTGTGCCATGACAGGGTCGCAGCCATGACCTTGATGTTATTGGTCGCCACTCCTTATAGCTCGGAAATTGCGCGCCGCAGGTTATTTCTGTCATACTTATGTAACAAGCTTAATTTCCACAATACTTAACCGATTCTTATGAAATTTTCATTGAATGTGCGGGTTAGGGTGAATATGGTCCCTTATGAGTTTCGTTGTTCCCAAATCATTACTTCACTCAGCGCATGCGCAAACGTAAATTCCATCGAGCATCAGTTTCTCACCCCTCCGTTGTCTGATCGCGCTCTAATTTGGAAGATAGATGGAAGAGCATATAGAGCTCTTGAGAGAGTTAATATGAGCATTCCCTTGCAATGTCAACATAATCCGTCATATAATGTATGTATGTATATGAAAAACCGTTAAACTCTAGGATTCGTCTCAATATGTATCAAAACGGATTCCAGTGATGGCAATTATCGAGAATTTTGATTTTAACATTTTGGAGCCGTTGCAATAGCTTCATTTTTTACGAAAATTCGCTGAAAGGATCATGAAAACTTTTGAAATTAAAATTAATTATTGGTAATTTAAAAAAATCACTGCAAAGGATCTACATAATTTTTTAAAATTTTCTTCGATGGGAATCCGTTTGTATCATTTGAAAGCTATTCCTGGGTCTCAACAATTTTTCATATACTATATGTATTTGTTTACGCATGTGTGTGCTGTTCCATTTCAGACGGCAAATTCTTAAAATTGAGATAAGAAATCCGTTTCTAGGCAGAAGAGCAAAGGATCAAGCTTTTCGAAAGAAATGGTGAGTTTTGAGCTAAACTGAGTGCAAATATTTCAAAAAATCTTTAAAGAAGAGAAAAAAACTGTAAATGTCTAAAATTGGTTAAATTAATCACCAAAAACATTTTCTGGAAGTTGGGTTATGCTAAAGCATTTTTCAAGCTAAAAAGTTCATCTACTATGGTGAACGTTCTTGTTGAATGTTAAACAAAATATTACAACCACAAAACAATCGCCTTTGTCACAATATTTATAGTGATCTTTCATCACAATTATATCTATTACACTGACTATTTCATGTTATCATCATCCTAGTTCAAGAACTTTTAAAGGTTGTTTTAATCTTCAAATTACTGTGTATTCGTTATTTTGAACCAAAAATAAGTTATTTATTCCAACTACTATTATAGAAAAAAAATGGTTGTTGCTCCCGAAAAAAATGTGTCTGTGAATTTGGAAGGGAAAAAGCAACCTTCAAGGGCCAGTCGTGAGATATGGAGCTGTTTGCAGAGGTAACACCTTACCTCCTCGCTCTTCTCCGTCGCGCGTTCGCGGCCCCTTTTCAGAACATTTATATAAGATGAGTGTACCCAGGAGAAATTAGGGAGCCCATTCGGTAAGGGTATGCATTCCGAGAAGGGTGAGATTAGGGGATTCCTGCTCGTGTGTCGGAAGGGCCTCTAGACGCCTTGGAATTAGGAACATCTAGAGATATAAATATGTTCTACTGGTTCCATTACCGCGGCCACCGACTGCAATTTGCCTGCGCGATGATCCCTCATTTTTCATATTGAATTTCTCAAAGGCAATCAATATCGCAAAGCTGCTCTTAATTATGTGAGAATAACATGGGAGTGTATGAAATATAATGTGTGATTCTGGGATGGTAATAACTTATGAACCAACTCACTCTAGTAGCAGTTTGGGGAAAGTAGATATCCTGTTTCTAAGAGTTCTTGAACAGAATGGTGTTAAATACCTGAACCTAAGCCTGTTTTCAGTGGAAGTTTTGCCAGCTTCGAACGATTCTGAAAAAGCTATTAATGCATCTGATCAGTGCTTCTCCATACCTTGTAATTTTTATTCTAGCCCTCCATGTGTACTCATAGTGGTTTAGTCAGGGTAAGGAGCCACTCTTCCCCTCACGCCTCTCAATAGCTTCATGTCTTCTCCTCTAAATCCTGCTGGAGCTGCCAGTTGAGTCAAGAGAAGTGAGCATTTCTCAGAACACAACGGCCAGTGTAACCCACATTACATAGGCAGCATGTATGAAATATGGGTCGTAGAGACCCACAGTACACAACGACAAGTTGCGTCATTTTACTCCAATGTCTTTGGAGTAATATAATACCGATAGTACTAGTAGGTAACTATTATATAATGGCGGGAACTAGTGTCTTCTGTGTTTCTGCATTCCAGGTTATGGCAGCAGTGTCAAGTGATACAATGTATCATCAATCTGATGTAATACAAAATGAATATATTTTGTAGATATGAGACAAGTCAATGATATTGTTTTATCCTCATATCATGAAGTGATTTTGGTTGTGTGCATACGTGTGGAACGGACCTATCGATAAAACTGCACAGAACCAAAATTTTGCAGCGACATTTACCACGTAAAATGTCGGCAGTAGTATTGATTTAGAAAGAAAACCCATTTTTATCCTACAACAGAAAAGAAAATATTTGTTTCTTCCGAATTTTAGACAGCCCATCTACAGTTACATACACATTATAACTCATCATTCGGCTGTAAAAGGTTGTATTAGAACAAAATATTAGAATCTGAAAAGTTAACCAACATAACTGAACAGCAACGTTCTTTGTGATTTAGTTGGTCCCCATAACAAGCAAGTCCACTTCCTCCTTTGAAAGCTATAGCGGATCATCGCTTCAATTCCTTTAAAAGTACTTCGCAACTAATTAACGGGACCAGAAGTAGAAGGGAGGACGAACATCAAGTTGGATAAAGTAGTAGTTTTAATTAAAAAACTTACTTAGGCGACCTGCTTCGCCAGATAGTCCACCCCGACCATTACTTTACCGTCAAGGGTTTTTCCAGCGCACCAGTGAATGGCTTTGCACGGGTCCTTTCCTTTTTAAAAACGGCTCTGCAACTCAATAAACACTCCTTCACTTCAAAACTCCGCATTTATCCTCTTTCGCAATATTCTCACATGATATGCAGTCAAAGTCATGTCATTTATATTCAGCGAACTTTTCGTCTAAACAAGGTGTCTGAATCAAAAACATTTCATCATTTACGGAACATGAAGCAAAGAAGATAAATTAAATGTATTTATATAATCACTACCATGTTCACTTCCTTCGCTCGCTCATCGTAGTACGTAGTTGTTACACAACTGAACTGAAATTGGAATCGAAAAAACTAGAATCACGAAAATCGGTAGTAGCCAGGATGGCGTTGACAAAAAAGGGGTGGGGGGATTTCAAACATTTCGGCTTTATTTACCCTATCCATTTACTTTCTTTCATAATGAAATTCAAGGTTTGTTGTACGACTAAACTAACATTTGGATCGACCAAACAAAGAATCTGGAAAATAGGTTGGAAATTATGGTATGGGCATTGCCCACAAAATTTGTCTCTTGTGCCAATTTGTCAGCGTGTCTTTGTACCAGGGTTGCACGACAGGGGCGTATGACCTTGACTTGGGTAGGGATATGAAGGAGCTCCGAAGAGATAAAAAACACCAACAGTTACCCTACCACAGCAACCTCTACCATACACACACACACACACACACACACACACACACACACACACACACACACACACACACACACACACACACACACACACACAAACGGTGTTTTTCACGGATTCGGTCTTGGAATGGTCTGAAACGGATTTGTATACCTTCATTTTTTCTTGATGCTTGGGTTGTCGCGACCTCCTGGATCAATCCCAATAAGTCGACGCTCGATTAAAGAAGCTTATTTTCAGAAGGACGTCCAAAAAACTGGTGAGGGCCCAGTCACATCCCACAGAGGTGGTGATGATATAAGGTGACATGAGTGATAATAGGTACTTATCAACCATGATGTGTTAATACAGGTTTAAATCTATCTCATTAAAGGAACTAGCGCTAGGACTGGGTAGTAAGTTATAACAATAAATGTTTATCATTAAAAAATATTATTTTCACATCTTTTTGACAAGATATAAATCTTAATAAATGGTCATTCTTGGTATATGTATTTAGATAACTGTGGAAACCAAAAACCAATGTCTAGTCGAGCTTTCTGGATAGAGAAATAAACAACAATGGGTATAATCGTTTAACGCTATAAATAATTCAGTTGAATTGCCGCCCCTATAGGGAGGATATACCTTACCATCAAGAAGGGATTCATACACTCGCTGTGTGTTCATACTCGACAGAATCGAGGTTAGTGGAATGGATTCCTAGAATTTTCCACCGTTTCGCTGGGAATGATCTAGCTAAGTGAAAACTGACATTAGCAGTCTAAGTCTCCGACCCATTCCGTCGCTTACTCCGACTAATCAAGGTATATTGTCTTCATACTGGATCAGACTTCCTTCGCCTCTGCCACATAGAACCCTCCTAACAACTTCCAGTCCCCTTCTGACGAATTTCCCCAAAACTATTAGCTTAATCAGATTCCTAAACAGCCACTAGAAAGCTTTTCAGAGAAATCATTCCATTCTTGCAGAAAACTAAACTTACATCTGATACCTGGACATAATATCAATTTCTTTTACATATATAAAAATAACGAATATTCAAAATTCGTCTTTTCAAGTATTCAACATAATCTAGTTTCATATTTTCTTATATTTTAGGCAAAGCTTTCCCAAAACATTTTAAAAACGAATTGAAAAAAGTTCCAGTCATGCAGCATGATCGTATGAGCGAATTTTCATAAACTATCTATCGTACTATAGTATGTTAAATTGCATTGAAATTGGAGCAATTTTAGTTGACAGAAATGGTTAAAAAACAATTTTATGGAAAAAAAACTTATTCTAAATAAAATTCCACTGATTCAAAAGGGATTTTTGATTTTTAATTTTTTTTGCAGTTTTTGTAGATATTTTAGCAAATTTTAATGATATTTAAGTTGTACGTTTTTCATCATAATTTTGAGCAAAAATTTTTTATGTCCTACTTAATCGTTGGCAATTTAGTTTTGACTAAAATTCTGCAAAAAAATAGAAATTTAACAATTTTTGGCCGTTTTTAGCGATTTTTTGGGTACATTTTTCGAAATTTGACCAATTTAATGTGCTCAAAAATTGTTGTCCAACGAACTCATCCTTTCTTTTGAAATGCTTGATTTTTTGGCGAAAGAACGAAGTTTTTATCTCAATTCTTTCGAGAGTTATCGTCTGGAATGACACAAATGACACATACATATATATATACATATATATATATATATATATATATATATATATATATATATATATATATATATATATATATAAAAGAAAGCGTTAAAATCCAGGAATCATTTCAGAATGCCTCAAAACAGATTTCGATGAATTTCAAAGATTTTCTTCATTGCAATCTGTTTTGAGGCATTCTGAAATGATTCCTGGATTTTAACGTTTTTTTATATGTATATATATATATATATATATATATATATATATATACATATACATATATATATATATATATATATATATATATATATTTGTCATTCCAGACGATAACTCTCGATAGAATTGAGATGAAAACTTCGTTCATATGAAGATTCATTGAAAATCCATCCTGCTTTAATTTCTCTTTTCTCATCATCAATCACCAATGCAGCTATTTATCATTGAGCATCAGTTCTCAACCAGTTAACTATACCAACTGGTTTACATACTTGCTCTTCAATCAAGGAGAGTATGACTGTAGTATGGCTGAGGGGTGGAGAGTGACAGTTGCCGTCAGATTCAAAAGAATGCTCGTCTATCCGTCGCTCTCGCGGCGGGTTGAACGCGTCATTATCGAGTTCTTGGAATGCTGCGTTTGGTGATAGATGAGAATCCGAGAACCGGAAAACCAATCTTCTCCGAACATAGCACATTACGCTATTAGCACGAGTTGTATCTCTTATGGTACTGTCACACCCCCCTCTCTCTATGAGTGCGGATTTAGGCCCCATTGCACCTCTGGGGGCGACCTAAGTCCGTTACAAGGTTTATTATTGAAAATAATAAACCAAAAGGGGGAAAAAAAGAGAAAGCCTTTGACGCCTTGATTTAGCTTATTATAGAATCGTTCTACCTTGAAATATTTAGCATCAGGTGACTCAAGGGACATGCCCCTTCTAGGACATGCAAGAAAAATCAAATTGAGCCAATAGGGTGACGTCGAGAGGGGAAATGTTGGGCCAAAGTTCTACTTTGTTACTTATCTTCGAGTATCTCGTTGCAATGATTATTTGAAGGCTTGGCAATGCGAGACTCGCTGGATTTGAGTAGTATTCCGCTTAAACATGTAAACTTAACAACTTCTTGCCGCTTTTGGTTTGGAATTTGACCAATTTAACGTACTCAAAAAGTGCTGTCTAACGGACTCACCCTTTCTTTCAGATTGATTATCTTGCAAAACAACGGATTTTTTAAAATCACAACTCGAGAATTTCAGTCTGGAATTATACATGAAAAAGCGTTACCAAAAATTTAGGAATCTTTTCAGAATGCGGAATTTCCTTGAAGAAATTTTTGAAAGGTTTTTGGAGCCTTTGCAATAGCTGCATTTTCTATTATAGCTTACTAGAATTTGTGAGAAACCTGTGTGGGTGGCAATATCATATTTATATGGTCCTTCACCCTACCTAAGCTACTTACTCGTGAAGTGAATAAGCGAGTTATTTTAGTTGTAAATTGGTTCATAGCATTAAATTAACAGCAAGACGTCAAGAGATTCATAGAATCGATAAATCTGTTGTCTAAAGAGAATGGAGAAAGTATAACATCGGAAATAAGAGAAAGAAAAGTAAGAGGTCCAATTAGGATTGGAAGACGTATTGACTCCAGGGCTACCCAACTTATTTTAGCTCAACAGCGGAGGCAATAGATACCGGCGCCATAAAAGGATTAGACGTAATGAGGAAAGAAATAAGGGTCAGTAAAAGATCAGGGTGAGAAAGGGGGTCGCTCTGAAAAGAGAAGAATTAGGGTCAGTCGTCAATTCGAAGGGGCCGGAGAACGGCACCCTGGGGAACACCTTAGGCCCTCTACGCTTCGGCCATTCTTTAATTACCCCACAACAATACCTTTTTCCTCCGGTCAATTCCGCCCCTCAGGGTCCTTTAACCGGGTAATTTTGCTCCTCCCGGGAGATCGACGCGAGCCGATCTGACCTTATCTTTTATTGAAGAGTTATCAAGAACACATTACTCAGTAGATATTGTGATTTCAAGACCTTTGATAGCCCCTTCTAGATATATGGGATCAGATTAAGAGATAGTTTAGTTACAATCAAATGTCTAAGAATAAATTGTACGGTTCGCTTCTAAGGGTTTGTAGGATTATTGACTAAAACTAAAAAGTCCATGGACTATTACCATGAATCTATCTACATACGGGGTGGGTTGGCAATGAAAATGATGTTGTGTATCAGAGATCACTCGCGCTATAAAAAAATAATAATTACTTCTTTAAAAATATGAATTAAAAAAAAAAATCAAAGCAGGTTCTCAAAGTGCCTCCCTTTTTCCTGTATGCATAGGCGGCATCTTTTCCTCACGGATCGTGTGACGTTACGTAAGGTATGCGCGTTCACATCTCTCCTAATAGGCGCTGGAAGCTGAGAATTGGTATGGAGCCTCTGTAAGCCTGATGTGTACGATCGACAAAGTGAGGAACCTCACACAGATTACCTGAGAGAGCTCGGGGAGCTCAATTCTCTCCTAAGAGACCAAGGAGACAGAAAATTGGTGTGGAGCCTCTATAGGCTTTCTCTGTACGATTGACAAAGTGAGCACCCACACAGATTAGCTGAGTGAGCTCGATCCTCTCCTAATTGATCTACGAGGCTGGCATTTGGTGTGGAGCCTCTACAGGCCTACTGTGTACGACTAGCAAAGTGAGGGGCCTCCCAGATCAGCTGAGTGAGCCCGGGAGATAATTTCTCTCCTAATTCACTTAAGAGACTAAAATTTGGTGGGTAGCCTCTATAGGCCTGCAATGTAGGATTGTTAATTACACTGAATCGAATGGTAAAACTTGCATGTCTCCCAAAACCCACTATAACCGAATATCACACTTTAGCTAACCAGTATCACCCCTAAAAACACATCAATTTATCATATCAAATGAACTCAAATTTGCGAGTTAGAGTGTGTTAAACTTAGTAATAACGGGGTTTGGGAGATATGCAAGTGTTACCATTCGATTCAGCGTAAGATTGGTAGCACAGTTTCTTTGCACTCAAAGTGCTAAATTTCAGAACAATGTAGCATGATATATAGGTACGTTAATTCACATTCGATCATGTTGCATGACTTGAACTTATTTGTAATAATTAAAACGACTTAGTCATGTTACTGTATTTACCTTCATAAAAGTAGGTTAAACTTTCCTGACATGAAATACTTTGGTTAGTAGGTACCATATAACTACCTACAAGTACATATTTAAATATCAGTAGGTAATGAAATTCGAGTTCGACTCCGAGTTCAATGAAATGTCTTCATCTTCCACAAATATCTGATTAAGGAAACAATAAGGAGTTAAACCTATAAGACGATATGTATGAGTCATTGTCTATAATTCATTATCTATAAGACATGATCAATCATTATACCTATAAGACTATTATAGACGATTTTAGCCGGTATCCGGTTCAATGAAGAAATGTCTCTATCTTTCACAAATATCTGATTAAGGAAACAATAAGGAATTATACCTAAAAGCCATCATCTATGAGTCATTGTCTATAATTCATTATCTATGAGACATGATCTATAATTATAACTATAAGACTATTATAGGCGATTCTAGCAGGTATCCATCTTCCACAAATATCTGATTAAGGAAACAATAAGGAATTATACCTATAAGACATTATCCGTAATGCTTCTGAAGAAAAACCAATTAAGGTCCATCCTGTCTCGGACACGCTTTGGGAGCTTGAAATAGGTCGGCAAGAATTATTATAGTGGAAGCTCCCTCCGTGAATATATGCACGCGGACAGTATGAAGAGACCAGACTGTGGTAATACTGAAGGCAAAGGACCCCAGAAGGTTGTGGGGTTAAGCGGGAAGGGGGTGGCAATTTGAGTTATAGTTTGTGACGGTATAAAGTATATGGGGAAGCGCTCTCCCGCTGGGCCCTTGCGATATTGAAGTATAAATTTCGGTGTCGGGGGACATGGACCTCGGATTATTGGCTGTAAAACAAATAGCTCCGAAAGTGTTATAGGAAGGCTGAGAGTGTGGAGGTCTCTGTACCGGGAAGGTCGATACCTTACCATCGAAGTAAAAGTTGCAAATCGATTGTTGATCAATCCGTCGGTTTGAGAGTTGTGGTTGTTTTCTAACTCTTCGAATAATTACTTCTTTGGCCAACTAATAGTTGGATTCCCCTGCACCCATGTTCATTCATGGGATTTTGTGGTAGCCAATAATTGGGGCCACGAGATAAATTCAGCATTGCGCGAGGCAAAGGCAGATGGTAAATTTTGAAGATTTGGACATCGAAAAACGGTTTCTAAATTCAATAGATCAGGACCATTTAGAGCAGATATTGGATATACGATTTAAGGTTATATACACTGCTATCAAGGACCCAGCCTGCTTTGGCGTGGCGAATTCACGATTTTCGATAAATGTAACTGACAGTTCAATTCATATGAATCTAAAAACGCAGCAAATTATTACAAAAGGCTTATAATTCCTGTAATAGATAGCCAAATTTCTAAGCATATCATTGGTCTGTAGATAGATGGGATCTATTCAATAAAGACACAATGCATACATATGTTATTTGGTAGAAATTTAGAACTAAAGCTACTCGCCTAAATTACTTTTCCAGTGGTATGCCATACATCTTCTTAAAAGTAGATCATTTTCTGTACATAAAATGTTTTTTTTTAAATATTAATGTAAATAAATGCTGTTCAGTATAATTTCGCATTCCACTGCCCCTTTTTCACAGGCCGTTTTTTATTTGATTACTGGATTCTACACATCTAGGAACGTATAAACCAGCAACTTTTAAGGGGGAATTAAAAACTTTTTTCTTAGCGTCCGTTCCACGATGTACTAATCCAGAGCCAATTCAGATATGTCACTGCCATTGTCGACGTATTACTCTCGACTTTTGATTAACCCCCTATGGTGTATCGCGCCCTAAGTCGATTACAAAAGTTCATTATTGAAAAGATTTAGAAAAAGAATAAAGAAAAAAATCAGCCATTTTGTAGAAGAGGATAAAATCAATTCATGGCAATTTTTCCTTCTAACAAAATTTGTCCCGCTTTTTCTTCTCTTCGTAAAATGTAACGCGATAAGCAAATATTTATGATATTCATATTTCTCCGCCTAATCAGAGCAAATAAATGAGTCCGCGAATAAAAGCGCGTATATTGGCTACATGTTTCCAGTAATTTACCTTCGGAATTTTCGGGAAAGTAAAAGAAAAAAATATCATTGGAGTTATTATAAAAAAGAAGGAGGTGGGGGAAGAAAATAAAAGAGGTCGTTTATCACGGGGAGTGAAAAAAATTACGGAGGGAAAAAACCCTCAGGAACTTAATAACAGAAAGGAGAACTTGAATGAATGGCATTTTTTGGAGCGTCATCCGACATTAGATTAATGTTTTATGAGACTGACTTAGACAAATAATGAATTCAACAGAAAATCGTGTAAAATATCAGGATTAAAGTTTTCCAAGCAATCTAATTGCCATATTTTTATATTGTACATATTTGTTTTAGTATCAGTTTTAAGTATTTTTAGAGACTGTGAGAGCGCCCAGGTTTTGGTAATGATTGGAACCCGCTGGACCCCTGGTTACCTCTATTTACATACTTCGGATGAAATCATTGAAACACAGAATGTGTTTTAGCTCACGCGTTTAACATAAACCCGCGAAACCCGCATATAAGAATGAATCAGATTTTGCGGTGACTACTATGTCAAGTTGTTTTATCCATTTATCACCAGCGCAATGACTCACCACCACCTCAATGAAATCATCAGTAATTATCAAGCGGTTGCAATCATGTTCACAATATCAATTATTGAGAATGATCACGTGTGTAAACAATTATTCAAATAATAACGAATGGTCAACGAATTTTCTGGGATGAAAAATGAAGAAGTACCATTTCCCTAGCAACGACTCGATTGTAAACGGAAATCAACAGAAATTGTTGCAACACATTTTCTTTACACATTTTCGTTACGAATAAATGTTTAGTTTTGGGTTGAAGATGCCAACGCTAAAACAAATTCTGTGTTAAAAATTAGGTTTATTATTTCTGCATTAGATAGCCCTCCAACGCAGATCACTGGTCTATACTTATAAATCTAGTAAGTGATAAAACTTGGCGTATCCTGCCTCCCAAAAGGGTCCACACCTTTACTGCTCAGGACCCCATATTTTTCGGTTTATAGTAGGTGAATGTTGAAAACATTTCTAAAAATGTCAAAATAACAAAATGAAAAACTTAGTAAAACGGCAGGTTGAAAAAGAAATGAATTAGCCTCAGATGTTCCGAAGCTGATCAGAATATCATGAGAATTGAGAATATTAAAGCTTTATAAAATAATCAGGAGACTCAGAAAGAGTAACGCCGAGACCACCGAGAAATTCCGACGACCCTTTCTTTGCGCGCGAATTAAAAAAAAACCAGATCTTTTTGTTCAAACTTAACATACACATACCAAAAAGCGTTAAACTCAATGAATTTCAAAACGGATTTCCGTGAAGGAAACTAGGTAAGCATTCATTGCAATAGCTTCATTTTCTCAGAAAATTGGCCAAAACGTTCCGCCCTTGGTGGACTCGGAAGTAATTGACTTTCTGTTGTTGGAACAGAAATAATAATTTAATTAGGAGTAATTCCTAAGTATTTAATCATCAATTAGGTACTTAATAAATTAATATAATTGAAGTAGGCGATTACCCACCCAGGCTTCTCAAGCCCAATAGGATACAGAAGTTATAATTAAACTTGATTTCGGGAAGTAAGAATTCCATTGGAATTATATTGTCTGCTAATACAATTGTCATAGTTCTCAAGGCGATTTTGGTTTATTATTTTCAATAATAAGCCTCTGTGATCGTATAGCAAACAATTTTTATAACCCCCCCTCAAACTTTGTCATTTTACGTTTCAAAGTGCGTAGACTCCAAATTTGCAATATCCGTCCGCCGTTCGCCGTCCGGGCCATAAAATGCCTTAGAATTGACTTAAAAAATCCGTTCTTTCGCACTGACTCCACTTGGGGTCTAGTTGGTCCTAACTTCTCGCCAGCTCGATCGCTCCACACCCATGGGTGCTATGAGCCAAAAATAGGTGAAAAAGTGTCTTTTTCGAGGCTTTGAGTGTTAGACTGACGTACGCGTGCACGCCTGGCACGATTAGTGGAATGATCATACTCAATTGAAAAAATAATAAACCTTTGTGAAATAATTTGCAGCGTTTTTGATATGTTTTACTGGTTACGATTCACTCCCGTGTTGATGTCTTTTTTTCTTGTCGATGCTTTAGCCCTCAGGGAAAGCAAACGAATAAACGCATAGCAGTTGCAGTGATTTCATTCGATTCTTTGGGCGGATACCTATGAATGAAACTCAAGAAATCATTACTGTTACCTGTTACGCTTGAAATCTTTCTAGAAAGATTTCAAGATCTCGATTTTTGAAGATTTCAGCCCTTAGGTTCTACCCTTCAGTTTTGATTGAATGCTTGACGCTTGATTGAATAGTAACTGGCACATACCCGGCCGATAAATGATATATATGCCAAATTTCTTAAAGTTTGGTCCAATACTTTTTTAGAAAAGCGACGGATTCTTTAAATTCGATTTTTGGATTCTACACGTAAACGTAAACCAACAAATTTTGAGGGGGTAAACATTTTTTTTTTCTTGGTCGATTACAAAGGTTTATTACTGAAAATAATAAACAAAAATTAGGGGTCTTTTTCTTTGTACGACCGCATACAGTATTTTCTGTTAAATGCAACCGCAAAACAATTTTCTCTAGAAACAAAAACGGTTGATATAATATATCAACCGTTTTTGTTTCTAGAGAAAATACATATTATGTTCTATTGTTCTAAAAACGGTTCCCCTATTATTTTTACGTCCCCTGTGGTAAAATAGATCAGAATGCTGTGTATAGTTTGTTCGCGAGCTCGCATCTAAAAAATACATTATATAAAGTAGTCAATTCCTTAGTAAAATTCAGATTAGATAGACATGTAGTATATAGTATATTTTGGTGGTATGGATGCTCGCAAGCTCGCTTCTCAAAAATATATAACATCTAGTAGCCAATCCCTTGGTAAAAATACAGATCAGTTGGATATACAGGTCAGAATGATTGAATGGAAGTGAATTAACGGAAAAGGTCATTTTATTTGTAACAAGTACAAATTTTCATTTTATGGATAATTTCATCAATTTCAAAAAAATAACTATCGTTCTGTCTGGATGGAAAATTGTTTTGCGGTTATATAACGAAAAAGACCCAGAGTAAGAATTTATCAGAAAATTATTTTAATCATAATTCATGAGATGGTATCTATTGTATCTCAGAAACTAAGTAGGAAATATTGATATAACCCTCATGTTGATTTACGATTAGTCACTTTTAGCAAGCACGTGCTTTAGCCGTATGCGTCCCGTGCCCGAAAATCTCCCTAACACGCCGATACATTGTGACATGGATTATTATTATTACTATTATTTTAATTCAGGGTCCGTGGGAGAGGTCGATTTCCCCCTCTGCCGCACCAAAACCGAGGTTTATTGTGCGGTTCTCTCCCCTGTTTCCATCCTACAGGTTCTGGAGCCAATCCCCTTCCTCCAACAGACTGAGAATTCCCCCAAAAGGTTGTCTACCGATACTATCTCCCCTGGGTCAAGGGTCCCAAAGGTCCTGTGACATGGATATGTAATTTAGCAATTTTATTATTAAGGTCATTGACTTGGAGGTATACTCGTATGTCGTTATCATGATGTCCCATAGAGCCTCCCCATCAAATTTCAACTTCCTAGGGTAAACAGGAGAAAATTTTAGCACATTCAGCTGATCAGCAAATATTCTATAATTTCAATCGATTCTCAATGGCCCAGAGGGTCTCCCTATCAAATTTCAACTTCCTTGGACGGACAGGAGAGACTTTTATCTCACTCAGTTGGTCGAAAAGAGGCCCATAATTTCAATCACCTCCAGCCTCTCCAACCGCCAACAGTGGTTGAAATCATGTTTGAAAAATTAAATGAGATGGATCAAACAATCCATACACATTACATTGTACGTAAACAATCATTCATACAAACACGCTCATATCTCAGATAGTTAGCCACTAGTAGGGTTGGAAAAATCAGGTGTAATTTAGAGTTGATAAATGCTACTATCTCATCACCTTCCCGGCCCAGCGAGATAAGCAACTTAAAATCGAGCTTCTTAAAAACATTCCATCAATAACATCAAAGTTGCTCAAGTGATCGGTCAACTTAAACATAAGACAGACGATTTGATTGAGGTTGTTGGACCAAAACTGCTATTGCTTCCCTCGCTCCTACTTGAACCGCTAGGATTACCACAAAGACTGGAGCAGCGGGTCTGGTGCAGTGACAAAGAGAGTTCCAGTCACAATGAGTGGAGGGCTCCGGCAACCAGCCTTCCTACTTGGCCATCAGTCTTGAAGGGGCTTATCAGAGGGACCAACCCCCTTCAACAATATCGGCCCACTCAAAGGCCCTTTCCCTTCTCAGCCGCTATATCGAGCCCATCACGGCTCCTCCGGGGTTCTCTCAGCCCTTCCTCTTCCTCCCAGTACCCGCGTTTCACGGTTCCGGAGACTTGTGAAGGACGTGGGAAATGGGACGACCTCCGGTACAAAGGCGCTCCCTAGACGGGTAATGAGAACGGATTGTGCCGAATGGGTCGGATGGGTCAAACGTCTCTCGCGCCGTCTCAGTCACGAAACCGAGCCTACAGAATCAACCTCCATCAATTAAGATTCAAAGCAACACCACCATAGTTTTGTTCCCAATTTACCAAAAGGTTTGTAAAAAGTTATTTTACAGTATCACGATGACAAAGAAATCGAGAAAATTGTGGAGGTTCATTACAGAGTTATAGTGGCTGTGGGGTATCACTCCAGTACCTTTTGTGGAAAGATACCTATTTCAAAAATTTAAACTAGATTTGGAACGCAGAACTATCAAAATTGAGGAACAAGAAGAATAATATTCAATTGGAATATAATAGATTTACAAATTAGGACAATTACTCGAACGAGATATGAGAAGCAAATGAATTTTTATTGTTTGAATAATCCTAGTTACCAGTATTTCGGCATGCGGCATGGTCACTGGTTGTAATTAGATGATGAAATTGAAAAAAAACAAAAAAAAACTGAAGACTAAAATAAAATAAATATTGACTGATGTTGCTGTAGGTAGGTCCCCACAGTGGCAAATAAAGAAAAGTTCTAGTCATGCAGCATGATCGAATGAGCGAATTTTCGTAAATTACAGCATTGTATAACGTTAAATTTTTATCATTTAACAGGACGATTCCATTTGTTTTCGCAACGTCAAGAGCGTCACATCACGGTGAGGTTTTCTATTGATTTTCACGTACAACCAATGCGTTACTAGGGAAGTGTAACTCCCTTAGTTTTCATAGCACGAAAATCGTTGGCCACTTTTTGGAATGCTCTCATTTTATCACAGCATCTCATAATCCCTAAGCCTCTGTACTGTCAAGGAAAGATGATTTATTACGCTCAGTTATAAACTAATATTGCTAAGTAACCATAATGAACTAATAATCATGAACTAATAAAGTGTAAAATTAATCATTATTAAATGATCTGACTGTAGAACCGTACCTAGGTTTACCGTCCGTTTTTTTTTTTTTTTTTTTATTTTTTTTAATTTTATATTTGAGGTTTTTGAGTGCAAGGAAATTGTTAACTATTTATTTTATGGGAAAAAAACGTATTCCAATTAATAATCTCCTGTTCAAATAGAGGTTTTGAATTTTTAGCTTATTTTGCAGGTTTATCGATTTTTTAGCCAATGCTTGAATCAATCCTAGGTTGCTGATTTTTGTGCATGTGAGAAAACGTAGGGAATAGCTAGGAAAATGTAGCAAAACGGACGGAAAATCTTGAGAAAAAAGGATTTTGGTCATGCATACAAAGACGGCGAAAAGAACTGCCGACCAAATTGTAATCGTTGATTGGAACGCTAACCACCCCAATTCGGCTGGTTGGTTTTGATCGTTGATTTAGCGCATCTGATCATTGATTTATATGAACCGGAGTTGGTGAAACCGAATATCGTTGTTAAACAGCTGAGATCTTCGATTTAATGAGTAAACGTTGATTAAAAACTGTTCACGCCAAAGAGTATAATTCGTTTATTTTTGTTTGTATATTCGTTTATGTTCTGCCGACCAAAGATGATAAACCTTGCTACCTCTAATATTAATCAGTGAAGTGAAGTGTTCTTTGTGCCTGACTACGATTCCACGACCCGATTCAGTGATCCTATCTTCTCATGTATCCTGCCCCCCTCTATCTATCTCTCTACATAACCACGTTTCACTCCATCAAGACGCCATTTGCTTTGTGACTGCCAACTGAATCCACCTCGTTCGTGTCCGACTTCTCAAAATCTCGTGTTCTTCAGCATCTACTGTTTTGAATAGTTTCTTGTGGAAAGGTTCAGCAGCATCCCGTATCCAAGACTCCTTCTACCAGGACGACGCTGACACAACATTTGACCATTTCTATGTGAGTACATATTAGTACTGAGACCATAAGTCAACCATAACTTTGTTTCCAAGCTGTAGGGTTTTCCTTGCTTCTCTGGAGCATGCGTATCTCCATAAAATCGGTGCATCGTAGGCTTACAGATATCAAGGACGTTCTCGGCAGCTCCGCTCTCTATTCATCGCTCCCTATTCATCGCTACGCATGCTGTGTATTGATTCTACGCAGAATCTGGGTGAAATCAACACTGGCGCGTGCTCCTCCGTCCTGCACCAAACGGTCAGAATTCCTAATATTAATATTTAGCGCTTGTCATTCACCAGCCTCAAAGAACATTATTAACTAAGTAAACTATCAATATTAGGTAGTACTCGCTAGATCTAATAATTATACACTCTTGTACAAATAACTTAAAAGGAGCTCCTTAATTTATTTCCAATCATAAATGATCATTGATTTCAAAAATACATCGTTTATGTCATAGGTAATTGGTTTTCTAACATATTCGAAGCCCCACCTCTGGTACACCAAAACAAAAACATTGGTGAAACCGACCTTCAATATGGTAAACGAGCGATTGTTTGTTGACGAATGATGACTGAGGGCGGAAAATATTCATGTAGAGACAGTGTAAAATACGGATTTTACTCACGGTTAGTCTCAAACACTCCGGTACAGCGACAGCTACATGTTCCGCCTTGAACTCTTGAAACGGTTTTACTTATTAATGGTCCCCTGGGTGAAGTTGGGTGAGGGGTCTGTTCCAGGAGCCCCGGCCCGGGGGTGTGAGGGGACTAAGCTAACTCCAGAGTTGGGAAGCATTAAGAGAAGACTCCACTTTCCATATCTGATCATCACGGCCGATTTAACTCGGTTACGCTCGACTTGGCTTCGCGCCGCCTCTAAAGACAGGGGACGAGGGTGGAACGCCAGGAGCCGGGGGTTTGGGAGGGTAGTTCTTGGGAAGTAGCAAAGGAAAACGCAATTCTTTTTCCAGATTCACAACTGTCTTTATCGGGAGTATTTAGAAGGAAGAACAGGAAGGGATTGCGGGGGTTGGAAAGAAGTGGAGGAGTCTAATACCTTTCCATCTCGACGGCTTTCTAATTCCACGTTCATTTTGGCGGAGTATCAACATTGTTGAAGAGACTTTTTTTCCCGATCTTCCTGGTACTTCTGAGTCTTACTTCCGTCAATCCCTTAAGCCGGTTTACCCAGCTCCGTGCCTTCTATTCTGTACATACCTGCTCCAATTTAATCGGATTCGACTCTCCAAACCGAATCGAATGATTTCCGTTTGAACTGACTTGTTTCTGATTAAATGAAGCCTACCATTACACTGAAGTGGAAAAATCTAAATGATACAACAACTAAATTTACGTAAATAAATAAATATTCTTATAATTATATATCAGCTACTGTAAATTCATAATTTGGTCTGATACCCTATGGAAGGAAGAAACCGTACAGTGCCCCATCATCTCATATTTCGATGCCAATAGATCTATTCATAGAGAAGATCTCAACACAAATCCGACATGGAAATTCCCCCTCAACACTGGCCTCGCAATGAAATCTTTTTTTTAATTTTTCTAGATTTCCTTAAATCAAATTAAATATATTAATTACGAATATAAATTATATTTTTAAATTTATTTAAATCGAGTTATTATAAATTTAAGTTATTTCTGCTATAAATAAAATATCTCTTTAGCATATTTCGATTTTTTAAACTTTGCTTATGTATTTCAGGCGTGCATCATCACCTCCTTTTTTCTTTTTCTGCTTTTCATCATATGATTGATAGCATTTTATTTTTTTCTATTTTCTAAGCCTCAAAAAACCGATTAGCCGCCATTGCAATGACGTGACGCAACAAGTCCTAGCGAGACGCCAGTCTCGCATTGGCAAGCCATTAAAAAACTGACTAAATTTGATACACACAGATCCTTTCCGGTCTAAAGCCTCCCTTTAATTTTGGTAGAATCTAATGTTTTTTAGCCCAAGACCTTATCGTTTCGCGAGGGCGGCTGTAAATAGCTGTGTCATGGTGTTCATGAGAGCGAGTGACCTATAATTAGAGGGGTCGGTTTTGTCTTCTTTTTTTGTGTAGTAAGCGAAGTATAAGATTTCCCCAAGCACTAGGAATCTGACCACTATCGAGAATTCGAGAGAAAAATCAACGCAGCTCTCACTCCATCTGCTCGAAAAATCCTTAGAAATTCATTATGTACCCCCTGGTGGTAGCCCTCAGTTCACTAATATTCAAGCCTGTGCATACTCCGGTGACACCACGAGTTCAAGCCAAGGGCCAATAAAACGGTAGCCATAAAAGTCTCTGAAGAGTTTTATTTGTTTCTCCAGAGTTATAGGGCTAGTGGTTCCCGCTCTTCTTTTCACCTCCCAGAATCCCCTAATGGCTATGCAGTTATTCAGAACTCGAGGTATGTCCTGCTCGTATTCACATTTAGCTTTCAACAATATGCTTGTGATTTTCACGAACGCCTGTAATTAGCAATGTCGAATTTCACCCTCGTAATTTTAACGATGGTATATTCTTTTCTGTTACTCGTGATGATTACATTATTCTATTTGGTCGATCAAAACATTAGAATAAGTTCTCGTCGCAGCAAGACGTCGAGCGAATTTACTACTGTAGACGAGCGTATGTTTTGTATTTAAATGAAGCTGTTAGAATGGGTCCAAACTTTTTGAAACGAACTTTTTTTGAAAAATTTTTCCATTGAAATTCGATTTGAAGCCATTGCAGTAGCTTCATTTCTCTTGAAAATTCGCTTAAAATTTAAAATTTCAAGCAGTCTAGGCAAGTGCAGGTTAAATGTATTGAAACTGTACTAACATTTGGCAATAATTCTCCGGTGAAATGACGAAAATTTTAAATTTCGGAAGAACTAGTAAAAGATTAAAAAGACGGGATTGAACAGAGAGCCGAGATGCAGCATAATTCTGAAGTTACAAAGAAATCATATTGGTTGCAGGAGATTTAGAAATGATAATTTTGAGTCTTAACAGATCTCTGAACTCTTAACAGATCTTTGAACTCTTAAAATAGGTATATAATAAAATTTTGCAAAGTACATAGCAACTCAGAATCAATTCATTTCTCCCAACAGTTAATCAAAAATACTTTAGTCGTAATTTTTACGAGCGTTTCTCGCTATGCTAAGGACGTATGGTCATCTAGGATTGATTTTTGTTGCATACCGTGGGGGGATGCGTGAGCCACCTGTTGCCTAATACGCTACGGTAGATTGAATCTTGGTAAGCTGAAACGATTCAGACCGTGTCTTCAGACGTGTGGAAATTGTGTCTTCAGACTTCAAGAACCGTTCGCTCCCATAAACGAACAAACTTAAGGGGGCGCCGTAAGGTCTTCGAAAGCAGACCAACTGGCGCTTTCCAACCAAAAGAGCAAGAAATGTGAGTGACTTGAATGAAGTGATACCTAGCGGTAGACGCGCGAACTCTGTCAGATCCAGAAAACGCCTCTACGCTCCCTCCAAATTCAAAATACTACCAAACGGTTTATTCCACTTTTCTCAGCCAATAATTGACCGATTTCAATGATTCTTACAGAGTTCGTTCTATTTTCGAAACCTCTGGTCCCACAGACCTCAAAATTTGAAACTAAAATTATACCTATCTAAATTTAAACATTTTTGAATTTGAAAATTTCAGAGGCTCGATCCTATGGTGAATTTTAAAACCAGTAGATTGCCGCAAGAATCATCAAAATCGGTCCACTATTGACCGAGAAAAGTTGAAATAACCGGATATACATATACCATCCGGCGGTTTTATGTCCACTTTATGAACCATTTACAATCGGTTATTAGAAATTTCCTCATCATCAAAGAAGAACATAAATAAATCATGAATATGTCTTGCGGTGTATGAGATCATTTATGATTTCAGCACTAACATTTCAACTTCCTAGGGTGACAAGGCGAGAATTCAGCTTACTCAGCTGACCAAGAAAGACAGAAAAAGCTGGATTTAGTTGCCGCGAGAAAACAGGATTTATGATACATTTCAATCGTCTCTCAATGTCCCAAGAGTATCTCTATCAAATTTCAACTTCATAGGGCGAAAAGAAGAGAATTTTGCTGATTCAGCTGATCAGGAAAGAGCCCATAATTTCAATGTCCCAAAGAATCTCCAAATAAAATTGCAATCATCCCGCGGTTCGCAGCAGGTAGGTACGCGAAAACTCCAGAATCGTTTATACTTCGTTAATGACTTTGCGTGTAGGTCAGATGCCTTCAATTTCTCAACGGTTTAGGCAAGTTAAGATTTAAGCATAAATTGGAGTCTTTCCATCGAGTGGTGAATAACTTCAGTCGAGTGAAAACTGACGAAGTTACATTTCCCCAGGAACAGCTCCATTGTAACTGTAGGTAAATCATTGGAAAAGTAACTTGTCGAAATAACGTCACGCGAAAAAAGTATGACAGCCTCGAAAACATAGGTCCAGCCATTAAACAGATTCATGTTAAAAAAGCGCTAGAATGAATATGCTGTACTAAGAGACGGCGATCCGAAGATTTGCTTGGCTCAAATTGGATAATATAATGCATTTTCTGGCTTCGCATCTTTTTTGAGGGACCGTCTTTTTAGGTGAATATTCTACTATATACACCAATTTTGATATTTCAAACAATATATTACCGTTTTATCGATTTTTCAAAGCAACACATTCTAATAAAATCCTCTGATAAACTTCCTGTAAAAAAAGAAGGTCAGATTTCGGTTGAATTCATTTGAATGATTTGTCTTTCTCTGTTGTGTACAAAACTTTGATTCTTTCGAAGCTTTGATTTTTCCGTGTAAATTGAAAGAACGGAAAGCCATTAGTTTTCAGTCAACCTGACTATGATACGGCTCATCTAGCGCAATAGAAAACTGAAGCGTTTAGGTTTTAGTAGATAAGACAAATCTTCATTTCATGCAATATAAACCTACGTAGCTCTAGGAACATTTTTTAGAAAATAAACGAAATTTCAGAAATATTCACTGTTTTATTAGTTAGGTCATAGGTACTTGAAAACTCGTTCTTAAACCATACTCGGATAAAACCATTCTGTATACGTTGATTGCTCAAGTATAAGTAAGTAGTTTTATACCTAAAACATGTGATTTGAGCTACGAAAACCGATTTGAACGAGTCATATTGTAATTGCTGTTGTCAAATAATATTATTTATAAATGAACAATTAATTATTTCGTATACTTTGCCCTTCCTAAGCCATGATATTTATCATGTGGAAATGTATGTATTTATCATTTATATAAATATACAAAAAGACTCTATAGAAAAGCCAGAAACAATTAATTTATATGTAAATTTCTGTCTCCGCTTTTTTAAGTGTTAATGCAATACTCTCAAAGTAATATAACCACCACCCTTCTCTCTATTGTATCGCCGGTGAAATCACCCCTCTGACGTTTCTCACGGCCCTAATTCCTTCTGGGAACGGGAAAGTGTCTGCTCGTTGGTTCGAAACAGTTAGATTTAGTAAGCGAACTCTTGGAAGTCTCGGGCGGTATGAGGTGGTTTCGAGCGGTGAGGGGAAGAAGCCATTGTTCTCCGCTTAAGGGAAGCTCCATTAATTATAAAAACATTTTAAGATCCATTCAACCCACGCTCCCGAGGCTGGCCGTAGCATGAAACTCCTCCTTCCAGGGTCTATAATACTGGCCGGAGTCTCTCTCGTTGCTCCACATTCTATTGACTGAGACTCAAATAACTTACTGACCTTGTCTGTATCAGATAAGAGTCTGAATTGAGAATCTTATCCAGCCAATGGCTAAGAAAAATAAGATTTACGAAGAACCAGTGGCAAGTCTCGCTAACCTTGAAATGCACCGGTGATATTCTTTGGATACACCCAGTACTCTGGAAAAATGCCATACATTCCCATTCATGAAAAAACGTAGAAATTCATAAATAATCAAATTAAAATCAATTTTATTCCGCTACTCAAATGCACAAGAGATTTAGGGAATCTTTTCCTTTCAGTTCTAGCCAACAAAAAATAAAAGAATTCAAAGGTAATTTACAAAAAATAGGGTTAAAAATTCAAATTTTAGAAACAATAGGGTAAGCATTTTAGTGGATCTTGCAACATCTCTAACTCAAATTGGAACTATGTTTATAATGAATGATTAGCGAGAAATCCAACCAAAAACCACAGTTTGGCAACATTTGAAGATATCTATATGACCTGAGCATTGGAAAACTGGTATATACGTTGAAATAATATGTAAAAAAAGAACTCCAGAAAAATATTGAGAAATCGCAACATACCCAAAAAATGTACAATGATCGCGGAACAAAAACACTGCTAGCTGTTAGTGAAAATGAAACGATATATTTTAAGCATGGGCATAATTGGAAAAGGGCCAACATTTCCAAATCAGCAGAAACTCCTAGATCGTTTTGGGCGAAGGAGAGGAGGAGGACAGTATAGGAGGAACAGAAAATATATTATTATGATAGGTGACTGTAATTAAACAAAAACGCAGTACAATAAAAATGTTTCTTATAATTTGAGAGAAATTGTATAAAAGACATTGCGATTCAGAAATCAACAAAAGCATTTCAATCGTTGCAGTCTTGTATGTTCTTATTTCTTCAAGTTTTTTTTAAGTTGAATGCTATCTTCAAATTACTAATTATTACTCAATAACCCAGTAGGTATTTTTAAAATGTATGTACTTAGTTAAGTACCTTGTGTTCCGAGTTGTTTCCTTAATTTTGGAATGTTTATACATGATACTTCGTAAGCATTTAGAATTTATTTTATACTTGTGAAAGATATTATGTTAGAAGAAATATTAAATGAAAGTTTTGGAATAAAGGAAAGATGTTATAATATTATGATGTTGGTAGCACTGGCCGAAAATCCAGTTGCACGAGTGACGGTGTGGAGGAGGCAGTCGTCTCCCTGTTGTATTTGAAAGTTCGATCGCCCATTGAATAAACATGTTTTACTTAATGCCTCACTGGAGTTAATTATCACACTCATCTTTACAAAAATATCTCAGCTTTTTCCCTTGTAGGAGATTCACCATAGGCACTTTGCTAATATACAAGTGGAAATAATAAAAACGCTTTGAGTGCAGCTGGAATGCAGTTTTTCTTGCGTTAATACATTAGCTTCTGCTGCCAACTTATCAAGGGCCTGAACAATTTCCACAAACGTTTTCATGAAAACGAAAACGCATCGATATTTTTGGGACCATCTTGTTTTGCGAAAATTTGGAATGTTTGAAATGTGTAATACGTGTGTATGTGGATGCTTGTGTGTGTGTTTGAAGGTGTAATACGATCAAATTAAAGGATACGCAAATTTTACGAGTAATCATAAATTGCGGGAACGTTTGCTATCGACATTTGAAAATCTTGAATGATCTGTGATCAAGTCAAACAGCCCATTTAGTTGTGAGCGTACTTGGTTTTCCTGAACATACTTTGCTCGCACAGGTACAATCGAGCTTGTATATAATATATCTTTAGGGGTATACATATTTGGTTATTCATCAAATATGTCAGTTCTATTAGCTCTAATTTTTGCACATCTCTGTATCTGATACTGCAAGCGTTTGAAACTCACTAGTAACTGATTAGTCGGTAAAATAAACAAGTGAAAGCTCACGAAAAATATACTTTACGTCATTCATTCAGGACGTAAAATACGGGTCGATCATTTTCCTTTACCTTTTCAATGAATATATCCATGTCTACCAAGCAATTGCGTCTACCTTGTGACCTCGAGCGAAGTGGACGTATCTTCTTCGAAATGCGTTTAAAGAATTGAAGGAGAGAACTCCTGATGGCTCCATGATAATAAGCACAGATACGGTTTTAACCGACATTCACACACCTCGAAATGTAATATCTATACGTTGGATTTGGTGATGTGGGCTTTGCCCCTTCCAACCAAATTTGTCGTCGCGCCATATATTGCCAGTACAGGGGGGGGGGGGGGGAGGAGGCAACACAAATAACTAGTGAATGGCGGATGGCGAGTTATGAATAATGATCCCCTGTAGCGTTAATTATAACAATTTAGAGCTTTTTCTATTTCAAAACGGTTTCATAAAAAGAAGGAGAAAACAAAAAAACTAAAATGAGAAAGCGAATATGATGGATGTAGGGTGAATGAGCTGCGCTGTACAGTAAAGGTGGGTACCTATTTATGTCTGATGTATTTTTCTAGCCGTATCACCACCAGCGCGGTTCTTAGATAACCATATATTATATTAAAAGGGGTATTGCTTACGACATTTTTTCATCTCTTCCCCACTCTTTTCCCCTAACAGTAATCGATTGAAAGAAATTTCCATTTAATCCCTTTGTCAGTGTCGAGCCTTTACCTTCCAATATCGCCGAAGCGGCTTCATGAGAGATGCTTCATAAATTATGCATTGATTTACTTCACCCTAACCCCAATTTTCTACTCGATACCTCACATTCGGTGTCAACCACTCAGCCTAATCGGTCCCACTTTTCACGGAAATTGGGAACTTGTGTATCACCAGTAATCGTATTTGTAGGTAGTCAGGGCTTCAAGGCTAACATTTGATAGACACCGACTGAAATCTATATCAGATTGAGTGGAGAAATGGGAGTGAGATTAATTGGTTTCATTGGTATAAAGATATTTTTTGATACCTTAAATGGATATTAGCAAAATGGTGTACCTACTTAAAGTAATTTATTGCTTATAAGATGTCCTTCTTTTTTCATGGAAATTTCATGGAAATTGTCCTGTTTTCGAACTAGCAGAACTATTCTATATTCGAATTATTTCGTGTTTAGCGCATTTTCTTAAAAATACAAAATAAAAAAAACTCACTCTAGACCCACAAGATTAAGCCACTACAGCACGCTACAATGGGTGAAGTTTTCTGGAGATAACATGAGACATCCAGTATATGAGTATGTCAATTTTTACTGCTAACGCGGAAAAAAATCGTGGCATGGATATGTTTATTTAATTTTTAAAACAGATTTTAAATTACAGATGCGAAATGAACCATGACAGGTGACAAAATACAGGCTACAGATGCGATATGACCCTTGGCGGCTGATAAATATCCATCAGCTCAGTCAGCTGATCAGAAAAGATCCATTCAATTCAATCGTCTCTTAGTGTCCCAGAGAGTTTCCCAATGAAATCTCAACTTCCTAGGCTCACTCAGCTTTCTTTGACACAAAAATGGTTCAGGGATCATGAGATGTTGTGATAGAATGAGAGCATTGCAAAAAGTGGCGAATGATTTTCCTGCCATGAAAACTAAGGGAGTTACACTTCCCTATTAACGCATTGGTTGAACGTGAAAATTAACAAACTGCTTACAAGTACCTTCTACTCAATGGTATACCTACAATTTACCTAGTGCCTTCTTTTCACATAACAGGTTCATTATGGTTACGAAGCATATCATGAGATATTGTGATGAAATGAGAGCATTCCAAAAAATGATGAACGATTTCCCAGCTATGAAAACTACAGGAGTTACACTCCGCTAGTAACGCATTGGTTGAACGTGAAAACCAATTGAAAAAGAAAAAAACCGTTGCACTTTTCTATACTAATTATTTATCGGACTCACGTAGGCCAACCAATCGACCTATCCATGTAAAAAATAGCGCTATTGTATTCACTTTGTCCGTTTATGTATGTATGTAGGTGTATCCTCGTAAGCGCCTTTACTCGAGAACGGCTGGATCGAGTTTGACAGGATGGGTCGCAAAATGATCTGCTATTCATTCAAAATAAAGTGGTTGCAAAAATAATCATTGATAATCAGCAGCGTGTGCTGATTTTGTGATACAAAAAATTCAATTTTCATGCCATTTTTCCTAAGAAACTGGAATTTGGAACGGAGCCTCCTTGTGCCAAGTAGAATAGGGTTTTTACTTGTCAAATCACCTCTATCAGCTGAGTGAGCTCTTAACGCTAAAAAAGAGTTCCTAAAGCAATAGAGAGATAGAGATACAGCGCCTTATCGTGAACGGAAAACACTACTGCGCATGTGCTGGGAGATGACGAGCCTCCAATAAGACAATTTTATTTCACCTATAAACATAAGACACTTTATCCCGGACCAAACTATCTCACCTCTTTCTCCCAATCGCAAAGTAACCTTACACACCGATAACAGTGATATTCATTTCTTGTCATGAAAATTATATTAATTTTCTTGTTCGTAAATTTTCAAAATCTGCCATTTCAAAACCTTTTGGTGAATAAGAAAAGAAGTAGGAAACTTAGAAATGCTGGAAACTGAACACACGGGATAGGAGGAGAAATCCTCTTGGTGGTTCAATGTCACTTGGAGATAAGTAGCGTCACTTTAAGATAAAACACTAACCCGCTGTGGCTCGCCCCAGAAGTTAAAATCCCTATGTACCATATCCCAATTGTTTAGGAGCTCTCTCATTTCTATGCTATTTATCCTACGAAACTGAAATTAGGAACGAAGCCTCTATGAGACAGGTAGAATATGAGTTTCACTTACCAAACCACCGGAATAAGCTGAGTGAGCTTTTGACACTGATTTCCATTATATTTATCCAACGAAGCTAATAAACTTTTCTATTTTGATTCAAGAATAAAAAAGGAAAACAAAAACATAATCAGAAGGTAATTATTTTATTATATTTCACAAATTAACATCTTATCATCATATCACAAATTAAATAACATATAATTATACTATGTCACGAGTAAAGATCGCCAATGAAAACAATAAAACGTTCCATACAGCAGTTTTGCTAGTTTGAGGCCAATACTACTGATAATGGAGTCATCCCATTTCAATAACCAAGCTTTCTATCCTTCGGAATTGCTAAATAGCCTTGAAATGAAACAACTTCGACGGTATTTCCAAAATATACATGAAATCATAACGTAGGTGTGTATGAAAATCACTATGGAGCCTCTGACCAGATGTTTCGCCTCTGAATATTGATTGATATCGTGAAGAGCAAAAAGGCCAAGATGAGGTCTTGGTTTAAATACAGCGCAAGGCAAGGGAATATAGGGTCGCCTTTGTAGGAGGTCGTGGTGACTCGAAGTTCAACTATTCGAGCCCTCTGTAAAAGTTTAAATCCAATCAGAGAGCGCAGTCTTAGACAGTCGAAGAGGCAAACTTCCCCTTGATCGGGGATTCTTCGCGTGCACGTCGTAGCTTTTACCAGGCTTGGGCTCATCGAACTATGTGATCTTTTTAGTGGGGTCTTGCCTCCGTCTTTAGTCAAACGGACGACGGATTCAACTGAAATCAGTAATTTCAACAACGAAAAAGTCTAAAAAGTAAGCGAAATGTTGGTCCAGATCGATTGAGGACGAAGGTTTAATCCGACAATCAAAACAGTAGTGAGGAGATTTCGTTTACAAGCGAAATCGAGTAGTTACAATATAATCTATTCCTCCAACACGAATGAATTCCACGATCAACAAGAGGCTTGGTTGAAGCGTCAGGCCATCTCTTCGTCCCAATTTCGTAATCTCTGTTTGATTGCCTCACCCTTTGGCTACAAGCACAGCCAGATACCTCTACACACTTTTCATATACCCTCAGATCCGACGCCAACCCGATGTTGCCCCAAGCATCAGATCGGTGCGGGATGGGACAGTGGTTGGTACGCACCTATCATACATTCTTCCGATTCCTCTCAGATTTTCGTCTTCAGCTCGATCCGCACTCGCCAGTCTCGATTCAAACAACGGCGTGGAAGGTTCTACATGCAAAATGCTTAAACATTTTCGAATCCGAGATTTAGCCATAGTGGCACTAGGTTTAGTAGGTAGAAGAAGAAGAAAATCTGAGATAATTGGTGAAGTTTATAGACGTAGATTCAGGATAAATTCAACAAGGAGGAAAAGCACTGCAGAAGACGAGTTCTATACTCTAATACCTCATCTATTAGACGACAAAACGAGGTTTTACCCACAAAATCCTGCACTGAGAAAATTTTAAGGTACAAAACTCTCATCCAAACAGAGACGAAACATGTCCCACATCCAGAAAACGAATAGTCTGCACGATCGGAGCATGATCGGAGGCAAAATGGAGTCGGGTGAGAGTGTGACTGGCCAGATGTGAACAACAGCGTTCAAAGTTCAAAGTCATCAGACCCTCGTTCGACTGTACGATCGTAGTAGGATCGAAAGAGTTTATTTATTTATTTGAATACGGGGCAAGCCCAATTAACAACAGCATAATTACATATGAGCGGTTCATTTACATGCCATAATGAAAAATATAAGATAACTAATAAGAAAAAAAATTAAATCAGCAAGAGAGATTTAGTGTATGATATCAAAACAATAATAATAAGTGACTTGAGGGAATTTAAAGAGTTCGTGAAAAAATCAAAATTAGGATGGATGTTCAGAAGGAGATTCGCGGAGCGAGGGATGCGGTGCAAAGGACAATTTTGTAGATAATTTGTCGCAGAAAACTGAATGTGGAAGATTGTTGACTGACGACTGGAGATGCGAGGGACTGAGAAGTTAATTTCTGCAAGCAGAGGGGGGCAGTCGATCTCACCATTCAAAAGCTTATGAAGGAGCGATAGGTCGGCCATGCCACACCTCACTCCAAGTGACTGGTGCTTGCATATCTCCAGCAGCGAAGGGTAGTCGACGTCATCCGAAGGAATCCCGAGCTTAAAGGCCACATAACGCAGAAACTTGTTTTGCACTCTCTCCAGCTGATACCAATGGACAGCGTAAAGCGGGGACCAAACTGACGACGCATACTCCAGCCTGGGTAGAACAAGAGCTTGGTGGAGCATGACTATGGCTCCCACGCTGTCGAATTCGCGGGTGTGCCTTTTAAGGAAGGAAGAGTTATGATAGATGTCCCGGCATTAATCTGCTCCTGGACAACCTCAATAATCGCCGGCCCTGCTTCCGGCCGGCGCACAGTGCTTAATCTAAACAATTTAGGGGAAGGAACGTGTACAAAGGTAACTGATGAAATCGGTTCCCCAACCATCAAAGACTGACGGAATGAACGGTGCACTTGCACAAATATGACGAACGGTAGTCGCCCGGTTTGGACTTCATCTGTAATAAAACGTATTTATTCAAATTTTTAGAGGCTTTCCGTATGATCTTCATGGTATTGAAATGATATGTAGTATTTCGTATTCTTAAAATAAGCTTTTAAAACACCTGTCTCGTCTTTTGGTGAATTTCTCTCCAACACCTATAATATGTATGAAGATACAATAATCATGATACTAATAATGATAATGAAGATACAATAATTTCCCTCAAATTTACTCGATTAAAAAAAAAAAAAAAAAAAAAAAAAAACTGTAAATTATTACACAATGGTTTATTATTTCTGCGTTAGATATCCTTTCTACGCAGATCATTGGTCTATAATTGAGGAGCTGACATGGAAAAGCAGTTAAGTCCAAAAATCAAATTTCATAGGAACTCCCTCTGAACTCTTATCAGATTTGTTGGACATAATCTCTTCTCCATTCAAAGGTCACACATTTATTCACGGTGCTATCTAGAAAGGACGGGAGGACCAAAGACTTTTCCCACGCCGTTGGCGTGACTGTTTACTTGCACTTCGACGAACAAAAAATTTCTTTCGATTTTTGGACTTAACTGCTTTTTCATGTCAGCTCCCCAATTATTAAACCCCGGATGTAATGTATGATCAGAACATGGAGAATCGTGCCTCTAAGTTCACTCTTTTACCAGTTCCAAGACACCACAATTTTAAGCTTCACAGTAAAGATGTTTAAAAAAACGGGAAAAGATGCTTGAAGTAATTCAGAATGGAATATTGATTTTAGAAAAATGAAATTGTTAGGGTACAATTTACAGCCTAAACCACAAAGTCCCAGAAAATGTAATCAAAATCTGATGAAAACTGGACCTAGTTCCTCGAAGTACAATTTAGCGCATGCGCAGGAGCTAATAATGATGCAATCGTGTTGAAATTAACATAGAATAATTAAACCATCGTCCCTCAACTATGCACCGAATTCGAGCGGGATCGGACGACTAGGTCGTACAAAAATTATGCTTGAAGCAGTTTACGTTTGCGCATGCGAAAAATGGAGTAATGATTTGAGAATATATGGAATTAATAGCGGACCATTTACAGCCTAACCCACACATTCCTTGAAAATTTCATCAAAATCAGATGAAAACTGTTGAAATTAGGCTCGCTTAAAAATAAAAACATATTCGCGTATGCGCAATAGCTACTAATAAAAGGATTATGTTGAAATTGCTAGGGAATGATCAAATTAACTTCATCCACGTATCCTCCAAATTTGAGCGAGATCGGACATTAGAAGCGTGAGAAAATGATGGTTGATGGAACTTACGTTTGCGCATGCGCCGAGTGAAGTATTGATTTGGGAACAACGAAACTCATAGGGGACTATCTTCACCCTAAACCGCACATACCATGAAAATTTCTTAAGAACCGGTCAACATTGTGAAAATTAAGCGTGTTATGTTACAAGGATTTGCGGACATACACACACAAATACACACACAGAGACACACTGTTCTCAGGAATTATGCAGGGTTGCTCCTAGATGGTCCGTTATAAATTCCATTGCCGTTGGATAAATAGTAGCGTTATACAGCATACTCTATAATAACTCTATTTTGCATTATAGCATGAATGTATATTTACATGTGTGACAACGGGATAGCATGCATACGCCATCTATCATCATCAGCCACAAGATCAACTAGCGAGTTGAATCGGAGGTGCATGGGAGGAAGATGGGCGCGTGGAAGGGTTTAACTCTCGCTCTAGAGGCGCATCCTTCAATCACTTCCTGACTCTCAGACCTAACGGTATACCACCAATCAGTTTATTTACACACGAGACATTCGCGAACAATCAATTTGAGACACAAGACTCTAAACCCTGACCAACTAATCTAAATTCTTACTAAGGGATTGACTACATGATGTTATGTATTTTTGAGATGTGAGCGTAGCGAGCATCTAGACCACTAATCTAAGCAGAAAACTTATCTGTGTGAAATTTTCATGGCGACTGGAGCGCTGGGAGTGCCACGCAGTGGGTAATCGAACTAAAGAGCAAGTCAGGGTCTAGAGTCTCGTGTCTCAAGTTGATTGTTCGCGAACGTCTCGTTATTTACGCATGTACGATTTCATATAGAATTCTAGATACCTATATTGATTATCCTCTATCAAGAATCCCTGCGGGGTATCTATTTAAACTATAAAACCATCTCTTGGTAAACTCCTCTCAAGGTTAGTTAGAGCTCCCGCAGAATCTTTTTGGAACAATAATTACAGTCTTTGAATAAACCATCAAAATAGTGCCTTTAAAACTGTGTACCTGTTTGTCTCCTTATTCCCTTATATTAAGTAGCAAACAATATCCCTTTTAGCAAGACTATTCTAACACGAAAGGTAGCACGACAGGCCTTCAGCCTGTTACACATGTAATCATTTCGACCCGTCTCTGTTTTTCAACAGTTCTATACGTCCATGTTACATCAAGTGAGGAAGCTATATTGCACACCCGACTTGGCAATCGTTTTTTTTTTATTTTTAAGATGCGATCTATATTTTTCGAGTGGTACGTCAATATCTTTCGACCTGTCGATGTTCTAACTCGTGAATCTTTATGGTTTATGGAAGGAAAATACCAATGGTTTTGGAAAGTTGAGTAACAACGAACCCGCCGCTCGCTGGGAGCGCAGTTTCGACCAGTCAACGTTCGACCCCTGGCCCCTCTTTAATGTGAGATGATCCCTAATGTTGAAGTTAGTTAACCAAAAGCAGCGACAATTTGCACGGCAAGTCTTTGTGTTATGAGTCCGTGCCGTCCCCTTTCGTTATGTACACTTTGAAGGGCTACAATCCAAACAGATTCTAAATCATTTATTCCTTTGTAAACAACCCGTCCAGAACTCAATTAAATCACTGAATTACATTTACCTTGGTCCTTCAAGCGCTTGAGATCAGTCGTGAATACATCCGACGTAGCCTGGCGGATGAATTAGTTCTCAAGTCCACACATCACCGTAAACCGATAATTTTCGAGTAGGCAAATTTGACTTTACCACCCAAGGGTAGTTCAACATTTTGCTGGTATTCAAGGGTTTAAAAATTAAAATGAGTGACATATCAACGGAATTCAATAATTTAGGAACTACTCTACATTCTGAGAAAAGGTTTTTTTTTTTTTAATGAATCAAGCTGAGATCTCAAAATTTTCTAGTCGTGCAGCATGATCTTATGAGCGAATCTTCGCAGATTACAGTGTTTTAGTATGTTGTCAAATTTTCAGGATTAGGGTCAAAAACGAATAAAAGTCCTTATCGCCGAGCTTTCGGTTTATATAAAACCATCTTCAGGGCTCAAGAATGTTTTACGGTGTCAAAATATAGGATACGGTCATGGATTTAGAGTCAATTGTCATAACAAAACAAGAAATGGTAGCAGTTGGGGCTGACAACGGTTGGCACATGTATAGGACTCAAAAAACTAAAGGCTAAAATTGATAAAAAATTGAAAAAACATTGCTGGCTAAACTCTATTTTAACACAGAATGTGTTTTAGCCATGGACTAACTAGCCGAAAATGGAACGCGGGATGGGAACGAAATGTGTGACGGATGATTTTCACGTACGAGTACAACCGAGCCGTTGGTAGGGAAATGGAATTTCCGCAATTTTAATCGCACAGAAATCGTTCACCATTCGTTGGAAAGCTCCTGATTTATCCAACCATATTATGTTAACTACTGCGAAGTGCGTGGCCATCAACCTGAGTTATGAGCATGGTTATTTGAATCAATTGTTTACACACCGATGATCATTCTCAATAATTGATATTATCAACATGATTGCAACCGCTTGTAAATTTTCTTATGATTTTCACGTACAACCGAGCCGTTGGTAGGGAAATAGAACTTCCGCAATTTTAATCGCACAGAAATCGTTCACCATTCGTTGGAAAGCTCCTGATTTATCCAACCATATTATGTTAACTACTGCGAAGTGCGTGGCCATCAACCTGAGTTATGAGCATGGTTATTTGAATCAATTGTTTACACACAGATGATCATTCTCAATAATTGATATTATCAACATGATTGCAACCGCTTGTAAATTTTCTTATGATTTTCACGTACAACCGAGCCGGTGGTAGGGAAATGGAACTTCCGCAATTTTAATCGCACAGAAATCGTTCACCATTCGTTGGAAAGCTCCTGATTTATCCAACCATATTATGTTAACTACTGTGAAGTGCGTGGCCATCAACCTGAGTTATGAGCATGAATAGTAAATGAATAGTAAACAATGACGCTTGTTTGGTTGTCACTTGGTTGCGCGACAACGCAAACACATTCTGTGTTTCAATAATTTCGTCCGAAGTATGTAAATAGAGGTAACCGGGGGTCCAGGGGGCTTGCCCCCTGGCGAGGCGCGGAGCGCCGAGTTTTTTTTCAATTTTAGCCTCTAGTTTTTAGAGTCCTATTCATGTGCCAACCGTTGTCACCCTCAACTGCAACCATTTCTTGTTTTGTTATGACAATTGAATCTAAATCCATGACCGTATCCTATATTTTGACATCGTAAAAGATTCTTGAGCCCTGAAGATGATTTCGACAATGTCTTTGCTATGGCACATAAACTAAAAAAACGTCACGGAAAATTGCTCACAAAAATATTCTGATGATTTCCGCTTACAACCGATTCGTTGCTAGGGAAATGGTACTTCATCGTTTTTCATCCAACAAAATTCGTTGACCATTCGTTCGAAAGCTCTCAATTTATCCAACCATATTATGTTAACTACTGCGAAGTGCGTGGCCAACAAGCTGAGTTATGAGCATGGTTATTTGAATAATTGTGTACACTCAGGTGATCATTCTCAATAATTGATATTGTGAACATGATTGCATCCGCTTGTTAATTTCTGAGGATTTCATTGAGCTGGTGTTTCGATGATTTGAGTCAAAGCAGGTGATCCGATTATTGCGAGAACGGTTTGATTTTTGAAGCGGTGGTTAAATCATTAGCGAATTCTCTTAGAAAATAAAGCTATTGCAATGGCTCCAAAAATTTTAAAATAAAAATTTTCAAAAGATTTCTTCATCGAAATCTGTTTTGAGGCATTCTGAAATGATTCCTGGGTTTTAACGCTTTTTTATATGTATATATATATATATATATATATGTATGTATGTGTCATTCCAGACGATAACTCTCGATAGAATTGAGATAAAAACTTCGTTCTTTCGCCAAAAAATCAAGCATTTCAAAAGAAAGGTTGAGTTCGTTGGACAACAATTTTTGAGCACATTAAATTGATCAAATTTCGAAAAATGTACCAAAAAAATCACTAAAAATGGCTAAAAACGGCCAAAAATCGTAGATTTCTATTTTTTGCAGAATTTTATTCAAAACTAAATTTTCAACGATTAACTAGGACATTAAAGATTTTTGCTCAAAATTATGATGAAAAACGTACCTAAATGTCATTAAAATTTGCTAAAATATCTATAAAAACTGCAAAAAAATTTAAAAATCAAAAATCCCTTTTGAATCAGTGGAATTTTATTTAGAATAAGTTTTTTGCCATAAAATTGGTTTTTAACCATTTCTGTCAACTAAAATTGCTCCAATTTCAATGCAATTTAACATACTATAGTATGATAGATGTTTATGAAGCTGTAATCTCCGTAAGTAGCCTCTTTAGGACATTTACTTGACGATGCCCAGTCCGGATCAGCTGAGTGGCTCTTAGAGCTTGCATACGAGTCTGCAACACATACGAGTCTGCAACTAAAGACATGAAATGTCCCAATGTGTTGCAGACTCGTATGCAAGCGTTTCGTCTTTATGTCTTTGCGATGGCACATAAACTGGAAAAACGTTGTTTAATCAGAATAGGTTTTAAACGCTTTCTGATGATTTCCGCATACAACCGAGTCGTTGCTAGGGAAATGGTTTATATAAACCAAAAGCTTGGCGATAAGAACTTTTATTCGTTTTTGACCCTTATCCTGATAATTTGACAACATACATATTGTGGGTCGATAATATCTTCCTCTACGTGTTTTAATAATATGTTACGTTAATTTGAAACTTTTGCACATTGAGTTAACCACCAATATCATGGAAAATGAACTTATTTTGAATAATAGGTATTCTGCGATTAAAAACAACTTTTTAATTTTTCGCAATTTTTTAGTTTTAAAATAGATTTTTCTATTTCTTTATTGAAAAACCACTTTTGATTAAAATTCTGCTAAACAATTTTAAGCGTTTTCAGCCTTTTTTACTGAGTTTTTAGCATGTTTTTTAGCGAGCTTTCATAAAAAATGAAGCTATTGCAATGGCTCCAAAAATTTTGAAATAAGAGTTTTCGAAAAATTTCTTCATTGAAATACGTTTTGAGGCATTTCCGACTCGAATCCTAGAGTTTAACATTTATTCATATATATATATATATATATATATATATATATATATATATATATATATATATGAATGTGTGTGTGTGTGTGTGTGTGTGTGTGTGTGTGTGTGTGTGTGTGTGTGTGTGTGTGTGTGTGTGTGTGTGTGTGTGTGTGTGTGTGTGTGTGTGTGTGTGTGTGTGTGTGTGTGTGTGTGTGTGTGTGTGTGTGGTTCTGTGAGTGTGTGTGTGTGTGTGTGTGTGTGTGTGTGTGTGTGTGTGTGTGTGTGTGTGTGTGTGTGTGTGTGTGTGTGTGAAAAGTAAATATGATATAAATGATCTGCGCCAAGCGATATCTGAGCTAAAAGGAGTGGCACCTAGTAACATCAAGCTCATTGCCGCGACCGTGTCATGTCGCGGGGTGTGGTGCGGGAAAAGCGCCACGGAGTTACTCGAGTTGGGCATCTCTGCAGGAGTACTCCGTGGTATCACCACGTCCTGAGGGGTTCATACTTGAACTGGTGGTCATTCTATAGGGGCACTTCCTTTCATCCCATTCTTCCTCCTCGTCCTGCAACTTCCCTTATCCCTAGAGCCGGTGTCGGGTAAACCTGGGCGTCCTCCCCACTTTTTAATTTTATTTGTTATTTTCGAATTTAATGGCGTGCCCCCTCCGTGTGTGTGTGTGTGATGATGTTGATGATGTCATCCTTCTCGCAGAAACCCGTGAGGGCTTGCAGATCTCCCTCAACGCATTTGCTGAGCAGCTAGCCAGGTGTGGTTTGGTGGTCAACCCAGCTAACTGTGGGTCGATCTCCTTGGTCCCGTCGGGTCGCCAGCATAAGGTGAAGGTAGTGGATGAGGAGTGTTTTGTCTTAGGACAAACTTCCATCCCTGCCCGATCCGTGTTGGAGGTCTGGCGGTACCTTGGGGTTGACTTCATGAGTGTGGCCACTATAGCCGCAAGCCGTGTGGACCTTGGTGGAGCATTAGCTCGTGTCACCAAGGCTCCATTGAAGCCACAGCAGAAGCTGCGCCTCCTTCGCACGTACTTACTGCCAAAGCTAACCTATGGGTTAGTCTTTGGCAGGCTTACTGCGGGGAGGCTGCTTGAGTTAGATCGTGAAGTTCGCTCTGCTGTGCGCTCTTGGCTAGGCTTTCCACCTGGTGTCCCAAGTGCTTACATCCTTGCACCGGTCAAGGCCGGTGGGCTCGGTATCGTCTCTCTTTCTGCCAGCATCCCATCTTTACGCCGCCAGCGCCTGCTTGCCCTTAGGGGCTTCAGCTGGGAGGTCGCCCGCACTGCTGCTGACCTGGACTTTGTCCGGCAGCAGTTGCTGTGGTGTGATCAAGCAACAGCAACTGCTCCGAAACCCAGCTCATCTGCTGAGTTCGCTGCTGCACTGCATGAGTCAGTAGATGGTAAAGAACTCCGACAGTGCTCTGAATCCCCCATTTCTACCCAGTGGGTGGAATGGGCTTCAGAGGGCATTGGGGCCCTCGACTATCGCCATTTTCACGCCATTCGGGTGGCTATGTTAGCCACCTCGGTGAGGTGTTCGAGGAGTAGTCGCGGGACAGTAGACACCCTTTGCCGTTCCTGTCGGGGTAAAAATGAGAATCTGTATCATGTGGTGTAGCAGTGTCCTCGTACTCACGGCAGCTGCGGTCACGATGCGGTTGCCAAGCAGATAGCAGGTGCTTTGTCATCTACCGGTTGGGATGTCGAAAGGGAGAGACTATACCACATGCCGAGTGACCGGGGCAAGAAGCCCGATATCATTGCGATCAAGCCCAATGGGTGTGCCAAAATCCTGGATGTCCAGGTTGTCAGTGGCAGCGTGGACATGGAGCAGACCTGGCGGGCTAAGAAAAGTAAATATGATAGAAATGATCTGCGCCAAGCGATATCTGAGCTAAAAGGAGTGGCACCTAATAACATCAAGGTCATTGCCGAGACCGTGTCATGGCGCGGGTTGTGGTGCGGGAAAAGCGCCACGGAGTTACTCGAGTTGGGCATCTCGGCAGGAGTACTCCGTGGTATCACCACCCACGTCCTGAAGGGTTCTTACTTGAACTGGTGGTCATTTTATAGGGGCACTTCCTTTCATCCTATTCTTCCTCCTCGTCCTGCAACTTCCCTTATCCCTAGAGCCGGTGTCCGGTAAACCTGGGCGTCCTCCCCACTTTTAACACAGAATGTGTTTTAGCCATGGACTAACTAGCCGAAAATGGAACGCGGGATGGGAACGAAATGTGTGACGGATGATTTTCACGTACAACCGAGCCGTTGGTAGGGAAATGGAATTTCCGCCATTTTAATCGCACAGAAATCGTTCACCATTCGTTGGAAAGCTCTTGATTTATCACGAATTTATTTCGTATTTTTTTTTTTTCGTAGTTTCATACTATAACTATATAAATTGATGTTATAAATGAATAGTAAACAATGACGCTTGTTTGGTTGTCACTTGGTTGCGCGACAACGCAAACACATTCTGTGTTTCAATAATTTCGTCCGAAGTATGTAAATAGAGGTAACCGGGGGTCCAGGGGGCTTGCCCCCTGGCGAGGCGCGGAGCGCCGAGTTTTTATTTTATTTGTTTATTTTACAATTTAATGGTGTGCCCCTTCCGCCTTTGAGGGAAGGTTTGTAAAAAAAAAAAAAAAAAAAAAAAAAAGCCGTTTTTGGTCATTTTTGGAGATTTTTTTAGCAAATTTTTTCAAATTGTACGAACTTGTTGTGCTGGCCAACGAAATCATCCTTTTAATTGGAAAGCATGATTTTTTTCTTGAGTTATCTTCTGGAATGATATATATATATATGTATATATATATATATATATATATATATATATATATATATATATATATATATGTTTAAGAGGAGGCCCAGGTTCCATAGAGGACTGTACGTATAGCCATAGGAAATATATATTCAACTCTAGGATTCCTTTCAGAAGGTCTCAAAACGGATTTCAATGGAAAAAATTCGCTATAAAGAAAATAAAATAACTTCTACATAGAAATGAAAAAACATTATTCTAATGAATTTTAAATGAAGCTTTTATACATGAGGTATTCCTTGGGGAAGGAGATGAGTTAAACATTCCTTTCAATCTCAAAATTATCTCCTCGGCTTCACCGAGATTTAATGTAAATCCTTAATTACTTTTTATTATATCGTAGATACTTAGGTCCCTAAATTAGTTAAAAAGTAATTTTTCAAATCACAGTGAACAGTAATTGTGGTCTTTTCAAAAGAAGTTTCTTTCGTAGACTTATGGGTTAGTCAATACCTCAAAATACATTCTCATATACAATACCTCAACATACATTCTCATATAGAATTTCCCGTCCTGTTTCTCTTTTGTTCCTGCCTTGTGGGTGGGAACCTATACTCACCTTCTGAAATCTCCCTCATCCATACTGAATCCCGCTCGTTGTTCCATGGAAAATCAGCAAAGTAATTAGTTTCCCTTGGGCTTAAGAACAATAGAACTTTTCCGACTTAACAATCTCAGAAATACTGAAGAACTTCGATTCACTTTAATCTCTTAAAGACTTAATCAGCTCATTTAGACCAAAGACTCCTGATCATCAAAAGCTCTCACGATAAGAATTCGATATTGTAGCACGAGGATGGAGGGTCGAAATCCGTTGTCGAAATAGCTAGTCGGGATCCATTAGGCTGAATTAAAAAGAGACCCTTTGAGACAGATGGTTCCTCAAAGAGAGTCATTAGAAGAAATTGTGATCCACACTCTTGATAGCTCTTTAAGGAGTCTAATTTATCAGGCTAATAATACTCTCCGGAGATATCTGGAATAGAATTGAAGAGGTTTTTATTTCGAAGGATCTTTATCTACTTTTCCCAACGTTTTTGGTCCAGACGTTCCCGATCTCTATTACGTTTCATTGCAAGAGGAACATACTTATCGTAAAGTATTGTATGGGAGAATTAAAATGCTTTGATGACTGTGTATTCAATTTAGAAAATCCTATCTCGAAGCAACAAACCTTGAAAAACCATGTCCTAATTATTTGGGAAATTTTATCATAGCTTGATTATAATATGCCAAAAGATTTTTCAAAAGAATTTTCAGTAAGTACTATCTTCTCCCTCTGGTAATTCTGGAACTCGTATTACACACAACTAAACTCAAATTTTATTTTAATGAATCTTAAGTAAGTTTTTGGGAATAGAGGTCTTGGCATCGTAGATAGGTACAATTTCATACAAATTGAACACGCATAAATCCCTACCTACTACACCTCCTGTTTGATTTGTGAAATCTAACAATAAATATGTCTTGACATAACAAGTAATTATTACTATAATAATCATGGTAATAATCGCCATAATCTGATAATAATATGTAAAAAATAATATTAATCCTATAGTTTAGATGATAATAAGTAAATATACGATTACATGTATTTGCTGTATTAGATGATTGCAATATAAGCGTAACATAGAAGAAAAACTAAGAGCCTAAAACTTGGTGAATTACCCCTGGAACTGTGTAGCATTTATCTATCCAGGTCCTGCATACTAAAACAACCCTAATTTTCAAAAATCACCAGAAAAAGTTTTTACCGGTACTGTATCATTATAAAAAATGAGGGGAAAATACAATGGAGCTCCAATAAAACCAGGAAATATAAATTTTTATACAATATACACACCAGTGTTTTAAATGTAAATGCAAAATGTTGACATAGAGAAATTGGCTTGGACAAAACCGATTTTTACATTTTTCCACGTTCTTTGTGTAATATAGAGTTGTAGAGTTCATTGTATGCTTCACGAAAAATTCAAATAAAAATATTCATTATTTGCAAGTTTGCAGCCTTCAACTGAACAGGAATTTGGGTCTGGGTGGCTTGCACTTAGTGCCGACGGTTTTCCCTCCAGTGTTTTCTGCCACAAAACGAACACCTGGCATAACCGTTTAATAGCCGAGGAAAGTTTTTGGTGACATTAACCTCATTATGCGTCGCCATTTCAAAAAAGAAAAAAAAGGAAGTGTAAAATTTTGGAAAATAAGTTAAGTGTTAAACGCACAGCGGGGGTGTTCAACACCCTACTTAGATGACATTGACAAATGATTCAAATGAAAACTGATAAATTACTGACCTATTTTCCGGTGCTGGGATGGACGAGGATAGTAGGGTATTATTTACATTATTTGCACTTTACAAGATCCAATGTTCACAAGGTGTTCCAACTTATAGTGGGGGGGGGGGGGGTCCCCCAATTTCCCCTTACATCCTTGTGCTTAGCACTATTTAGTACCACAAAATAGTATATAATTATATAATTTAATAACCATGAATAACGAGTTATAACAATGTTATGGTAAACAACAGGGCTCGATACAGCTTAAGGGCCAATAGCGAGGACAACAGAATATCCTATTTGATTTGATTTGGCGTGGGGTACGAAACACCCCACTGTGCAGTTCTAGAGTTAATTGATCCCAATCAATACCCACGATTCGTTCAAATGATGCTATTTTATTGGTTTTATTATGGGTCTTTCGAAAAGGGATCTTGGACCTTCAACTTTCAATGGCGCAGAAATGAAGTTATGGCGGATCTAGCGGCGCGGAACCTCCCGAAATAAGAGTTAAAACGAAACCCGGCTGGAAGAAGCCTAATGGAGGGGAAAGAGGATGAATTATGGTAGCGAAGGGTTGATAACTGTGAAACATTTTGTTACTGCTCCAGAGATAAGAAGACAGCGACCCTTCTCGCTGAGATGAGCTTGTAATTCATGCCTAGGAGCACTTAGAGGGAATGCGGTCCATACCATGGTCCCGGTGCTGGGGTACCGTGGGTGGTGGGGAGACTAAGCTTCGGATTTATTAATACTAACTAACGGCCTTTACCCCCTCCCATATCCTTCAACCCTCGCTCTACTTTACCAACTAAGTCCTAATCCTCTCTCCAGGCTCCGAAAGCGAGCTCTGTTAAATATTTTATTTCTTAATGGGTCAATTATCGTGCAGGTTCTAATGGAGATTATGGCCAACGGGTGAAGTGAAGGGGACGGAGGATCGCTTTTCGACTCTCCCTCTTCCTCCACTTATTTTTCTGGGTAGGGGTAGAGCGTTTTACGCACCACTTTTAAAACGGGAGATAAAATGAACACCCCCTTAATGCCGCATTCACTTAGTGTGCAACGCGCGTGAAAACATAAGCCTACCCACAAGCCAACTTAACGAGGTCTGAGAAAAATTACTTTATCAGGTAAGAGAGTGGGTGGTTATTATCTGGGGGATCTGGGGGTTGAAGTTTGCCATCCTGCCCTGGATAATGTAGTTTTAAGTATCGACCAATATAAGTAAATGTTGGTGAATATTAGGTAACGTTAGTAACTAGAACGTTGTCATTACAGACTACTGATTTCATATCTCGCTGAGCTAAAAATCCATGTGAAGGTTCGTTACCTTTGTGTGAATTATCAGTGGCGTTACGACAGTGACACACAACTGTGTGAAACCTCCAGTTTGGTAGAAAACATGAAACACGCCATTTACTATGTCCGAAGCACATCGATGCTCAACAAGCGTACCCAGACATCGGATCACGCAGTTCGTAGAAATTGGGAAACTCTGTACATATATGAGTACCTAAGCTCAATTTCAATGAATATTTCTGCTTTCATAGTCTGCAGAGTCATCATCATCAGAGTCTTCATTTTTAAATAAGGAAACGGTCGAAAATTCTACAGAAAGTGTGCCAGCTGTCTTTACTTGGAAAGAAGACTGCTCAATATCTATATGCATTGCGAATCGAAAAAATATGAAATAAATCTGAATTATCAAAGCTGCACGCTGATACATTATGACAGGCATATTTCTTGTGGCATCGCAATTGAGCCACCTCGCAATTTATTTGGGGTGGTTCGTACGTATAATGTAGACATGCATTACTGAATGTAGGTGCCGACCTATTCTCTTGCCAGATTTGACTCCTCAATTCGGGAAAAAGCTTGTTTGGTAGCATGATATAATACGCTCACTTGCGAAGGACCGTAGTGAACCACGCTAGTGTAATAAGTAGGGCTCGGATCAACATGCAAAAATTTGTGGCCTAACATGCACTGAAAATGCCAAAACATGCAAAAACATGTATTTTTAAAATAATTCAAAGGAGACTTACTTTTTTGCCATGAATGCTTGTGAAACCCCCTTTTAACGAATATGTACGTAAAATGTTAAGAGTATTTGAACGAAAAAAACCTTGAAAAAGTAGTTGATGAAATTTATTGATAGATAAATGAATTTGAAAAATTGAAATTTTTTATATTATGCGTATATAAATAGATTTGCAATAATCAATTGCTGTTCATCAATCAAAGGGATGGGTCGTAAGGAAAGAACAGTGTTTCACAAATTAGTATACTAGTTTTAGGTTTTATTGCCAAACTATACAAAAATAAATAACGTACTGAAAGATTAAAAAAAAAAAAAAAAAAAAGTTCGCTTTATATTTACAGGTGCATTATTCTTCTGGCTCACTCCGATCAACTTGCTGATTGAAATTACAATTTACAACTAATACCTTCTCTAGGTTGCCATCCTTCAAACTACGCCTGTTCTCACTTAAAACTGTCTTTAGTGTAGAAAATGACCTTTCCATATCACAGGAGACAACAGGTAGAAATCGGTAATTTGCAACCACTTCAGCCGAAACATTCTCCGTCAATTCGTATTCCAGACAGTCTGGTTTTCTGCATTCTTTTGCATTTGAATCTTGAGTGAGACCAATCACCCCATTTCGGTTTGAAAAACTCTATAGAAAACAAACTACCACTAGTTTTAGTTAGTTATTTAAAAAAAAAAAAGTTTGGTTTGTACCTAAAAATTTGCTAAAAAATCCATTTTTTGTCAACTTTTTTAAATTGCTGGGAAAAACATGAAACATGCGCAAAACATGCAAAAATCTGGAAAAAAAACCCAAAACATGCACAATAAATTTCGTTTTTTTGGGTTGCAAATGGTCTGAAAACGCTCAAAACGAACTTCTATGAAGGTTTGGGGCTTCAAAAAAAAACATGCAAAACATGCAAAATCCGAGCCTTAGTAATAAGCATACGTGATGGTATAAAACGAATAAGGATGGTATGAAAAGATGGTATAAATGCCCTTAATTCGCGCTTTTTGGAGAGCTAAGAACACAATGCGAAATGTAAGGAATTTTTTTTTATTGCAAGATTGAGTCCATGCTATGCGCAAAAAGTCCCGTTTTATATGTTGGGAGCTTAAAGACGTCATATGACGCATAGACAACCCTCTCTACGGATTTCTAATATCCATAGGCTATCCTACGGATTTATGAAAGTCCGTAAGTTACTGTGACGGACGTTATATTAAAGCAAACTCCATCCTACCGAAAACAAGCAGATTATGTTATTTTACCTATGCCCTCTGCTGTAATTATATAATACCCTACCTACTAATATTGTATACCTACAAGTTGGAATAATTTAAATAAATCGATCATTTATAGCATTGAATTTAGTTCAGCTTAGCCAACCTTGGTTCCATAATATCCAGATATTCCATAAAATCGATATGTTAGGCATAGCATACATGGCTGCGATCCCTAGTACTACTATTTGAAGTTGAAGTCAACACCTCATAGGATAATCTCTGTTTTGGTCGACCTTCTGCTGAAATTTGGAATGGAGCTCCTTTTTACCGCCTGGAAAGCAATATTACTACGAGTAAATACGGAAGACAACATATTAGCTGAGGAGCCTCTGAGACTGATTTTCTAATCAACCTACTGAAATACAATAACTGCAGTTAAGGATTTCATTTGCGAAAAACAAACATAGTTTTAAATCAATATACTGTGTATGAAACCTTTCTACGTGGTGGGAGCGGGAAGATGACGTTGTCATTATTCGTTTTGTTTCTCAAATTTACTAAAAAGCGTAAAATTTCGGGGTCCTGGAGCTGTAAGAAGTGTAACCATTTGTGAGGCGCAAAGCTCCGATCTCATCATTATCTCTCTTTATAATTACTCATTCTTATTATTTTTTTATTTTTTATAGCAACGAGTAATAACTTATCAATAATTTTATTTTTAAAATGCAGATATAAATATTCAAAACTAAGATACATCACTGAGTTTTGCTTATTATAACAAATGCTTCACTTCAGTGCTTCACAAGTAGGCAAGATCAAGTGGTATTGATCCATTTCACGGTGCAAGATAACGAAGGCCAATCGTTACCAATCGTTGACTGTCCAGTGACGAAAGATGCCGGATTTTGGCGCTCGCAGGTCTTTTAAAAAACCGTCGGTTGTTCATCGTTTCGAGGTGAGGTTACTGCTGAGGCCGGTTTCTTCACAGCTGATCCGATATTAGATGATTGCCTCTGGTGCATTCCAAGACCGGATTGATATGAAATGCCTATTCTATCCTGCAATCTACAAAAACGGGTGAACATCCGAATTGCCTCAGTATACTTGGGTGGACTAACAAGAAACAAGATTTTGATAAAAATTATGGAACTTTGTTGGTAGTTATGTAGATGTTTTTTTCTACACAAATAAAGAGAAAAATAAATACGTTTGCTGAACAGTAGTGATTAAAAAGACTAAGGGCGGAATTCATAGTCCTCACTTAGTTGAAAGGAAATGCTTAAGTGACGCTCTGAGTAGCTGGTGGCAACTTAACCTATTCATAGTCAGTGACTAAGTAATTGCTTAAGCGATTGCTCGAGCATTCGCTTAAGTGAGATTCATAAACCAAAAACCAATCAAATGCTCAAGTTTTTTCCCCTCAAATGAGCAGAAAAACCAAGGCAAGACGAAAGCTACCTTGAGCATTTGCTTAGTGGAGAATCCATGAGTTCATCCTTCCAAAAGCCGTTTCGTATAGTGTGTATAGGTATAGTGGCTTTCATAGAAGTTATGGATCTCGAGAAAATTTTTGAAATTCATGAGTGGGGCAAGAGTTTGATATTCAAGAAAATATAAGAGGTGATGAAACGTTCGAGTCTCATGGTGCATCGAGTGCTCGATGTATAGGTGCAGGTAGGTACCTAGTATTGTGAGTACTGACAGGAGTAATTTTTTTAATCAACTTTGAATCAAAATTATATAGGGAAAGTAGGGTTGATCAGATCAACAAACTAGAAGAAAATTACTATCAAAGTTTTTATATAAAAACCTAGGGGGGCGGAAGAACGTAGGGAACATGAAAGATTCGGCACATGAACTGATTTTTCCCCGTTTTCGCATTATGTTGAAACTATCAACTTTTTCGCACACATTTTTGAGATGAACGATTATTTGCTTTCGAAATTGCCCTATTCAATAAGTATCTAGGTATTCTTGCATCCAATACTTTCGTAGTATTAGATAACACAAAGTCGAGGACCAGGCTTGATGCATTGTTGTTTGTTTGGTTGTTTTTAACATAGATTTGCTGGGGAAACAAAAACTTAAGTAAATCATCCGTGTAGTTTCAGTTTCTATAATTCGTTGCAAATTGCAATACCTAAGTTAAAATTTCGTTCCATTCGGTCACGTACTCGAGTATTGGTAAGCTAACCTACCTGCTTTTCCGTTTACCTACTGCACAATGACAGGAGTGATTTTTTCCGGCTAGAAATGCGGCTCTACATTATATCGAGAGTAAGTACATACCAAAATAAGATTTTTACGAGGTTCCTACTATTGATAGTGTACATATTTATAATTGGATTTTGTACGGTGGGGTGTTTCTAAGGTTAAGATGTGAGCTTGCGAGTATCCTGAGTACCAAACTATACACATTTTGGATCACTATTTGTCCAACTAAGTTGTGTTGGGACCTTGTCTACATTTCACTAAAAGGATTGATTTAGGGTTATTTTTTAATTTTTGAGATGCGAGCTCTTAGGATTTTCTTTATTGATTTGTGAGAAGCGAAGTTGAAGGCATCCGAACCACTAACTATTCACTTCACTCGCATACATCAATTGGGATTGAGACAATTATGGTCGACAATTTGTTGCGTTTTTCCTTAGTGAATTTGATCATATTTGTTGTAGGTACATCATTGTGCTTTTCGATTGCAGATTAATAACAGCTGTGGAGCTTTTTAACTGCACATTCACTTCATTAGCGCTTAATCCTTTGCATTCTATATTTGCACCGATTTCTGAATTTGTTGAACGGTCAAACTTACCTTTCCTAGTTTACTCGAGATCCTTACTACTACGAAAACTACCATGTATATACACAGGTACGCATATGAACTACAACAACGCAATGGAAGAGAGCATGTCTTGGTCCTACTTTTCCTTAGGATATTTCAGATAAGGTACCTGTGTCCACGACACACATCCCGAATTTCTATAGGATAATCAATTTCAGAGGTGGAGTTCTGGGTTCAGAAAAGGTACACTTCTGCATCGCATGGTGCTAAATATGTGTGTACAGGTGAAATCCTCCCAAAAGTCCTCTACAAAATGCATTCTTCCATGTTCTACGGCAATCTGGGTTTGATTAGGTTGCGGTATTCGTGCACACAGAATCCACGATTTTCCTCACCATAAGTTTCCCGAGTTCGTTGAATCAAACTCTTTTCTTTTCCATTTTTAACTTGGATAGGGAAACAAAATATTATCACGCTCACACCATTCAAAACAAATGTAAAACAAAACAAAGCAACCTGATAACATGAAGAACTGATGTGATAACAGAGTAGGTAGGTTACATCAAGTTGTAAATTGTGAGGGGAAATTCCCTTTTTTTAGGGATAATACACAACATCATGGCTGCCAACTTCTGCAAGTAAGAGAAATCTTGCCTAAAGTAAAGATTTTTCTTAACTTGAGAAAGTTAAGAAAAATCTTTACTTGAGTCAAGATATTTCCTGACTTGGGAAAGTAAAAACTTGACTTTAACTATGAATTCCAAATAAGACTGAGCAATTGCTTGACAAATTTCTTTACTTTCCGAAGTCGGGAAAAATCTTTACTCTGGCCAGGACTATGAATTCCAAATAAGACTGAGCAATTGCTTGAGAAATTTCTTTACTTTCCGAAGTCGGGAAAAATCTTTACTCTGGCCAGGACTATGAATTCCAACCTAAGTATTAAAGTGATTAAAAAATGGTTTAAATATTTTCAAGATCAACTGAGACAAAGCAAACTTTTCCCAAATGGTTTCTCCGTCCGGGTTTCCCTCAGACATAGGTAAAAGACTGGACTGGACTTCTTGTGATATCACTTGTGTCAAGGAGACGGACAGTTTTGTTGACGTGATATCTTGGCCGATGGAGGCGACTCATAGCTTGTCGCTTTGTAGCCTGTCTAACTGTTTCGACCTGAAGTTCTTGATGGAGACGTTCATTTCGAAAGTACCATGGTGCATTTACAATATTTTGTAATACATTATTCTGGGTTCGTTGGATGAAGTCTTAGTTTGATTAAGCCGTACAACCCCACAGCTGGGCTCCATAGGTCCAGACAGGTTTAAGGACCTAGTTACACAGTGTAAGCTTGTTCTGGATCGACAGCTTCGACCGACTCCCCATTAACCAATAAATGTTTATCAATTTTAGTGGGAGTTCTTATTCCTTCTTTTTCGTAACATGGGTTCTCCATCTGAGCCTGGCATTGAGCGTCATGCCGAGGTAGTACTTAGCTTCATTAGTATAAGGAATAATTTTGCAATTGAGATAAACCGATACATAGTCAATTGTTTTGTTAGTCGACGTGTAACGACGTAGTTTCGTTTATTCTGATCCTCTATTTCTCTGTCCATTGTTTGTATGCAGGATAGGGACTGGTTTAACTTGGCAATAGACTCAATGTTATTATCCATGACCACCGTGTCGTCCGCGAAAGTGGCTGTGGTGTTCATTTCAATTTCTGGGAGATCTTGCTTTATTCTGAAATAACGGTTGGTGAGGTATGATTGAAGTAGCTCAGCATACTTCGTTGGCAGAGTTTATTGCAGCTTGTAATTGAGTCCCTCATGCCAAACTTTGTCAAATGCCTGAGATACGTCAAGAAAGATGGCAGAAAAGACTGTATGTTTCTCAAGTAATTGCTTGATTAATGTGCTATTCGGTGAATTTGAGATAATTTATTAATATACTATGAACGGGGTTTCATAATTATCGACCAGTGATCTGCGTAAAAGGCTATCTAATACAGAATAAAACCTTTGAGTATTAATTTTCAGTTTTTCGTTCCGTTGTTAGATGCCAATCTAGAAGACCTTTATAGAAACTAGAAATTCTAGGTTAAAATCCCAACCAATTACGGCGTTTGACTCATAATAAGAATGTCCATTTCACAGGTAACTAATAGCGTTCTCATATTGGCTCGTTGTAATTCGTATAGAGCTGACTGTTCCGACCTTAAAGTAACCTCCACGATGTATAAAAGACATTCACGATGTTCTCAAACTCCCAATTTCATTAGAATAACGTGTGCATGAGAGGGATATAAGGGATTTTATCTCGCCCGCAGATGCAGCTAACTTCCCAGTAGCTACGGTGAATGTGAAAGGAGTTGAGTTCCCCCGTTTCTAGTGTAGGTCGAGTTATCGGGCTCGCACAATGGAGTGGTGAACTGTCTTGGCGTGAGAGGTTCCGTCTCTTTGTGCTCCCATTTTGGAACCTAATGTTATCGCTGAGACCTATGCTCTCAGCGGTGAAGCGGCTTACGATCTTGGGAGCATTTATCTGCATTATTTTGCTGATATAATCGGTCGAGGTTATGAATCTAAATTATCTGTACGATAATTATGGATAAGTGGTTCTTGCCTATATTGATATTTAAGTATCCGTTAATTGCAATATTGTACTTATTTTAAAAAACCCAAAGATCTCGCACTCTGCGAGCATTTATCATGACCTTGCTGATATAATATTGATCGAAATTATTAATGTAAATTATCTGTACGATAATAGATAAGTGGTTCTTGCCTATATTGATATGTATAATTTTCACGTCGAATTTTAAGTTTCACACGCCAAATTGGAGGTTGTAAATATTAATTTGGAGGTTTTATACATCACTTTGGAGGTTTTCCATTTCAAATTGGAGGTTTTACACATCAAATTGGAGTATGAAAGAAATAAGTACATGATTTAATTCTGAGAAAGCAGTAACAACAAATCAACCCGTGAAGCGTAACATTCGACAAACATAAATGAACATAATGAACAAACCTAATTTTTTTTAACGTAGGTAAGTCTTGCCCTGCAGCAGGGGCTGTCAGGTTTACCATCATTCTCATCACGTAATTTGTGCAGACCGATGTAGTAACCGTGGCAACTCAAAGAGTTATCGTGTCACACAGGTCGTGGTCTGTTCAGGGGTCACTGAGGATTTGTCTCGCTGATAACATGTTGATAAATGGATTCTTGAAAAGCAGCGCTCCACTTGATTCAAGTTGGGTGAGTAGGGGGTAGATATTTCACGTTAAACCCCCGTTCGATAAGTGTAAAACCTCCAATTTGAAGTGTAAAACCTCCAATTTGGAATATAAAACCTCAAATTTTATGTATAAAATCTCCACTTTGAAATGGAAAACTTCCAATTTGATATGTAAAACCTCCAAATTGATACGTAAAACCTAAAATTTGGCGAGTAAAACCTCCAATTTGAAATAGAAAACCTTCAAATTGATGTGTAAAACCTCCAACCTGGCAATTAAAACCTCCAATTAGAAATGGAAAACGTCTTTTTGAAGTATAAAACCTCCAAATTGATGTGTAAAACCTCCAATCTGGCGAGTAAAACCTCCAATTTGAAATGGAAAACGTCTTTTTGAAATTTAAACCTCCAAATTGATGTGTAAACCCTCCACTTTGGAATAGAAAACCTCCAATTTGAAATGAAAAATCTCCAATTTGAAATGAAAAACCTCCGATTCGGAATCTAAAACCTCCAAATCACAATGGAAAACATTGATGGGTAAAACATCTAATTTAGTGTGTAAAACCTCCATATTGATGGGTAAAACATCCAATTTAGTGTGTAAAACCTCCAAATTGATGTGTAAAACATCCAATTTGGTATGTCAAACATCCAATTGGACGTGAAAATGCTATAAGTATCCAATATTATTGCAGTATTGTACTTATGGAAAAGAAAATCCAAAAACCTTTGTGCGAGAGACATGGAAAGTTGACAGACATATCGAAACTTCAACATCACAAAGAACAAATTGTATTTTGAAGACGAAAACAAAGAAACATAACTTTTCATCTCGCTCATCGTAAAATTGTGTAACGCATTTTTGTGACATATTTATACTTTTTACACCTCATATTTGAGTACAGTAGAACCTAGAAGAAATTCGTAACAAAACTTTTGTGACACCTTTATACCTCTGACCTCTATTATCGTATTTTGTCAACTACAAAAAAATATAGCATTCGCACTTTGAATTAAACCTTTCGCGAATTGAATTAGACTTTTCGCATAATGAATTAAACTTTTCGCAAATTGAGTTAAACTTTTCGAAAATAGAATTAAACTTTTCCCAAATTGAATTAAACTTTTCGCAAATTGAATTAAACTTTCTGCAAATTGACCTTAGGAGAATTTGTTGTTTTAATCAAGACAAAATGTAAAACTTCAACAAAATGTGTGTATTGTAACAAATCGTGCAAGTGATGGAAAGAGCCCAAAAATGGTAGATTTAAACATAATCCAGCACCTCGTGAAGTTAATCTGAGGGTAAATTATTTATTAATAACAAAACTGAGCTCGCAACGTATCCATTTATAGCATTCGCACTTTGAATTAAACCTTTCGCGAATTGAATTAAACTTTCCACAAATTGAATTAGACTTTCCGCAAAATGAAATAAACTTTTCCCAAAATGAATTAAACTTTTCGCAAATTGAATTAAACTTTTCGCAAATTGAATTAAACTTTCTGCAAATTGACCTTAGGCGAATCTGTTGTTTTAATCAAGACAAAATGTAAAACTTCAACAAAATGTGTATATAGTAACAAATTGTGCAAGTGATGGAACGAGCACAAAAATTGTAGATTTAAACTTAATCCAGCACCTCATGAAGTCAATCTGAAGGTAAATTATTTATTTATTAATAACAAAACTGAGCTCGCAACGTATCCATCTATAGTTGAAATTTTATATAATTTATAAGCATTAGCAAGAAGACTTCTAAAAGCAAAAGGTAATGGAGAGGTCGTCCAAGAGCAGCAGAAACATGTCCATCACGTTTGCACAAATGCTGAGCCGTCCTATGAGGATAACTTTAGTACCCAGCAACAGGGAGGGATCAGTGTTCCTTTCTTGATGTTTTTTCTTTTAAATTTAAGCCGCGTCTCAACCGGAAGGGTTTTTTAAAAATGTTATTGATCTTTTCACATACCTATGTGTAGGTTTAATTCAATTTGCGGAAAGTTTAATTCAATTTGCGAAAAGTTTAATTCAATTTGCGAAAAGTTTAATTCATTTTGCGGAAAGTCTAATTCAATTCGCGGAAAGTTTAATTCAATTCGCGAAAGGTTTATTTCAAAGTGCGAATGCTATATATAGTAGACATTTTATATAATTTATAGGCATTGGCAAGAAGACTTCTAAAAGCAAAAGGTAATGGAGAGGTCGTCCTATAGCAGCAGTTGTGAGCAGCAGAACGTTTGCACAAATGCTGAGCCGTCCTATGCGGATAACTTTGGTACTTGGCAACAGGGAGGGATCAGTTTTCTTTTCTTGATCTTTTTTCTTTTTTCTTTTAAATTTAAGCCGCGTCTTAACCGGAAGGGTTTCTTAATGTTATTGATATTTTAACGTTATGTAGGTTTAATTCAATTTGCGGAAAGTTTAATTCAATGTGCGAATGCTATAATAAGAACCAACTCGGCATTCCAAAGACTCAATGAATTTATAGTTGAAATAAACAAAGACATTTAAACCTGTAAATAGAACTTGCAAATATTATCTTTTAACGTATGTAGGTTTAATTCAATTTGCGGAAAGTTTAATTCAATTTGCGAAAAGTTTAATTCAATTTGCGAAAAGTTTAATTCATTTTCGGAAAGTCTAATTCAATTTGCGGAAAGTTTAGTTCAATTCGCAAAAGGTTCAATTCAAAGTGCGAATGCTATAAATAAAATTAAAAAGAAAAAAATTAATTTAAAAAAAAAAAAAAATTATATATATATATATATATATATATATATATATATATATATATATATATATATATATATATATATATATATATATATATATATATATATATATAGGTATATAGCATTCGCAAGAAACCCTTCCGGTTAAGACGCGGCTTAAATTTAAAAGAAAAAACATAAAGAAAAGAACACTGATCCCTCCCTGTTGGTAGGTACCAACGTTATCCTCATAGGACGGCTCAGCATTTGTGCAAACATGATGGGTATGTTTCTGCTGCTCCCAACTGCTGCTTTCGGACGACCTCTCCATCACCTTTTGCTTTTAGAAGTCTTCTTGCTAATGCCGATAAATTATATAAAATGTCAACTATAAATGGATACGTTCCGAGCTCAGTTTTGTTATTAATAAATAAATAATTTACCTTTAGATTAACTTCATGGGGTGCTGGATTATGTTTAAATCTACAATGTTTGTGCTCGTTCCATCACTTGCACGATTTGTTATAATATATAAATTTTGTTGAAGTTTTACATTTTGTCTTGATTAAAACAACAGATTTGCCTAAGGACAATTTGCAGAAAGTTTAATTAAATTTGCGAAAAGTTTAATTCGATTTGCGAAAAGTTTAATTCATTTTGCGAAAAGTTTAATAGATTTTGTTGAAAGTCCAATTTAATTCGCGGAAAGTTTAATTCAATGCGCGAAAGGTTTAATTTAAAGTGCGAATGCTATATATTTTTTTTTATTAATTATTATATATATATATATATATATATATATATATATATATATATATATATATATATATATATATATATAGGTATATATTTTTTTTTATATATATATAATAAATTCAATCATTACAGTTGGTAGCCTTTCCATTATTGTGGTTAGCGTGGTAGTGAGGGGATGAGATATTATTATAGTCTGCTTATAGCTGCAATAACTTTGTCATTACCATCACTCAAACTACACCTAACTTATAATTACTATAGTTACTACAAAAATGCCTGTTATCCTTTGTACACTACAGCTCCCTGATGAGGCCCTAATGGGCGAAAGCGCTAGGAGTGTCCAATAAACGATGAGTATAGCAGCCTATAATAATATCTCATCCCCTCACTACCACGCTAACTATAATAAATTCCTAAATAAAATAAAATTAAAAAAAGCTAGCATATACGCGTTTATTGTAGATGATAAATTAAATTGTGCGGGTGAATAATGGAACTATGTAGTATCGTGAATGCCAAAATGGAAAACATATATATTATATTCCAGACGCCCAAGGCTGTATGATATCGTTTTACAAAGAAAGGTGTTTCTCTTTGATCCCACAGAAATCAACAAGCTGGAAAATATCCAAGGAAATATTGAGAGCGTTCAAATGTACAACATTTTTTTATTGAGATCAGAAAAAAGTCGGCCCTCCAGGCTTATTCCCCTTGAACCTCCCGTACCCTTTTGCTTTGAGCCTACTGCAATGAATTCAAAAACAAGGCACATGATTTACACACAGAATGGCTTTCAATTTTCAAATTGCGTCAATTCATTCTCGTTCACTTCTATTAATTGCTCAATTTATTTATTGCTTCGCTTCTTTTTTATAGGTTACTAGCTAATCCCGCTCGCTCGTCTAAGGCCTTAAATGAAGGTCATGGTCATTGTAAAATTTCTAACCGATAGTGCCAATACCACAAAATAGGTCTTAACAATTTCTTCGTACTCAAATTGAACAAATATCAATACGATTTAAAACATTATATACGACAGACAATTTATGAAAATTCGCTCATACGATCATGCTGCATGACTGGAACTTTTTGAAAGCTCTATTTTGCCCAGAGAGGCTCCGTTTCAAATTTTAGCATCCTAACTTGAATAGGAACAACATCAGCTACGAGCTCACTGATTAGGTTAGCGTGGTATCTTAAGTACTCGTAGTTCAATTAAAATTAATTCAATTTTATTGTATACCCCGTAGATATTACAAGAAGTTCCTTAAATACATATAAAAAAAATAGCACATGATATCTTGCTTTCATTTCTGCCTCAACAAACAATGATAGACTTTTACATATGATGTATCAAATAATTACTTATATAGGTCTACAAAATTTACGTAAGTATAATAAATGAGCACTGCATAGTTAACATAGATCACAACCAATAATGCCTACACCCCACTTCCAAATTTCAATAATAATCCCGAGTCATTGCCAAAATTTCCAAAGCGGTGTTGATGTTCGTTCTATCTCTTGTAGATTTTCATCTTCTTCTTGGCCTGTTTTCTGGAAATGTTGGGAGGGGATGGAGGAGGAGTATTCAGATTAATCTCCACTTCTGCCCCAGTAGATGTAGAATCCTCCAACGTACTTCGTTCATAGTGAATGATAAGTTTTTTTTCCATCATCCAGTACTTAGTTCATCTCCAATCAAAAAGGCATGCTTCCCGTCTTTTCTTACTTGAAAAAACTAGGGCAAGAGATCCTTCCTAAATTCCCGTGATATTCTGTCGTAGAACTCAGATGTATTAAACTGGGATCCCATGAACTTGTAAATGTTCTGGAGTACTTAAGATTTGGATAAATTATTAACAACGAATGTGAACTGGTCTACTTCTAGAAGGTTGGATGGTGCCTAAACGTCTTACACCTATAGCTTCATAATCCTCAAGAACGCAATTTAATTCAGTTCTAAAAATGTCCATTACTTTCCTCTTGAGAATATTCATGTTTTCTTTCCCTTCTAGAACGTTATGAAGAATAATATCGTTTCTGTTGTCCATGAGCCGGTTCTGTTTCGTATTATTATTATTTTTTTTTTTTTCAGATAATGCTAGATTTTCTTCTATACTGTAAATTCTCTTATTAATTTTTGTTATGAGCAAGATAGTTTCTTGGCTGTTAGCAATTTCTTGCGACAGAGCATGCACCTGTGTATTCAAAACATTTGTATGTTCCTTCAAAATGCAGTAGTATCTTTGAAGTTTGGTTGTGATTACTCAAGGCGTTGAGTTACCTGATGTAACTCGGAGGTCGACATTTCCGCAGATAAAATTATTCGACGTGACACCGGTCGACTCTTCGAGTGCTGCAGACTAAGGAATACGGTATTCGGTCGAGTCCTTTCCCTTCAGTAAACAACAAATCACCAACCAAACTCGCAAAAATGACTTTTTTTCCAGAAATCTACCCGTTAAAAATTTATGAAAATCGTAATTGCTGAGAGATAATCAAAGAGCAACCACAAAAAACAAAAACTGAAACGAAATTCACAATACAACCCTGCTAAATCAATACTTAATACGGAACTCGCAAAAAACAGTTGCGCTCTGCTGGGCTACCTAACTGGAACCCAATCTTAAGCAGTTAATTCGACCCTACCAGACTTCGGCGACCTTTCAATTTTCAGAATCTTCCTTTGGATACAAAAAAGTCCAGTCATGCAGCATGACCCCATGAGCGAATTTTTGAAGAAATCTTCGACATTTCAGTCGCTATTGATCGTGTAGAGAAATTTTAGTTTATGATTTTGATAGACAAACATGGAATCAAATTATTAAAAATAATTAGGAGGTACTCATACTTTATTATTATTAAACTAATCTTGTAGATTTAAAGACAATCTGAATTTGGACAATGTTTCATGCAAATATTACCGATTTTTACAACTAACGAACGGCATTATTTCGATTTTTGACTGATTTTTCAACTTTGAAAATTTTGAAAACTTGATACATATTCTTATAGGAAATTTTACGCTGATTCCGAATATACCACATGTTAGTATGCTGAAAAAATTATTTCGCACAACAAATCGCAAAAAACAGGCTATTTTGAAATTTTTGACTACATTTTTGAAAATTTCAACCCGAAGATGTAATCCGATCATGCTGGCCAACGAACTTGAACTTTCGTTTTGTGTCCTTAACATTTTAAAATTTGTTTGAAGTTTCTAGCACAATTCTACGGACAGTTATCGTCTGGAATGACACATACATACATACATACATATATACATATATACATATATACATACATACATAAAAAAATGCGTTAAACTTCAGAATATGATTCAGAATAGCCTGAAACGGATTTCTGCATAAAAAGTTTTCAAAAATTCACATTCTACAAATTTTGAGGCGAGAGCAATAGCTTAATTTTCTTCAAAAATTCGCTAAAAGAAAAAAAGCTACGAACCTGGCAATTGGTTCGCACAATATTTTTACATTTTGCTTGGCTGCAAATCAAACTATAGTAACGTACTTAATAATGTTAATTACGAAAATAGCCTCGATACTCAAATATTCGATCACGATATGTGAGTTTTTATTAGCTATAGGTCAATCTTCCCATAGTAATTCCGTTATTTTGTGGGGAAAAAACCTGTTATTCTCGCACAGTCGTGGGAACGTGGAACGGTTAACATAATTCATTAGCGGATTGAATTATTGATGGGGCCAAGAAAATCGGAAAAACGACCGCAGATGTAGCTAATAAATGATGCGTCTGTTCCACCGCTCGAAACAAAAAAACGATTTTTTTACCAATCATTCTGATACAGTTGAAAATGATTTATTCATCTGTATAAATTAACTTGTATGTGGATAATTATGCACTTAAGGGGAGTCAATAAAAAAAGTTTTTTTTTAAATTTTATAATATTCCCTACTCAATTTTGAACAGATTGATATATAAAAATTTATTGATCCGGAAATGGAACCCAAGAAAACTGAGTTCAAAGTTGTCCATCTCATGGGCGGGCTCTCGCTCTAGGCATGAGAGACCGCACCTTCCACCTGCCTTAAAGTCCGGAATAATTTAGTATTCGAAAGCAATAAACAAACTATAAAACCTAACAAAACCTTCCCTAACAAACTACAACCCTAGCAAAACCTACTATTATTACTCTTCTCATTGTTATTGGACAGCCAAGAGAGAACCTGCGACGGTAAAAGCTGTCAAGCTCGAAAAATGTTTTTCTTCAGAACAACGAGTTTTTCTCAAAACAACATTTTTTTATGCTTACGTGCACTTTGAACGGTACCTATTCGACCGATTTTCTCTTTTTTTTAATAGTATTTGTGCGTTGCTAATGCGTTGTTAGACCGGGGGGGGGGGGGGGGGGGGGGGGGGGAGCATAACTTTAATTTCAAGAGTTTGTGGTTCGAAAAATGTTGCCTACCAGAAACCGAAATTTTTATTTTTAGCAGTATTAAAAGTCAAAAAGCGTCCGTATGTTGATAGTCTAGTGAGACAAACAAAACATAACAAAAAATCATTGAATTCGGATGAGTAGTTACGGAGAAAAAGGCACGGAAACTGAAAAAGAAGTACTTAACTTCAGGTTCTTATAGCGAAGTACGTAAATGACCAATGTTGATTTTTTTACCGTAGATTTGTTAATAAAAATCTGAACTATCGAACTAACTAGCAACCATTTTAAATTTTCTACTGTGTTTTGAACCACACAGAGTCGTTTGTTAGAAAACACAATTTTTCGGACTGTATCCTCTTAATAACGTTTGGAGAGTAGAAAAGTAATCAAAGTAAAAAGGTATGATGTTCTATGGTATTCTAAGAAGTTCTATAAATGAAGTTTTTGTGATGTATTTGGCTTTCTATAGTCTTGATAAGATTTGTTATAATTATGAAATTTTTGTGTTCTAAGACAATCCTGAGAGATTTAGGTGATAGGTAAAAATGAGTATTTACTAATACACATATAGTAATGCATCACACTAACGATTTCCCCAGCTATATTATAGTAAAGATGCAGTTGCGTCGAGTTTCGGTTCTGGCGGGTTACGGTGATGCTCGGAAGCAAAGGGAAAACATAATTTTCGAAATTCATGGTCTGAAAAGGCGAAATTATGAAGAGTGAAGCTCAGACGTTATCTGATTGCGGAAATAGATGGAAATAGTACGAGACTGGCTTAATAAATCTTACGATAGAAACTAGGTCAATGGGAAATATCTGATGGGAAAGGGAGCGTTCCCCATTATTCATTCGGCAAGCTACTATGAGGGAGTATATCGCTGACACACGAACACAGAAACATTCTAACCAAATCCTCCCTAAGACTGCAAATAAAATAAAAAAAGTTAGAGAGAAAAAATAACGTCGTAGAAGCACGTAGGGGAGAGCGTTTCATAAATAATAGATGTAACTATTAATGTTTGTAATTTAAGAGGTGAAGGGGTTGAAGAAGAATGTCTCCGATAGGATGGATGTTATAAGATATGAGACGAGTGTGGTGGATCCGGCGAATGAAGCGGAGTCACCTGGGGATGGGACGGAAAATGGAACAAAAACTTTCCGAGATGAGACTGTTTCTTTGCCCCTCACCCTCAAGTCGTCAAGTAATAGACCTTTAGACTTTTTCCACCTTCTCCAGCTTCTTCCCGTCTTTACCCCCTCACCCCTCATCCTATATACGACATTTCCTTTTCAATTCGGGTGTACGTTCCCTCGTCTGGGGGCGCACCGTCGCCCATCCATTCGAAAGCCCCCCGGGCTCGACCTGTGTGAGAAATTGGCGTACGTGAGTGGCAAGTATTGAACTACTGGTTCCAATCCCCCGTTCTGCTACCTCCACCTTTTGCCAAGAATTTTTCCCCCTCTTAGTTCCACCTCTTTTTGTTTTGTTCCGGGAAGCCCCCACAGTTTTCAACGATAACACCGGAATTTAAATTCATTCTTTTTCTCCGCAGGTCTCCGGTTGGGTCAAAAAATTACTTCCCAGAGAGAAACTACTGGAGCGTGCTTTGTTAATAATGGTCATTTGACGAATGTTTATTCAACAAACGCTTACTTCTAAAAGCAACACATTCGATTCTAGTTAAAGAAAACCTGTTTTCATTATAGACCGGGTGAATTGAACATGACTGTGTATTGTACGAGACGCCCATTTCGTGAAGCGTATTTTTCAGTAAAACAGTAGATCTATGTATATGTGAAACTGTATGTCGTGACCAGCACAGTCAGGTAAATACAAAAATGTGTATACAAGCTCAATGGTTTCCAAAAGGTGAGTCACGATCCACTGATGGGTCGCATAGAGGTTCCAGATGGGCCGCAACATCCTCCCTCCTGAAGAAAGAATTTTTTTTAAAGCTTTTACTGCACCGAGTAATTTCATTAACAATATAAATCTGACTCTTAAGGCGTCGAGCTAGATCTTGCACATCCAGGAGCTTTACAGCTTCCTCATTTACAAGATCTTTTAGTCTGGCAAGATGAGCCGTTGCTCGCTTTATGATCACCTCATCCACACTGTCAACTTGAAATTCAAGGTGGAGTGCCTCATTTCGGAAGTACCACGGCGCATCAGTGATACATCGTAGTACAGAGTTCTGGAAACGTTGAATGATCTGTCTATTGGTTGGAGCTGTGCAGCCCCACAACTGCGATCCATACATCCAAACTGGCTTGAGTACTTGATTAAAGAAGCAGCTTGTTACCAATGGTCATGGTGGATTGTCGGCCGATTAGCCAATACATCCTTCTAAGTTTCAATGCGAGCTCAGTCCTCTTTTTTTTTGACGTGTTCACGTTCTTACATGTTTGACATTGAAGAAAAAATTGATACGGGAAAAAATAGCAGTTACTTTTTGAAACTATTCATTCAGTTGATCAGGATTCTTACGAATGTCGAAAAAATAGAATTATATTTCTGAGGTACGTGAAACGTTTGGAGGATTGGAACACCATGTGTCATTGCAATAAAACAAAGAACTAACATCCAAATTGCACGCTCGCGATGTAGAAGGAGATAGAAAACTTTTCCAACTCAAAATTGCTAACTACTTGGGCAAAGTGTTCAGCAAGAATGGAGATTTTAATTTTGATACAAGCAAGTGGAATAGGGAGTGAAATTGCCTAGATCGGCGGGCAATTAGGAGAAGATGTTAGTTATTTTCAATTCCAGTATAGGGGGCGATGGCACGAAGAATGACCAGGTTGGAGAAAAAGGTAACAAAAGAGAAAGGTATCGGGAGCACAACTCCGATGGTAGTAATGATATCTAGGAGCAAGCGGAGATGAAATTTGTGCTTTGAACTAGGTAAGTAGAGACAAAAGACTAGAGAAAAATTAGACTAGAATTTGCACTGATAATAGTGGTGTGAAAACGATAAAAAAAAAAAAAAGGGAATGGAGAGAGTTAGAGAAAGTACGTAGGGGTAGGACAACCCCGTCCTACCCTTCCGTCCTTTCTTACCTTCAGGATAAACAGTGTTGCCCTAACCACAGTGTTGTGAACCATTCGATTCAACATCCCGAAAAACAACGAAAACAGCAATGATCACTAGTATTTGAGATTTAGTGTCCAATAAAGTCGTCGGTGATTGCTCTGAAAGACGTCTCAATAGATCCAAGACGTCAATCCATCGAAATCCATACGAAACAAGTGTATTATACGATAATGTACGAAAATTCGCTCATACGAACATGCATTCTTTTTCCAAAGTTATTTTAATATTTTGTACTTAGCTGCTTTCTTATTTTACTTCATTTATTATTTTTAGTGACGAAAACTCATACACCATGATGACACGACCTCCTAGTCGCTCTTGGTGGGCGATGGTAATTTTCTTGATACTTTCATCTACAGTTTCTACCTTTAGATCACGGTGGAGTCTTGCATTCTGAATTTACCAGAGTGTTCCTGGCTATGTTACTGAACACACTGTTTTGGAAAGTCTGGATTAGCTTCCGATTGCTTTGAGCTGCGTTCCGTAAGTCCATACTGGCTTGAGGACTTGGTTGTACAGGGTCACTTTGTTTTGAACAGACAATTTGATCGTCTGCCTATTAACCAGGACATTTTTCTGAGTTTGAAAGTAAAGTTCTGGTTTTTTTTCTTTGCGTGCAATTTCCGTTTGCAACTTTGCATCTATCATCATCCAGATATTCTGCTTCATTAGCGCAAGGGATGACCACGTTGCATGAACGAGTATTTCGTTTATTCTAGTGGCAATCAGGTATCATTTAAAGGGATCGTACCTTATGGCTTTCATCGTGGAAAGAGATTGTGATAGCCATTTCACAACACTGTAGTCCTGAGGTACACATTTCTGCACCTCTTTTGAAATTGGGCGAGAATTGATCCGAAATGAAAAGAGGTGTGGCAGTGAAGTTCAAAAGGTGAAGGTATGTTTAAATGAGAGAGTTGCGAAAATTATGTTCACTATAGGGAGACTTGGCTAAACAGTCACATTGCAGAGGTCAGGTGAAGATCGATTGTGTTGCCCGAGACGTTCCTAATCGGATTAAACTGTTTCAGGCCCTGGAGCATCAGCATGTCGAATAGTATTTGACTAGTAGTAGTTGAACTGTTACTGAATATGCAGTATAATTTCAAACGTAGTTTCAAATAACACCAGGTACACAAACACGCTGAGTGTTAGTAATTAGAAGTTACGAGTAGATTTAGAGGTCAGAAGTAGGATGAGGTAGGTAGAAGAAGTACTCATTGTACAATGATAGATTTTTTGGTAGTCTGGAACGTATACGCATTGATAACTAAAAATCAGTTACGTAGGGTAAACTTAAGCATAGATATTGTAAGATTCACTATCAGTATTACACAATTACTAACTTTTCATGTATTTGAGGTATAACGTATGTATGCAACTGTGCTGAGAAAGTGCAGATAGTAGGTAGTGAACAATAAATTCCTTTCGCAAACTTTAAAAATGCCATACATAACTAATAATGTTCCATTACTATCTGTATAATTATATTCCCGGAAAACGTCCATTGGCTGAAAAATATGCTAAAACCTAGAAGTGGGGCTCAATGATAGGGGTATTTGCACTTTAATTTCTGAAATTGAGCAAGTGGAAGATGGTCAATCTTAGGAATGGTTGTTTTGAATAATGTCAACGCTACTATTCCGTCTGTATTTTTGAAAAAAAAAGTAAGATCGGCTACTCTGATGAGCAGCATTTATCAATAATCTCAACTACCAGTTTTCAATCAGGGTGGGAAAAATAAATACATTGTGTAGTCAGACCGTAATTTGCAATAAATAAGCACTAGTTCTCACCTGGAAAACCAAGTTAGTGTGAATCATGCATGTTTTTCCTACACGGAAGAAATATTGTGTAGGTGTTTTGATATTCGCGTGAGAAACACACTTTCCCAAAGAAAACTGACAAGAGGAGTGCGCGGAAAGTGTACCAGATCTCAATGAAATATTTAATTGAGTTTTTACATCGAAAATGAGCCGACCCGTATTTTGCCATTTAACAGAATGGGTTCTAGGAGCTTCGATATAAAATAAAAAATGCCAAAAAATGGCTAAATTTGGCGGTAACGCACCTAATGCTGCTCCCACATGTTTGAATCAACATCAGTGAAACTCACACCGGTGTTTTTACATCAAAAAACATCAGATTAGTGTTCAGGGATTTTCCTATTTAAGTCCCAGGTAGGCAAAACTGCAGCGCATGAGAGGGCTTGAACCATTGCAGTGTTGGGCAAAAAGTAGTTACGACTAATAACTACAACTAAATTAGTTAGTTACTATTGTGAGGAATAATAACAACAACTCATAAATTAACAATTAGTTATTATTTTCAGAGTAACTAATCCAGTTATCAAGTAATTGATAACTAGTTAGTTATTAGTCGTTACCCGCGCGAATAATAACGTGTAAAAATGTAAAAATCGAAGAATCGTTTCTGAATAGCACAAAACGAATATCCATGAAAAAAATTTTGAAAAACTTTCATTTCGGAATTTTGAACCTATTTCAATATTTTAATTTTTTTGCGAAAATTCGCTAAATCGATGAATGAATATATGGGGAATATGTGGGGAATTGGAGACTTGTAAGTAAATTGGATTCAAAATTGAACAGCCATGTTGAGACGAATCCATTGTTATTTGTTTCTATTGACAACCACGTTGCCTGAATGAATTGTTTACTTGAAGTTCAAGAAAAATATAGTTTCTGTGTCGTGTACGAAGTTTTGTGAAATATGTTATTTAAGATCCCGTGCCGTCTGATTATAATTTGATTCTTACAATATATAAAAATAGTGCATAGACTGAATAATCTCGATCTTTGGATGATAGAAGGCGATTAAGGTTGACTGAGGTCGATCGCCCGTTCACATTATTCTTGTAGTGTGGATGCGAGCGGACGTTACCAATCCTTACTGGCGCACACTCGTTGTTCTTGATTACAAATCATCATTGGACTCTGGTTCTGCCTAGATTGGAATATGGATCCACGGTCTGGTCGCCCTTCTACACGGTCCACCATTACGCATTGGAGAGAGTTCAGAGGAGATTTCTCCGGTACATCGGATTTAAGCTCGGCATTCCTTCGTCTGAGGTGAATTACGAGTCTCTGCTCCAAACATGCGGCCTGAGACGTTGGAGACCAGGAGGCTGATATCCGACATATCCGTTATATACAAACTTGTGAATAACGGACTTGATTCGCCGTATCTTCTGTCCGATCACTTTCAGGATTCCTCAGTCAACTCGCTCCACTCTGCCCTTACTGACTCCCTTCTCGACGCCGAACTACCTGCTGAACCGGCCACTGTACAGGCTTTCTCGCACGGCAAAGTACCTGACGAGTCTAAACCCTGACTTGGACTTCTTCTCCAGCCCGTTCTCTTCATTCAGATCGGCGATATGCGCGTCCCACCCATAATTGAATTTAATTCAATGGATTCTCCTCCTCAGTCGTCACACCACTCAGTACTTTCAGTGCCTCAAGTCGAAAAGTTTTTTTTTTCTTTCTTTTTTTTCCCTCCAGAAGTGTCATTTCTTTTCGCTGGTTTACTTTTGTCAAATTGATTCCTTTTTTTTAATGTAATAATGTATTTGGGTTCGCCCGTTCAAATATAACTAAATAAATAATAAATTTGCAGAGTTGTTTTTATTTTTATCAATAATGATAATAAGCAATAGGAACCCGCGGAAAGAAAAATCTCGTTATTCGTTATCCCGATCTGCTGACTAATCACTTAATCAGAGCTCCGTCGAGTAAGACATACCGATACGATCAAACAACTACGTGAATTCACTTGTTGGCCCCTACTTTGTTTTGCATGAGCAAACAACACGGAAGGCGTAATCTATTACGGTCACGCCTACACCTGATAATCGCGGCATAAAAGCAGCTCCGGTATAACTCAATCGATAATGTCCGCACCTAAAAATTACTAAGCACACCCGCTAGTATCACGAGCATAATAAACAAAACGGGAAGCGGCAGAGGAAGGAAGAAGAGGCATAAAACGGTCCCTTCTCCACAGATAGGCTCCTCACTATAAATATCCAGCTTTATCGTCAAAAACGATCTCCCCGACGAAGCCTTGCGGGTAAGGCATTCGCTGAAATATTGCTCCCGGGGTCTTTTCTGTTGTTATGTTTAATTCGTTTTCGTGCCTTCATCTCTCTTTCCCGAAACTGCGAAGGAGGAAAAGGTAAGGCTTAAAAGAGGGCTCTTTTGTCCGATTCTTCCTTCAAAAATTTCTGGATCTCTGTGAAGCTTTGCCAACTACGAGTTGTGGGGCAGCACAATGAGACGATAACGGCATTTTCTTCACGGTACTTTTGATACTGAGAACCGCGATGCAGATAACGAGGGTAGAAACCTCCTGAAAAAGGCCGTCCTCTCTTGAAAACTTAACGCAAGTTGGTTGCTCTGGTCTCCCTTTCTTAACCCGTCTTCCCACTCTTTATAAACTTCTATCCTTAAAGATCCGAAGGACCCTTTTTCAGGTGGAAGATTTCTTCAGAAGCAAATTGGGTATCTTCCTCATTACATCTTCGGGTGGGTCGGCCGAATTTATAAAGATAGCTAATGCTGGCCAATTAGGGAAAAGCGTGGGTAGCTAACATAATATACGATATATTCAATAACATCGGAGAACTAGAGCATATGATAGAAGACCCATGGCAATGCGAAGTTACTACGGAATTACCTAAATTTATTATGCAAAGAAATGGAAGTCAAAACCAATCTTACCATGTCATCGTCGCATTAGAGAGGAAACTGGTACTTACCTGTGAACAGTGTAATAACACAGATAGCAATAACATATATTTCTTAATTTACAAAGATATTAACAACAACAAAAATGTACAAAGAAGCCAATTTCCCACAACCACCATACTACTGGCAGAATCAAAGTTAGACTGATATTCCTCACTTAATTAGTCAATGATGGGAGTACACACTTTTTTTTTTTTTTTTTTTTTTTTAATTTTGAGTGAGACCATTGCAATAGGTAATATACCTCAAGAGCATTATAATAATAACTATATAATAAATCGCTTATTCAGGGCGGCCATCAATGTGACGATCCTTGGAGGCTGTACTTAAAAATAAGTGTTCTTGAGTAAGCTTCACTGAAATTAATTTAATAGTTGGCTCCACCTAATTCACTTGCTATAAAAATTCTCCCTTTTAGGATTCCTTTGAGAGACACACACACAGAAAACAGTGGATAAAGTGAGGTAGAAGAAAAGCTGAACGAGAAATAATTGGAAGAGTGCATTTTTGATTGGATTAGATGAAAACAAAGAAAATTATCGGTGTGATCTTAGCGACATTGAGACAAAACAATGGGAATTGGACCCTACTGTCCGAATGGTGAATTATTTGATAACTTAGAAGTTAGGAGGCCATTGAACAATGTCTGATAAATTGTTGTTGAAACTTGTTTATATTTATTTTTTTATACATTTTTTATATATATAATTAGGTATCTAGGTTCTTTTCCGTTAATTCACTACCAAACATTCTTCTTGGTTTCCGTTAATTCACTGCCATTGAAATATAAGCTATTCGATACAAAACTATTCCATAAACATCAGAATACGTGTTCTGTGTTTTCATAGCCGTGTAGGATTCCTGCAATTGTTACTGATGAGTGGCGTTCGTACCGTCGACTGGGAGACACCTTCGAACACATGACAGTTAATCATTCTGTCAATTTTGTCAATTCTTTCAATCATTTTATTCCAGGTATTTACTACATATTTAATAACACAATTACCTAATGAAAACCAAAACCATACCTACTTTAAGTACAAACATGATTGGTAGTGAATTAACGGAATCCCAGACCAAAACAATAATGGTAGTGAATTAACGGAAAAGAACCGGTATCTAATTTTGACATTTTCATGTCTTTCATATGGCACATAACAAAAAAATCGTCACGAAAAAAATTGTCCCAAGTGGCCACAACGATGATTATGACCATCAGAAATGACGTTGACCATACATAGGTAAACACATGAAAATGTCCCAATGCGTTGCAGACTCGTATGCAAGCGTTTCACAGTTTCTGATGATTTCCGCTTACAACCGTTTTTTAAATAATTTATGATGATCAATTTTAAATAGAAATTTGTGATTATGAATTTTCATCATTCTTCGCGTGGTTGTATATTTTGTAAATTATAATATATACCGTACTATGAGTAGGTACGTTACAAATGAACGACGAAGCTTTGGATGATCAATGAGGATTGTTCACACTCCTAGCTTCCTAATGTAATGGATATTAAAGGAAAGGAAATTTTGGAACTTTCCTGAAGCGAGCCACAGACATCTTGGCAGGAAAGCAGAACTGGTCTTACTAACACTCAGAGATACGAGACAGAGGTAAGATTGTTTGATGGTGAAGGTTCAGCTTTGAAAAAGAAGTCCCTGAAGAAAAGTGCGACCAGTTGAATTGGAAGACGAAGCAGGCGATCCTTCGCTTGTCGACGGATGAGGAAAGTGGTGATGACATTCTCTCCCTCTCCCTCCGAATCAATACTACCTCATTCGTTTACCCATCGCCCAGTTACTGTTTAATTTTATCAAATTATTATAATACGTAAAAAAATAAATTACTCTTTAACTACAGAACATAGAACGAATTGTCATTTCTTTTTTCTGTGTGCTCAACCCAATTGTGTTTACTTGTTCGTTTCAAAATTTTCCTCTGAACTAAAATTTTTTTGAGATAATGAGCAATGACATCATCAACATTTTTCATGTAATATTAATTCTAATTGTATATTGGGTCACCGTGCCCGTAAATAAATAAATGAATAATTCCGTAACCATCCGAAATTGAGTAATCGTGGAGGAGACTAAGTTTATTCAGGGATAACCTGGAGGTTATAAAAGAGACAACGAAAACCTCAACAACGAAAATCCGTTTAATTGATAAAATCGAGGTTATGTGGAAAAAAGTGATATTTTCCTGCATTACTCACACATCGGCGACCTGTCACTGCTGAACCAGACGCTGCCCATTATAACGTACTTTGAGTGCCCCAGAGGTGCAATGGGGGCCTAAATCCGCACTCATAGAGAGAGAGAGAGAGAGAGAGAGAGAGAGAGAGAGAGAGAGAGAGAGAGAGAGAGAGAGAGAGAGAGAGAGAGAGAGAGAGAGAGAGGGGGGGGGGGGTGACAGTACCATAAGAGATACAACTCGTACTAAAAGCATATGTGCTATGTTCGGATAAGATAATTTTTCGGTTCCCGGATCCTCATCTATCGCCAAACATAGCAATTCAACTACCTACGTGAGAATGAACGCCTGGCACCAAAGCGACGGACGCGCAGCGCATTCTCTTGGATCTCGCGGCAACTGTCACACCATCTATCGCTGCTACTTTCTTTTATTGGAGATAGTTTACAGATGTAGTATACTGAATTTAAAAAAATTAGAAAAATCCGTTTCTGGGAACCTCAGCAATACAAGTCGCATCCAGTAGCAGAACTACCGAGAAATGGGCGTCGATCATTCCCTCTAATTACGTGATTAAAATAATTTATGTTAAAAAAGGATAAGTAGCTAGCTACTTACTTAAAAATCGTTATACTTAGATTAGGGGGACTAGAAAAGTGTAGATGTAATTATTAATTTTCCCCCTGGAGGTCCCTATGTTTTTGTAAGCACATTGATGGTAAAGTCAGCCTTTAGCCCGAGCACCACGAAATTGCATTACGCTTTTTTTATTTTTTGGTGATAATTATCCTTGTTCCTTGCGAAGATAGGACATGGGCCGTATCAAACGATGGCAAAAGTCATTGATCCCCCCGACCAGATCTGGCTCTCACAGAACAAGGAATATATGACATCATACATTGACCTGGGATTTTACCAGAAAAATGTATAAATAAAATAAAATCAGAAATTTCTATAGGCAGAACCTGCGCTACGGAAATAGCACAAGTGCCGCCATGAATATGGCATAAGAGTAACCCAAGTTATTGGCAATATCATAGAAGAATCATTAAACTATATCAGCTGCTAAGATCTTCGAATTTTTCAAAGATGATTGTTATTGTGTTTACCAATTTATACTTGGTACTCGTTCGGTCACGTTATTTATTTCTGCCGCAGGGGCTCAAAGGTCTTATCATATCTTGCCAGTGAATCCCATACACACCCATGATATATATATATATATATATATATGTCTGGTAAACTAGAGGGTTTGCAGTTCTACAGTTCCATCTCAAACCCTCGTGATCAGAATACGGAGCTCCGGTGACGGTTCGTCAGTCAGGCCAAACAGAAAACGAAGGCTCGCTGGATTTAAAAGATGTGGCTTTTTCACCTTATCTGTTCTTCACCTCCCTCCATTCCATATATTTATTTTATCTATTTATTTTCTTCTTTTAATTTATTTTTTGTAATTTTTTTGTAACCAGAAACATTTGGATGGAGCTAACAGACAGAAATGTGGGTTTTATTCTACCTCTCTTGTTTTCATACTCTTCCCACTTTTTACGGTTCACTAACCATCAAACCAGTCACTTTTTTCTGTCCGGATTCCCTCTCTTCAATGTTATGCGGGTAACGTTTTTTTTTTTTTTTTTTTGTTTTGTTCGGTGGCTGATATAGTAAATGCTTGCTCACTCGCACTTGCCACTACGCAAATCTACAGGTGGATAATCATTGTTACCGCCTCGAGCAGAACTCCAACATTTTAATTTTAATATATATACACACACACCCCGTATTTCAATTTTTAATTTTTATTCACTCCAGAAATATAGTGCTTTATTATTCTCAACAATGAACCTTTGTAATCAACCAAGAGAAAAAATTGTTTAACCCCCTTCAACAATTTTTTGTTTACTTTCAAGATACGTAGCTCTTTTGGAGCTCCATTTAACGTTTCACTTCTGTAGGATGATTGAGAATGAAGCCTTCACAGGCCTTTTAGCGCAAGTAAAGCACTTTCTTAAACGAATGCTGTAATGCAATGGCGTGGTGGTCGGGCAAAGGCAGAAAATCATTGCAATTTATTAATACGTCTACACTTTGCTAGTCCCCATGAGCTAAGTATTACGACATTTGCGTGTGCTCACCAACTTAAAATTTATGAGTTAAATATAATACCTAACAACGCTTTACCAGACAATTCATAAGGACAAGAGTTAAAATGAACTTGATTTCAGGATGTCTGAATTCCATTGGAATTGTATCAGATGATACGCTCGTCGGAATTCAAAAGGCAAGTTTTGCTATGTTCCAATTTTAGAACGAATTACACTTTCTTGCGGTCATTAACGTAATATAGTGATTCACCCAGTAATGTACAGCTGTCGCTATTTGCGTTTGATTTCACTGTCAAAGTTAGAAAGAGCGATCGGTAAGACGTATCTACAGCGTTACGGGTGGTTTTATTCGATTTTCGGGAAAACATCTATAAATGACTACCAAAAACATAAATTAGCACTCACGTAGTGCGCCACATGTTAAGCGCATTTTCTTTCACGTAGATTAATTTTTCACAAGGAATGGTGAAATAATAGGACTTCCAGCGCCTGAACGGAGTAGAGTTATTATTATTTCAATAATTATACAGATTGATCTGAATATTTTAAGTTCTTAATTGGGGTGGTTTGGCAAGTTAAAATCCAATTCCAACTATTTTAAGTACAGAGGTTCCGTTCCAAATTTCAGCTTCGTAGAATAAATAGCGTAGAAATTAGGGTTATGAGCTCACTCAGCTGATTGGGGTGGTTCGTCCAGTTAAAATCTTGTCCAACATATCTCGTGAAGATTCCAGAAAACTTATAATATTCATAAATGCGACTGTCCCGTTATAAATCGTACCCTAGATATGGTAGAAGTTAAAACTAGTAAATATCTCACATAGCATGGTGGATAGGAGCATTGATGGATAACGAAATAGATTCAACGTATATTGATCAGGTCCGAAATAACCATCCGATGACATTTCGCTGATATTTCATCGACAAATCAACTATCTTTTTTGTCGGGAGGGGGAAGGGGGGGGGGGATCGATAATGTACTATGGAGATGTTTTGAGGAGATAGAAAAGGTCAAGTGAGAGAGGTATGCCGGGATCAAAGATAGAGTTCAAGTTTAATTGAGGGAGACTGAATACAAAAATTGTTTGTTAGGAGTGTAATTGATGAAACTTTATTAGACCGGTTAGAATAAAGAACTAGACCGTAGTATCTAACGCAGTATCTTAGACGATATTGAAATGAAAAGTCTATATCAACCTTTGTTCTGCCCTGATTGACATAAACCACAAATTAGTGTTTCTATGTTGTCAGCCTACAAAATTTTAAGGAACGGCAATTCGGTAAACAAAACAGTTTAATGGGAAAGCAGATAGCTGGCTGGGGTTCTTGCGTGTTACTCTCACTTATTGTTGTAGCAATTTGGAGGATTAAACAGTTTAGTGGGTATAAGAGTTAGCTGTAGCTTTGTGCGCTCTGCTTTCCCACCATGCAGTACATATGACGTCCAATTTAGCTATTAAATATCAGATATTATCTGGCAGGAATTAGAAACCGTGACGCCCACTCACTCTTAGTTCGGAGATTAAAACAGTTTAGTGGGTAAAATGGTTCGGTGCATCTGCGTGCCCTCTGCCCTCCCACCATACATAACTACGTCCGATTACTATAAAATATCATATATCTGGCAAGAATTCAGAACGGTGACGCCAACTCTCATCTAACAGTTCGGGGAATAAAACAGTTTATTATGCATAGAGACAGCTGGCTGCACTCTCATATTACACCACTTATCGTTATATAGCAGTTTGAGGGGATTAAACAGTTTAGTGAGTAAAAGAGTTAGCTGCATCTCCGTGGGCTCTGCCCTCCCACCATACATAATGACGTCAGATTTAACTATAAAATATCTGATATCAGGCAAAAATTCAGAACGGTGACGCCAACTCACTCCAGTTCGGGGAATAAAACAGTTCAATGGGCGTAGACCTGGCTTCTCTCGCATTTTACACCACTTATTGTTGTATAGCAGTTTGGGGGATTACACCGTTTAGTGGGTAAATGGTTAGCCTCCCCCCCTCACATACACACCATCCAGTATGACATCCAACTCACCCATTAAATATCAGATATCTGGAACGGGAATCAAGGCTAGTGATTCCAAATCACTCTTGTATTAGTTAGGGAAATATAACTGTTTAGTGGGAAAGTTCTCGCGTGTTTCACTAACTAATTGTTGTAGCAGCCAGGGGTATTAAACAGTGGGTGAAATGGTTAGCTGGATCTGCGAGCAGTCTGCCTCCCTCTCCCTCCCCTCCACCTTATATTATGACGTTCTATTCACCTACTGAATATCAGATAATTGGAGGGTATTAGTTCGTTCTGGCACTGGGACCAACTGGGCCAGGTACCCGCACAACACATAGTCAAGGTATTGTTGAACGTGTCAGCGTAACGTTGAACATCGAACATTACGTTACATTAACGTCACGATGAACGTTACATTGTCGTTACGTTGGTAGGTTCAACGGTACATTTACTATGTGTTGTGTGGGATAGCATATCTGCCCCGTGTTCTCCCGGGTGCCAGAACGAACTAATATCCTCTACTGCCATATATCAGAATACAGTATACATATTACATATGCATATTTGCCAGTTCGTTTTCGAGAGCCAATAAATTTAGAGATTGAGTCAACATATTGAGATATAATTGAGTTGTGAATAATACATTGTTCAGGTACGATTTGATGATGCAATACTTTTCTGTTCCCTTCGCGCGGTTCGGAAAACGAAGACGCGAGAAACCCTAGGAATACCTAGGTTGAATTGATAAATACTGATAGGTAAGTACAACTATAATTCTTATAAACATAACTGTCACTCTGATTGAAAAGGTGTGTTTTGTGAGTGAAGAAGTTTCGGAGATGGCCGGCGGTTTTCGAGCGAGGAAGTGTCGAGTATCCCAGAGGTGGGGCGAGGGAGCGGGAGAGTCTGACAACAAGTCCGAAGTGGTTTCATTTCCGGACGGTCCCGCCGGGTAGCTCAGCATTATTGCGCCCCCACCCCCACTCATCCCCAACATCCCTTCTCTTCCCCGCCAATAGCGATCCTCCGCTGTTGCACTGGAGGCGGCTGATGGGAGGACCTTCCCATATTAAATCTAGAAATGCCGGGTCGAGCGGAGGTCTACAATGCACTGATGGAGGACCCGCTCCACAACTGAGTGTGTATTGTTCAGTCACTTGTACCTCACTGAGCTGCCTGGTATAGTTAGAATAGATCGTATTGTAATACCTTTGAAATATGACAGTAAGATCAATATTCCTTTGAGGTAGATCTTGCTTAAATCTTACAGATGATATAACAGATAGATTTCTATACAATATACATGTCACAGTGCGATAAATTATTATTATTATCATAATTCCGAGATAATTGTTACATCAGCTTTTGATAGAAGTGTACGTGTATCTGAGCGGTTTGTATTGTAACTTCCATCCCAATAAAGCATGGACTATCCAACAGCTGCCAGAGACGGCTGTTCTAGAATAAAGGTTTGATTAAAGGTTAACAACTAACCAATCGGTTAATAACGAATCTCGTACATGCAAAATAGAGCCAATTCCATCTGCCACGAGCAATGGCAGGGCGAGGTCAATGGTCTGCGTGTTGTCATTCAAGACTGGTTGGCCCATTAGAAGCCAATATTTCAAGGAAGGACCGAATAGTGGTAAACCGAGCAGCCCTTGCGTCTTACCCTCACACACTTGCTTAACGCAGAACATCACGATATAATGTGAGGGAGTGATCTGTTCAACCCCAACTTTTTGGAAGACTGCCCCGTGCCCAGACCTTATAGACCTTCGAGCCTAGCATAGGTCCCCTCAAAGGGTTGACCTCCCATTAATATGAACTGTAATATCTGATCAGTGATAAATTATTTATCTTAATCTAGACACGGTTTTATTTCACTTTCTGGTTATACCCAGATTTAGTCATAAGCCTTTCCACCATCTAGTCTCAGTTGTACTTCTCATTCGCTGAAGGGATAACCAGTGATCTAAGCTATATCCCTTGTGGCAGAGTGCAGCGATTCATTTCTATGTGGAGTGTTGTTATTGTTTTTTCCATCTCCACTCTGTGAGTGGAGTGGAACAATATACTTGCCTGAGATTTTGAGAATTGGTTACCTTTTAAGATAAGTAGAACCCAAAAAAAAGGGGTAAAATCTGTCCATGAGCTCTCACAAACTACTAGACCAAACTATATGTAACTATAATAAAATATCACATCATATGATCCGTTAATTCGTCCTGAAATTTTGGAATGACTTTTAGGACGAACGACTTTTAGAATCTCAAAACTTTTAAATTAAAAATAGTTCGAATGAAAATAACAGTCATAATAAATTGTGAGCGTAGTACGTAAACGGTTTATGACAGTTATAAGTCCCATATATACGTAAAAACTCTTCTTCCTGATTCTCGAACATTGCTAGATTACCTCGGACCCTATTGCTTTAGCCACCTTCGCAGGTGAATTATCCTATTTGTCGGAATGAACTCCTGCCATTCTTTTGAGGGATACGTCTTGAGTGAAGGAACCCCTCTGGTCTTCTGTTGTCTGATGTTTGCGGTGCTTATTTTTTGCTGCGTTTAGTGAGAAGGTAAGTACACTAGGGCTGTAACAGTCGGCGTTCACTATGCGAACGTCAAAGTTGGGCGTTTTCTCTCGATCCCATACATCGTTAATTTCGATGTCAGAGACCAATCTCATGACTGGCTTTAGACCGACGGAGTTCTAGGCTAGAATGGCTATTTTCTTATATATTGGTCCTTTATGGTCCTTGTTTAATCACCCCCCATTACATTTTAAGGATTGACGAAGGTTCATGCGTTTGCAGCACATATCACAATGGTTTGGTAGTTTTCCAGGTTCTATTCATATCTGACAGACAAACCGGCGCTGATGATGGAAAGAGGTCATCCCGCTGCAGCGGTACCACTGCCAGCCACGGTGATGAGTGATTTTCCAATAGTCTTTAAACAGCCCTCTTTTGGTTTTATAGTAACAAATGGATAATTTGATCTCTCTGTACTATCAGAGTAGCTGTGTTCAAAAATCTTTTCATCTTTCGGATCCTCTTGTATTAGCACTCCACGGTTGTTCTTATCAAACTGTACAATCCCGTTGCTAAAGGGTCTGACAGTATTTGTGTGACTTTGTAGTTGACAATAACGGTTTTCACAGGATCTAATAGCCAGGCCTCTATATTTAAAAGGCGATTCGAGTAAGTCAACTACGGGATTGCATATTGTTTCACCAAGTACTGCACGAACGAATAGGTAATGGAGAGTATCTCGAAATGGAACATCGAATATCCTCCTAGCCACCCTTCGCGTTAACTTCTTTACCTTACTCAGATATTTCTGGACTACCATAATTATATCCAGCTTGTAGTCGCTTTCTGGTGCCCCCCCCCCCCCCCCCTCTTTTTTTGTCTTCATAAATATCTTTCATGTCAGGAATACGGATCACACAATCCAAAAACAGCTCTGGGAATGATCCATTTTCAAGCCTGAATTTCTAGAAACGTGTCAAAGTAAAAATCTTCTTATAAAGTGCTTACACACAGGACTTTACACACAGATCTTTCCTTTTGCTTATGGTTCATTAATTTTCTTGCTATAGGTTTCTGTTGAAAAATTGAAAAAAAAAAAAAAAAATATATATATATATATATATATATATATACATATATATATACAATTTTATATAGATAAAAGTATGGATTTTGAAGAATAAATGCCATGTTAGGCCAAAATAAAAGCCATGTTTGGTCAAAATAAATGCCATTTTGCCATGATTTTAAGATCCAAGTTTGGCAAAAATAAATGCCATGTTGTGAAGGGCTCTGGTGATGTAACATAACAATCATATAATGGTGTAGGTAGCTTTTGTAAGGACCATGAAGACCAGAAGAGACGAAGTAGGCTTTCAATTTTCTTTCAGTAGGTTTCTATGTCTAAATAGCTATACTTATAGGATGATGTACCATAGCGTCCGTTTGATAATTATCTATAGAACAGGGATCTGCGGAGAATGTCGATGAATACAGAAACAATAAGCCTTTTTGTACTAATTTGCTGTTTTGGTTCCAAACTATCTTTCATTACTGTTTAGTGTTTCAGATTCAATGCATGTTGTCCAACTTCACCTGCGTGTCAAACAACAATTATAGTCCAGTCAAAAAACCAAAAAAGATGACCCAACCTCCTAAAAAATCCGAAAGTTTTGAAACTTTGCACACTTAGTTAAAGGTACCTAGGTATGAATATACCAAAAGTCCTCATGAATATGAGGCGAGCTCTAGCGGTAATTATCGAAAACAGGTCCCTTTTTTGGTTTTTTGTTAATATCTCGAGAACCTTTGGTCGGAGGTAAAAGTGTACCATATACATAATTGAAGCTTTTTAAACTTGCAACGAAAATGATTATATCCTGACTTCCGACAACTACATCTGTTCCCACATCCCCCTGTACATTTGCAACAAAAGAGGTTGAGGACAGCTTCAGGTGCTACTGGATCCTCTGTTGTCACAGTGATCAGCCGATCGCTTTCCAACTTCCAACCCCACTGTACAGGAGGAAGTTCATTCCCAAGCCAAAAAAGGAGGTTAAACCTTGTTTTGACTGGGCTATTAAACGGCCTACTAACTGCAGATAACCTCATTTTACTGTGGTGGTGATAGCTGTAATATTTACTGGAACTTTTTCGACATTTACCCTCTCAATCAAATTCAGCATCTACATAGGCACAATTCCTGACGTAATCAGTAAATGTATTAACTACTAACTTGAGACATCTTCCAGTTACCCCAAATTATGAGCTAATTTGGGAATTTAGGTACGTTCTGAGAAGTAGGTCTGTGGTCGCGTTCATGGCATGGAGACAAAATTTAGCAGCTTAAGACGACGTATGCCTACTTTTTGACGAATCAAGAACCTTCCAACCAATGATGAATGATTTTTCGTGGCAGCGAATGACGAATTTACACTTAGCTAACTATACTTACGTATTGGATTTACGTATAAAGTATTTAATATATATATATATATATATATATATATATATATATATATATATATATATATATATATATATATATATATATATATATATATACATATGTATGTTTACTGAATTTCAATTTTGAAATATTTTCGGTTGAAACGGAAGATATATTATATGGAAGAATTAAATCTAAAGGGTTATTTCCGTAGACTCGAAGTGCTAGAGTTACGGACTCCACCGAAACGTATGCAAATGAAAATGGTTAAAGCATGTTCCGTGCTTAAAATATAAGTAAATTCGTGTCAACGAAACATTTTGGAGCTGTAACTGATTATATTCGACATCGGACAACATAAGATCGATAATATTCTAGCTTTGTTAATACTGTAGTACTGTACTATTTGCAAATTAAAAATAAATGTATTCGTCTCTTCTAACTACGCTACTGATTCTCTAATAGAATATATATTATGTAACATATAAGTTTACTTATACATATGACTCCAATTGATAGTAACTTGAACGATATCTAAACCAATATCAGCTCAGAAATAAAATACGTTCGATATTCACCGAGGTACATCATCCCATCTTCGGTATTTTCTTCTCCCGTTTTATAAGGTTACATAGCCACATCTGCGCATTCGATTACGACAAAAATAAATAATAAGAAAAGCCCGCCTTCGATCCTTTCCGCACGGGAACGGGGAGACGTTCGGGAAAATAAAGAGTAACAGCTGAGCGAGCGATAGGAAGGTATACAGGTTGATATTGAAATGGGAAGCAGTTGGAAGGAGCGAGATAGGAGCAGTAAAACGTCGGGGGAAACCCCTTAAAAACTCTTATAAAGACGAGGCCATTATAAAAGTACCACTATAAAATTGAGATCTGAAGGGCGTTGTAGTGGTCGGAATAGGGTATCTGGGAAAAGCGTGGCGGGGCTATGGAATAAAATCCTGGGAATCTTACCTCCTTACGCTCAACCACCACTATCTTGTGCCGACTGTACGGTCTACTTGAAGCGGTTATTCCTTACCATAACCCTCTGACCTACGAGACCCTCCTTTATCGGGGTTTCTGTGTTCCGAAAGAATGAGGGACCCTTTTACATTTTTTTTTTTTTTTTTTTTGAACACCACATTATAGCAATTTTATTCCCGACAGTTCAGTGGAAAGATCTATGTTCAGAAGAAAAATCCACTATGGCGCATATCGAATGATAAATAAACCATATTCAATATTTTAAAAAAAGTTCCAGTCATTCAGCACAATCGTATGAGCGAATTTTCGTAAATTGACGTATTATACAGGGTGATTCCCTCGCAGACGCAAAAAAAAATTTGGGTGAAACTACATTAAAAATGGAGTTAAATGCCGTCAACCGCATATTTTTATCTCAATCCGTACTCGAGATATAATTTTTTAAAGGTTTTTTCAGGCATACCGTGTTTTTTCATTTTAAACTCGGATTTCTCCACTTTGCTTCATTTAATTTTAACTTTCAACCTCATTTTCGGTACCAGCATTAAATTTCCTATAAGAATAGTGTACTTGGGTTCTTAAAAAGTACCATCCGAAGACCCTCACATCAGCTCAAACATTTACGATTTTGAAAAAATCATATTTCAGAAAATCTTTTAAACTTTAGTACTCTTTTAAAAAGGATCCTGGAAACTGGCAAATCTCATGAAAACTGCTTCATCTAATGTGCGTTCCAACGGTATTTTCAATTTTAGTTTTATTTTGTTATTAAAGGGAGAAAATAATGTTTTAATGTTAAAAAATATGGATTTTTCAATGAAATTGTTGGTTTTCTCGAAAGATGACCCTCCATGAACCAACGAGTATGGGGTCGGTTTCTATGTATTTTTTCTCGCTGGATCGAATGGAAACTCTTGCACATCTCTCAACTACGTTATAATCGAGTTTTACACTTTAATTAACTAGTTTTACCCCATAACACACATACATTTACTCGAAATAAACAAACTAAACATTTGCGATTTTAAGTGTAAAACTACGTTATAACGGAGTTGGAGAGATCTATAAATGTTACCATTCGATACATCGTGAAAAAATACATAGAAACCGACCCCATACTCGTAGGTTCATGGAGGGTCTTCTTACGAGAAAACCAACAATTTCATTGGAAAACCCACATTTTTTAACATTAAAACATAATTTCCTCCACTAAATAACAAAGTAAAAGTAAACTTAATTATACCGTTGAAAAAAGTATTAGACGAAGCAGTTTTCATGAGATTTTCCAGTTTCCAGGATTCGTTTTGGAAGAGTAGTAAAGTTTTAAAGATTTTCAGAAATATTATTTTTTCAAAATCGTCAATGTTTGAGCTGATGTGAGGGCCTTTGGATGGAATTTTTTAAGAATTCAAGTACACTATTCTTATAGTAAATTTAAAGCTAATTCCGAAAATGTGGTCAAAAGTTAAAATTGAATGAAGTAAAGTGGAGAAATTTGAGTTTAAAAGGAAAAAATCACGGTTTTTCTGTAAAAACCTTTAAAAAATCACATCTCGAGAACGGATTGAGATAAAAATATGCAGTTGGCGGCATTTCACTCCATTTTTGATGTAGTTTCACCCAAATTCTTTTTTGCATCTGCGAGGGAATCACCCTGTATTCATGTTTATTGTTTTGAAATTTGAGCACTTTCAATGCAATGACACTGTTTACGATAATTTTTTATGGCAAAAAACTTTTTCAAAATAACAAGTTTGCCATTCAAAAAGATATATCGGATTTATTATAACTTCTTCGCAGCTTTTATAGAGTTTGTACGCTTTTTATAGAAACTTAAATTTTTCAGCATAATTTTGTGCATCCATTCGTGAAAGTTCAAGTTTATAGTTCATAAAATTTATTTGAGTAATATTCCTTTAAAAATTAAGGAACGCCTTAGGGACTTCTAGAATAACCTGGTGCCGAGGGGCATAAATCAGCTGGAGAACCCCTTAGGCTCCATAATCGACATACGGTGCTGAAATTTTGAATGTTTTTCCGTGATAAAGGCGACAAAAAATTCCTAAACGACATTGTAAAGGAGAGATGACAATTTTTACTTCCCTTCCTTAACCCGAAGGGTGAAGAGAAAGTCTTGCGACCACCCTGAAAATCAATTTCTGAAACTCATACTATGGGTATTTTGTTCAACCTGAACCAAATGGGACTCACGAAAACCACGAATTCTAGGGGAAACTTGTCTACTAGAAAAGCACGACCTTCAGCTTGTGGTGATTTCTAGCAACTTTTCCCTGGTACCTCCATGTTTCCGAGATCCTAGGCTACAACTGGGACTTAGAATCAGTAAAATCAATGAATTTTTCGTCACACTAGGTTTTTTAAACTCGGGACAGATGTCCCGATATGTCCTGTTAGGAAAGAAAGGGTAAACAAATAATTGACAAATAATTAACTACAAAAATAAATAAAAACGTGGACCAAACTTTTCCTTCTATCTAATTTCTTGATTAGGTATATAATATCGAGAAAAAAAATTGTTCATGAGGTCAGATATTGTTGATAAGAGAAAGTTTGTTTTCTCGACTGCTTTCCTCAAAATGAGATTTGTTGGGGTCTTGAGGTTCAGTCAGAAAATGTACCAAGATATTTCTAGGCCAACGTTTCGGTATTTTTGTATACCATCCTAAGGGCTACAAAGAAACGCACCAGAGGAAGTCAGACATGCATTAATTATAGGCAGGAATAAAAAGGAATAAAATGTACTTATGTACCTATATATTATATAAGTGTCTAAACTATGTATAATTAATAGGTATACATAGTTTAGACACTTATATAATATGTACATACATATGTACTTATATAACATATGTACTTTTGATTCCTTTTTATTCCTGCCTATAATTAATGTATGTCTGAATTCCTCTGGTGCATTTCTTCGTAGCCCTGAGGATGGTTTACAATTATACCGAAACGTTGGCCTAGAAATATCCTGGTACATTTCCTGACTGAACCTCAAGACCCCAACAAATCTCATTGTTGATAAGGACTCGCATATGTGTATAGTAAATATATATACAGTTATATATTTTATTTGAGCCTTCCCAGGGAGTTTTGCGAGAAACAGCATCGATGTATGAAATGTAAATTTACGCCAAACCGATCCTAAAAGTTTGATTGTGTGAGTTTGGTTGTGCCACTCGGATGAATGAGCACTTGATACTCCGCAATAATTTTCAAGCTTTTGTCGGTATAAATTTTTCTTCCTGGCTCCAGAGACCCACTCAATGGAACGGGCGAATATGTATCGACTTACTTCAATTACTAAAATGATCAATTAAAAAAAGGTACGAACTAAATTGGAGAGTGATGAACCTGAGGCTCCTCTTGTAAAGTATAATTAATTTTGTACAATGGGAATATGCAGTTCAATTTGGAATCGATAAAAATGAGTTGGCACGGGGCTACTAGCGAGAATCACACCGGAGTTTACTGCAGGGAAGGTATTTAGCTCCAGAGACTGCTGGGGAGTGACGGTAATGAACGAGGGGTTGGAGTTTCACTTGCCAAGATCTAGTCGCAATTTCTCCCGCTAGTGGAGCCATTTGTTACTGGCCGAGTAGTTAGGTTATGACTCCCACTATCGAGAATGATGAAGTGAGGCATCAAGTTAGTCCAGCTTCTTAGCTTCTCACTAGGTTATTTAATAATGTGGTTTGTGAAAATTTAGGTATGAAACGACGGCGTAATTATGCGCAAAACTATTGGACCACCGCATTGGGGCGAAACGAAAAAAAAAAAAAAAAAAAAAAAAAAAAAAAAAAAAAAAACCAGGCCAAAACTTAAATATAACAATAAAGCGACCAAGAATATTCTTCTTGGTTTATTATTTTCAACAATTATTATTATTTGTTGGTTTACGTTTCAAGATGCGTTGAACCCAAAAATCGAAAGAAAAAAAATAATAATAATAATAAATAAATAAAAATAAAAAATAAAAATCTGTCCGTTCGCCGTACGCCGTCCGAAGCTATTCTCAAAAAGTATTGGACCAAACTTCAAGAAAGTTGGCTTAAAAATCATTCATCGGCCGGGGTTGTGCCAGTAACATCTGCATCGCGTTCGATCAACACTGATGGGTAGAGCCTAAGGGCTGAAATATTCAAAAATAGAGATCTTGAAATCTTTCTATATAACAGTAATAATTTTTTGAGTTTCATCTATAGGTACCCGCCCAAAAAATTGAATGAAACCACCCCGGTCACAATGTGTTTATTCGTTTGCTTTCCCTAAGGGCTGAAACATCGACAAGAAAACAAAACATCAACACGGGAGTGAATCTTTTTTTTTCCAGCACCTTGTTTATGGTCATTGGCGCCTAATACAATAAGGAATTATTACAATTTATAAAATACACCCAATCTTTTCAAAATGTCAAATATCTTTTGTAGATGCGTTGATCGATTTCCCAATAATTGTTGGCGGACTCTTGGAAGTTCGGGTGCTAGTGTGCAGAAACTTGGGCATTCAATGAGAAGGTGACGAACTGAAAGTGAGGTTCCACATGTAGCGCAAACAGGAGGTGAGGTCCGTTCCTTCTACATCAGGTAGCCATGAGTCAAACGAGTATTTACTATTCTTAGTCGTGTCAAGATCACTTCTTCTTTCCTGGAGTGTACTGTAGTATCATTAGCCGTTTTCTTAGTTCGGCTTGACGATAGCCATGGGAGACATCTTTCTTAATCTCCCACAGCTGTTGGAACACCAACAGTTTGTTGTAGCCAGTCATCATGCCATGAATTCCAAATGGTTTTTTTTATTATACTGACGTAATCTGCTCTGGCTAATCTTGCATTGGCATCAGCTATCTCATTTCCAGTGATCCCTAGGTGTCCAGGAACCAAACAAATGATCACAGATATACCGATGGCCGTAAGTCGTTGTACACTGATGAGAATATTTTTAATCAAAGGATGTGCGTCGACGCCTTTCCTGATCGCTTGAATTGTACTCTGTGAGTCAGAGCAAATTACGACTCGGCTCTCCGTTGTTGACACGAGTGTCAACGACTTATAAATGGCACACAGCTCAGCTGTGAATATGGAGCGAATTGGAGGCAATGAAAACGTGTGAATACCTGAATCGATGTAGACTGAGCATCCAACTCCTGTTGACGTTTTTGACCCATCGGTGTAAGCAATGGTGCAAGGTGAGAGTTGGGCGAATATTTGATAGAACCTTGATATCAATTCATGAGAGGGAGCAGATTTTTTATCCAATTTTAATGACAACGAAAATTTGGGGGGTATGAGAATCCATGGAGGAATGTGACAGGTTCGCTCAATGTGGAAATCAGGAAGGGTTAGTGAGTGGAAAAGCAAATCTGAACGAATCATGTCAAAAGACGTGTTCAGATAAGAGGGTGCGCCAAGGGGTAATGGATCTAATGGCACGTCATGGTGAGGATGTTCTTCAGAAGCTTTGATTTTCGTAGCATACTTGAGCCCTAACATTTTTCTCCTACACGATAAAGGTAACTCTCCAGCATCAACGAGGAGACTTGAGATCGGGCTTGAGCGAAATGCTCCAGTTGCCAATCGAATCGCTTGGTGATGAACTGGATCTAGGCGTTGTAAGATTTTAGGATTAGCAGTTCAATATATAACCGACCCATAATCGAGTTTATCTCTCACAAATGCTCTATAGAATCTCAGAATACAAACCCGGTCACTTCCCCAAGAAGTGTTAGCGAGTACTTTTGATAGATTCAATTAAGTGCTTGTACTCTTAATTTCTTGATATGAGTATCCCAACTAAGTTTTCTGTCCAACTCCATTCCTAAGTATCTAACATTTTCCGAAAAGGTGATAGGCTCGCTGCCCATAAACAGAGTAGGAACACTTGGGTTTCGTTTTTGTGTGAATGTAGACACATACGTTTTAGGTTTGGAAATATATAGGCCTACTGAACGTGACCATATCATTAGTTTGTTGATTGTGCCTTGGAGAAAAGTGGTGGTCTGAGAAATGTGGGGAGTTGAGGTATATATTACAAGATCATCAGCAAATAGACACGCTTGACATTGGGCGGAAATGGTATCAATAACTCCGTCAATGACAAAAGAGAATATTACTGGACTTAACACCCCACCTTGCGGAACTCCTGTATAGTGTTCGAATCTACCTGAGGTAGCTGTTCCAGAATGCACGTGAAAACAACGGTTTTCGAGGTAGTTTTGGATGAAAGATAAAAATTTGCCTCCAATAGTGAGTGAATCCTAACCAGTAAAAAATATTAAAAATCGCCTTGAAAACTATGAAAATTGTAACTATATAATTCCAATAGAATGTTGACTTCCCGAAATCGAGTTTATTATAACTTCTGTATCCTATTAAAGCGAAGGTAGGTCGTTGATTTTCAGTTGTTTGGACAAGGATGATGCTAACAGTAACAACCTAGAAATATAATGTTAAGATATAATAACTGTGTTCCAAGCATCGCGAGTTCATGAACTTTTCGGAACTGGTTCGGCGCCGAACCTTATGCGCACGTGAATCGTGTTCCAAGCGTTTTGAGTTCAGGAACTCAACACTCGCTAAGGTGTTCCCACCGCATCGGGTTCTTGAACTGAGTTCAGTGAGTTCATGAACTTTTCAGACCTACTCGGGGATAGGGTTGAGAACTCAAACTGAAGGACACCTTTCTGAACCTTCCAAAATTTTCACTTCAACGCGAACCGTCACGCTAAATACTTCCTTTTTCAGTTGCCTGCTTGATGCTTGCACATCTCTTTAGTTCCTCGCTTGCATTGCTCTTTATTTACGTCATGAATCATAACAGAATAGCGGGGCTTTTCCTAGAAGATTCTGATCCGGAATCGGAAGAGCATGCTTCCATTGCCGATTGGGAGAGGGTCCTTAGTTCTGATGACGAGAAGGAGTTATATGAGCAGGATTTTGACGCGGATAGAGTCGTGCCTTTCGATGAAGAAGGGTGGATGCAGGGTTATTTTGACTCTTCTAATCTTGAAGTAACAATGAATAAACGTACAAATGAGGGAATGTCGCTCACATAAATAGCCGTGACGAGGTATTCACGTTACTAAAGACGACGCTGGCGCTTGTTAGTGCATTGAGTGTCAGGAGAACTATAGTGTTCCCACCGACGGGTTCTTGAACCTAAAAGTTTCGTGAACTCAGACGGGTGCTTGAAACACACCTATTATGACATATTGTTGGCGTTAACATGACGATAGGATGACAAAGAACATGTGAATAAATGGTAAAGTGATTGTTTAATATTCAACGTAGGTAGGAATAGTAAAAAGCTCTATTCAATCGAATTAGCTACTTAAATTGTTAATTTATTAAATTATTGAATAATAATACTTAGGAGTTACTCTTAATTAAATTATTATTTCTATTCCAACAACAGAAGATTAATTACTTCCGAGGCCACGAAGGTTAGAACGTTTTAGCCAATTTTCTAAGAAAACGCAGCTATTGCAATGAATCCAAAATTTCATTCGTGGAGATTCGTTTTGAAATTCCTTGAGTTTAACGCTTTTTTATGTGTGTATGTAGAGTTTGATCAAAATATTCTGGTGCTTTTTAATTTGCGCGCAACCAGATGTTCGTTGAAACTTCTCAGTGGTCTCAGCGTTACTCTTTCTGAGTCACCAGGATATTTTGTATTGCTGTAATAGCTGTTTTGTAATCAGCTTCGGAACCTCCGAGGCTAATTTCTTTCTTAATCGACTCACGTTGCTGAAATTTAGTGGAGGTCGTTCGGGTTACCTCAAAAACAATTACGAGGTTCGGAGAATCACTGAATAGCTGATGGGGCCTCTGAGGCTAGTTTCTTTTCTTTTCAACCTGCCGTTTTACTGCTTTAGTAAAGCAGTAAAACAAGTGTTTAGTTGTTTTGACCTTTTTATAACAATTTTCGACATACACCTACTATAAACCGTAAAATTGTGGGGTCATGAGCTGTAATGGTTTGAACCCTTTTGAGAGGCACGATGCGCCAAGTTTTGATCATTTAATCATATACCTATAGGGCTTAATATAGACCAACGATCTCCGTAGAAGGGCTATCTATCTAATACAGAAATAATAAACCTTTGAGTAATAATTTTCAGCGTTTACTTATTGATATGAAGACTCCAGACTATCCCAGGCGTGCGATATCGGTATTGGCGCCGTCAAACGTTTCAAGGTAAAGGGTTCACGTACAAAGGGTCCCCGTACAAAGCCCGTACGTACAAAGGGTCCCCGCAGGAAAAGGACAGAAAACGTATTCACAATCAATGTGTTTCAGGTGGAAAAAAGACAAATAGAAATTTCGAAAAATAGTCTTCACAATCCAGGGTGTGGTGTAAAGGTCTCAAATCGATTATATTTTCTAGGAATAACCCTCTCAGGATAACTCTAAGCCCACTCTTGAATGCACCAAATAGAAAACTATACTGTGCGGAACCCCTAAAGACATTATTCCTCCGAAATCTGATGTTTAATTTTTTCCCCTCTTCTGATCATCTTGGATTGGACTGAGATGTTCCTCCCGAAGGTTTTAACAAATAATTTTTTCAAGTTTTGATTATTAATTCTTAATTTCTATCTCTTCTCATCAGAATATGGGTATTCAAAACAAGTGGTACAAAGGTGAGGGCATAAGAAAGTATGAGTACCGGTTTGACAAGTCTCGAAACTAGAAGGTCTAGAAACTCCTTCTTTACAGAATTTATTGTTGAATTTCAATTTTCAACCCGTTCATTGCGCAAGCCTCTGTAGATATTGATTTAATTTTCAATTATTGGAAGCGATTCACATAATTTATAAAACAGTGAATTTTTATTTTAAACAGTCCAGTCATGCAGCATGACCGTATGAGCGAATTTTCGTAGATTGTCGTATTATATTATGTTACTTTGTTTTGAAATTCGAACACTTTGAGTGCAAAGAAATTGTTGACCACCAATTTAGATGCAAATAAACTCGCTCTAAATCATATTCTACGATTCAAAACAGATTTTGGATGTTTAGCAATTTTTTATTTGTTTAAATCGATTTTTCAGCAAATAGAAATGCAACTTGAGTAAACTTTTAACCAGAATTTGATGAATCAATTTTCTAATGTTGTACTTCATCGATGCTAATTTTTTAAACTAAAATTCTAATATTATTATAAATTTAACGATTTTTGGCAGTTTTTAGCCATTTTGGCGATTATTTGGGCACGTTGACCACTTTAATGAACTCAAAAGTGTTGGCTAACGAACTCATTCTTTCGTTCGGAATGCTTGATTTTTCGGCGAAAGAAAAAAATTTTCATCTCAACCCTAAGGAGAGTTATCGTCTGGAATGACACATTGACATTGCGCGGTTTTGAAGAAACGGATGGTTCTGTGTGATGATGGAAGATACGAAATCACGAAAGGAGATACGGGATAAAAGACTATCATCATGAAGGAGATTTGACCAGAATATGTCATGTTTGAGGATGGTCAGTAAAATAATAAACCAAACGAAACAGTTCCAGACAGAAACAGTTAAAACGTTTTAACCGACAGACAAAAGTTTTGCAATAGTCCATGTCTCCTTCCGTCCACCTTCCCACCCTTTAGTATGACACCCAATGTACTTGCTACACATTAAAGTTCTAGCGTAGGAATTAGGGATAACTATGCCAACCTACTCTAGCAGTTGTATGGACAACTAAATAATTCAGTAAAGGGAATTGATAGCTGTCTCTGTGTGTACCAATTAAAATATTCAGAACCTTCTCAAACGCGTTGTTCTACATTACCTATTATCTCAGGCATTGCCATGAGCACTTTATGATCCTTACTACTGTAATAGGGTGGAAGCGTACCTGAGGATGACGATGAATGAATATTGCCAACCCATTATTACATACCGCTGAGAAACCCTCCCAACTAATACCTACCCCAATTTACAACCCTTCAACTCAGTGGAAGTGTGCTCAGCGCTACAGTTCATCCACCCTTTGTCCGCTTTGATTACCTTTTACAGCGAATAAACGAGTTAACAGTAGAAAGGCCGAGCCATAAGCCTCTTTGAACCGACTGTAGTGACAAAAGCAGGCAGTATACAACAACACCTTTCCCTGAAGCCACCACCTACTAACTGTATTACCTCCTGCTTTGATATTAGCCAGGCTCAGGATAATTGCCAAGTAATGGAGTTAAAACCGTTCTAGTTGGAGCTATGTTCTCATTATCAGTTGGTTGGTAATTGTGCCGAGAAACCAACAAGACGCCTTATTCCGAGATACATAGTTGTTAAGCTTGTTTTAGTATGAACCTACGTTGTATTATTTGAAATTCCAATGCAAGCCAGCTGCAATATTGTAACATCCCAAGCAGCAATTTGAATACTTAAACTGAAAACACAGACGCACAACGACGAGCTCAGGAAATGATGAAACTATAAAATCGAAATATGAATGAAAGCTATGGAATAAAAAATATGATGATACCATGAAGCAACGATGTAACTATAAAATCTCATCAATTCTATAATAAAACAAACGCTTTGAATTTTTTCAAAGAAGAAATTACGGTGGTACTTAATCAGCAGATATAATGAAATCAGGACTACTGCAATAACAAGTATAATATAGGTACATGCTACGATAGAAGTTCTGATTTCGAATCACGAAAAAATGGCCCAGGAAACGAAGACGGTAAAAAAGGCACCGGAAAGGATGGTACACTATTGTGATATGGAGCTAATTTCTTTGCTATTCAACCTATGAAGTTGATAATTTTCCATAATCCTTGGTTCAATAATAACAAATCGCGCTCCTTTTATCGGATTCCTAACTTTATCGTTTAATTTCTGCTCACTTCCACACTTCAGTGCTTTCTCTGTCGTTCTACCGTGGGATAGGTCGTCCGTCTGTGAAAATTCGTATCGATCTGTGATAATAATGTTTGGTTATAAATATTTTCGTTATAATATTATGTGATTCCCCTTTGTTATAATTCGTGCATTTAACTTTATTTATTTTTTTAAGGTTTAAGCCGCACCTCAACCAGAAGGGTCATTAGCGGCATTGAACAAAGTGTCCAAAGGGACACTGGAAGTGGCACGAATCTAAGAGAAACCATCTTGCCATCCTTGACTAAAAAGGAGCACCATCATGGACTCTACTGGCAACTCGGAAGGGAAAAAAATGAGAGGTACAGTGATGACCAATGTTTAGCCCCAAAATAGAAAAAAAACCCAAAAATAAAACAATACAACTAACACTAGATAAAAAAATAGGCTAATAGCTATATTCATGCTATTATATACAACCAGCTAAGTGAAATAAAACTACGACTAGATGTATATAAATATATCACAGATCAGATATCACAGTTCGTAGTAGAGCGGCTCTAAGGTACAACAACAGGGATCGGACCTTGTCTGGTCCGGATAAAACGTCAACCCACTGAGGTGGCTGATGCTGGACTCGGAGGTCCACAAGGGCTGGGCAGTTTTCCAGAAAGTGGCGGATGGACCTTTATTTATTTATTTATAGCATTTTCAATTTGAATTCGTCCTTTTACAAAATGAATTCGTCTTTTTACGAAATGAATTCGTCCTTCAAAAAGAGGGACCAAATCTTGATGGAAACCAGAAAAGATACCTCCCTCAATTATATCCTGGACCTCCCCTGGGATCACCGTTGATCCTCCGGTTAACCCCAACAGGTGATTCCTGAATCCGTGCGTTATTACAAAAAGATACCGAGTTAAGCATAGGTAAAACAGCAATATTGCCGTTTTGACGAGAACACTCACGGTCGTGGGTTAGTCCAAGGAAAACTCTTTTTGGTCGAACTGACCCTTAGAATTACACTATTGGTATCTGTGTTATACAGTAAATGCAAGGTTGAGTTTACAGAAATTTCCCCCCAATAAAGTAACTACTGTTGTAACAAGGAACCCCCATTTTTCCGTGCCTCTGAGCCTTGGGATTCTCAGCTGGACGGCAAAAATAACGCAGCATGTGCATTTTTCCCCTTTCTCTTCAGTTCATTTTCATTTGATTTGTAGAGGTCATTGAGCTTCAACTTCTTATTAGTTCGTAATGCCTGGGTTTTTTGATATGTTGATATTTTATAATACTCCCCAGGCAAGTAATGGGGTTTCAATCACTGCGAGAACACCAAAAATAGTGTTGGAAAAGAGACCTCCTCTTCCTTTACTCTTTTCCTGATTCAAAAGCCTTCTAGTACATTATGACGACGATTGAAAAATCAAGGACTCTAATTAAATAAATCAAATCTTAGTATATGAATGAAAAAATGAAAATATACACTACAAACGGGGTTTAATAATTACGTACCAGTGTTCTGCACAGAAGGGTTATATAGAAAGTCCCACGTTATGGACCGCACAACTTCAGGAGTCATTTTTTCAACTAATTTGCAACTAAAATTGCCTCGTAGACTTTTTTTTAGAGGCTTTGTTTTTTGAGTTATTTCAATTTCAAGATTTTTTTCGTGTTTCTTACTTTCACTCTAAAACGGCTATAAATGCCTCAAAACGCACTGTAAATAAAAAATGAGGGCACCGCTGGTAAGGATATTAAATTTTCCATATTTCTAGCGTTCCCCGAAAATATTTCTGGGGTCCTGATGGATGAAAAATCAACTGGTAAAGTGATTCTTGTCAAATTGGCGAAATCTCATATTTTTCTTTTGGTTGTTAGGGTATTACTTCTGCAGGGGTTTTCACGGGTATTAGTACCAAAAACTGCGCCAAGATCTCAGATTTCCAAAAGTGTAGTTAATTTTACTTTTATTTTGCTGATTAGGGGAGAAAACTGGCTCTCAATGTTGAAAAACATTGTTTTTTCAATGAAATCGAGGGTTTTCTTGAAAAAGACCTTCTATGAAAATACGAGCTTGGGTTCAGTTTCTACGTATGTTTTAATGCTGAATGGAATGGTAACACTTGCTTATCTCCTCGATGCTGTTATAAACAAGTTTTGCTCTTTAACTCACAATTTAAGTTCATTTGGTATGATAAATTTTACGTTTTTTTAGGGGTGAAACTAAAAACTAGCTTGTAAGCTAATGTGTAAAACTAGGCTAAAACGGGGTTGGGGAGATATGCAAGTGTGAAACCAACCCCAAACTCCTATTTTCATGGAAGGTCATTTTTCAAGAAAACCCTCGATTACATTTAAAAAAATGTTTTTCAACATTGAAACACAGTTTTTCCCCCAATTAGTAAAGTAAAAGTATAATTAACAACACCGTTGGAAGGTTGAGAGATCTTGGAACAGTTTTTGGTGTTATGCCCGTGAAAGACATTGGAGAAGTAATACCCTCACAACCAAAAGGAAAATATTACATTTTACCGATTTGACAAAAATTACTTAACGAGTTGATTTTCCACCCATCACAACCCCAGAAATATTTTTTGGACGCACTAGGATTATCGGAAATTTAATGCTCTTTGCAAAGGTGACTTCATTTTTTATTTTACAGTGCTTTTTGAGGGAGATAAAGCCGTTTTAGTGTAATAAAGTTTAAAACACGAAAACAATCTTAAAACTGAAATAACTCGAAAACAAAGGCTCTAAAAAGTAATAATAATTTAAAAAAATTTTAAAAAGTCTACGAGGCAATTTTTTGTTGCAAATTAGTTGTAGAAACGACTCCTGAAGTTGGGCGGTCCATAATGTGGGACACCCTGTATAATACAGAGATTATTAACTGTTATGTAATAATTTGCGCATTTTGTACTTACTTCAAGCACAATGCAAACATAATGCAAATCAATCATTTTTCCAGTTGGAATAAACGTGATTTGATGACAGTCCTGATGTTGCATTAACTCGCAGTCCTTTTGAATATTGAGTGAACACTCTTTTTCGCCAAGCCACACCCGCAGCTTACATACACAGAACAGTCTGCGTACGGTTTAATAAAGGAAAGCCCTTGTATCGGGCCGCCCCCTCAGTCACCATCAAACTCGCTTTACATGGAGGAATTTCAAATATCTGTTTGATGATTAGACAGCACGTTTATTGCTCCAGCATATTTCGAAAGGAATACTCTACCCCACCATCACGGAGGACCAATTTTTTTCATGTGTGCTCTCTTTGGGGGAAAAATGGTGAGGGGAGTGGGTTTTCGCATATGGAATACCATACATCGAAGGCTTACCAACAGTGGAAATTGTATTGTGAAGTGGATCAATTCAGCAACAGCTAAAGATGTTTTACAGTTCCCTGAGAGTAAGTAAGTGAGATTGTTTTAATAACAATATCAACTTAGAACATTGTTTAATCATAGCCTATCAGTTAACACGTATTCTAAACCCAATTAGTTACACGATAACCATTCAGCTTTCGTGCGTACCACATTGGTAGTATCATTGAGAACAATATTAGTTTCGTGCATATGAGTCCAACTCTCCACTGATCCTTGCATCGAAGTTAATTGCACTACCCTTCAGTACAATTTCCTCGGATAATTGTATGGTGAATTTACCCTCAAGATCAATATTTGCCATAGCATTCACTATCTTGAAACCCTTAAAACAATAGTAATTTATCTAGTTTTTATTTAAACCTAAACAGAAGAGAAACAATGTTTCAGTTTCCAGTGGCTCACGTAACTTTTTTTCGTTATCGTGAAAATTATCAAAAATATCACTCCATGTGCTTTAGTAGCTTGTAGACATCGCGTCCACTTATTTATCGTACATTCCATGTATGGTTACTACCAGGAAAATTTAATTCTACCCTTATTTTCAATCCTGAATTGGAAGATTTTCTTTCTAAATCTAACTTATTAGCGAATGTATTTCAATCACTTTAATAAGATAAATGAAAAGTCCTTCAAATTCATAATTTCCTCTTCCATTCTAGATGAAATACGTTTTCTTGCCCGTTTATGCGATTGTTAAAGTGTTCGTGATGATATTTTCTGGACTGTGCGGGTCGGATACTGGAAGATCCTCTATTCATTTTCTGGGTGCTAACTCATGCGTGAGCGTGGTGGTTGCGGTCGAGCCCGTAACTATGGAAAGAAGGATTTTCGTGGAGCCAACAGGTGCTTCATAATTTCTTACTACCGTTGTGATAAGAAAGCATAAATTGTACGCACGTAGAATACCCAAGTTTCGCAATGATGCCGTAAAAGCTGAAACCATCTATTTTTCCTCAACTCACATTCATGAGGCGTAAAAATATGAGCCAGCGATTATACTTGAAGCAATATGTGAAGCAGGTGAGACATTCAAACCTAGCCATAGCCGAAATTGAAAGGGCTAGTTGTGTTCAACAATTAGGGTGACTTCAAGGAAGAAGGAACTACGCTGATAGAATGCCAAAAATAGAAAGAAGGAGATTCGAAGAAAAGTTGAAATGCGAACAAGTAGTTGTCCTAGCTCTCACAGCAGTTTCCATGAAACGATTTCTTCCCTCCCCTTGTTTCTTACAGCCAATCATCTAGATTAGTTGTAAGAACACCTTCGTAAATAATTAGCGACATCCCGGCAAGCACCACTTTGGTTTATTATTCCACCAGTAAGAAAGCATCGTGGGAACGAACTCATCAGCTTATCGCAGTCTGTAGGACCAGAAAAAAAAGAAAAAAATAAAGAAAAAACCCAGCCCCATTTTTATGACAGCAGATTCAAAAGTTAAAATCTTGATTCAGCATATTCACTGAACGTAGGGGTCAGTAATTGTTTTCGCTAAACCAAAAGCTGATTTTCGGTTTATTATTTTCAATAATAAACCTTTGTAATTGACCAAAAAGCCACCCCCCTCAAAATATGTTGATTAACGTTTCAAGATGCGTAGAATAAAAAAAATGCTACAAGCTATTACACAAATATTTATTATTTCTGTAGTAGATAACCCTTCTACGCAGATCATTGATCTATACCTATTAGGCCACGTACCCAGTGTCAATAAAAAAAACCATTGCGACTAGACGCGCCGAGATAGGTAACAAAGTAGAGCTTCGGCCTGAAATCCCCCCCCCCCCCACCCCAACGTCACCCAGACGACTCAAACTTATATTATTAATTTTTTCATTTTTATTTTATTATTATTTTTATTTATTTATTTATTTTATTTTATTTTTATTTTTTGCATATACTGGGAGTCACGTATTATTTATTATTATTAATAACCTATTATTATTATTATTTCATTATATTTTATTATAATAAAATATATTTATATTTTATTATTTATATTATGAATATATTTATATTTTATTATAACCTGTTATTTATTATTATTTATTACCTTTATTTATTAAGAGGTAAATATGAAATTCTCTCCCGTTTACCCTAAAAAGGTGAAATTTGATAGCGAGACTCTCTGGGACGTCAAGATATGAATAAACTCAGGGGATCTTTTCTGATTAGCTGAGTTAACTAAATTCTCTACTGTTCACTCTAGGAAGTTGATATTTGATAAGGAAACTCACTGTGACGTCAAGAAACGCTAAAACCTGGTATGGCAGTGTCCGTGTACTCACAGTGGCCACATTCTACATCACGATGCGGTTGCTATGCAGGTAGCAGGCGCTTTGTCATCCAGCAGTTGGGATGTCGAAAGCGAGAGGCTATAACACAGGCCGAGTGACCGAGGCACTCACTAAGCCGGATATCGTTGCCATCAAGCATGATGGGCCTGCCATAATCGTGTATGTCCAGTTTTTCAGAGGCAGCGCGGATATGGAGCAGACCTGGCGGGCTAAGATAAGTAAATTTTTGATGGAAATGATCTGCGGCAAGCGATATGTGCGCTAACAATAACATATAACAATATAACATCAAAGTTATGGCCGCGACCGGATCATGGCACAGGTGCGGTGCGGGAAAAGTGCCACAGAGTTTCCAGAGCTTTTTTCCAGTTCTCTCGATCCGATCGCAAAGCTTCATTTCTACTTACCTGATTCAAGCAACACTAACGATTGGATTCTACTAATTCACAATTCTATGCTTTGATTCATTACCAACAGGATCTACGTTATTTATTTCTGATGCAGGACACCCTTTTTTCTAATCAGCTGAACCTACAGCTCATTTTCGGATTCAGCTGTACCGCCATCAGTCCTCGGTATATGCTTTATTTACCACCATATTACTACGTTTGAAAATAATTCCGGCAATACTTCAAATAATAGACATACATGGTATCCTTATCAAGTTCAGAGTTATGCTGCTAAATAAGGCAGAAATTTGCCGCACTTCCTACTTCGTTTGTTAGGGCTTCACGGCACTTCGTTTTACTAACTCTCTCAGAGGCTCATTTTCAAACATCTTCACCTATTTTATGGAAATCACTCTCAGAGCTTATAGAGCTGATCATGTTGAGATTTTGAAATCATTACCCATGATTCATTAAGAGGCTCCATTTATTATTTCAGTTTTTTAGATAAAATATAAGAGAAATGAGTTTTAATGGCTGATTTTGACCATATAGCACCTTATGAGGTGAATTATGAACACACAATAGGGATAAGCTATAACTTACGCAGGAATAAAATCTGTAGATATTTTTGTAAATTTACTTAATAACTACTTGCGCCCAAAAGTGTCGCTTGGTTGGTAATGAAATGGATTAAGCGGTGGGCCGAAGGCAGGTATTAAGGACAAATTAAATGGTGTAAAGGTGCTACTCACATTTCAGTTACAATGTACGGTGAAAAAGTATTGAGTCAATTACAAGCCTGCTTCTCATCACAACATCAATCTCTCAATAATATGACCATGCAGTAAATACTTTCTGAAAAGGAATCTGTTACACCACTAACAAAATGATTTCAAATAGATACCTACGCCACACTATTTCTGGAGCCCAGACCTTTCCTCTATGAAAAAGTTCGTGTTATGATCGAAATCCTGGGGAAACCCATCTTTCCTTCCTAATCCTAATATTTACCAGCAGAGATTACAGAAGACTATACTTCCCACCGATTTGTACAAACACTTCTCCTCCTCCCCCCTCCACCCACTGCCACCGTCACCCACCTCTTGAATGCCTTATTTTCTCTCGCCATTTCATCCACTTCTCCAGTCTTTTGATGGCGCCTTTTCCACAAAAAATAAATATTGAACCCCCCGTCGTGAGGGTGAAGGGTGGGACGTATTGCTTGTTATAGCTTTTAGCAGTAGTGGTGGCGGTAGAAGAGGGGGTCTTTTGTTTCCAGCGACGCAACCACTCTTGTTCAATCGGCCTGGCCGCGATAAAACCTTTTGGAAATACTTCCCTTGAATCACGGGAAAATTCGCCTCTCACAATGTGAATCGTATCAATAGTGATTGTGTTGAGTTTTTTTTTTTTTTTATTATTTTTTCAAATGGGGACCAATAGCCACACAGAAGAACCAATATATTCAAATTCCCACGTGATGTATTAATATTTACATGCTTGCATTGCTTGTTCACCAAAGTGTCAGGTAAAACGTTTTTAATGTGAAAAATTTCAATAAATGATGTTGCTAGTAAAAAAGGGGAAACAAGTGGAATGATATCCTTGGTTCATGAATCAGGCGCATACTGCAATCTGTCGGTACGCAGGTGATTTATGATCATCTAGTCAGTCTGGTGCAAGGGACTTCAAGCAATGTTACAAAAAGATCTTCCTACTCAGTATTAAGTTAGAATCCTGGAGTCATATTTAACAGATAGGCATTTTAGAGTGCAACATGAAGATGAATACTCCAATTTGCGGGAAATGAAAGCAGGTTTGCCCCAGGGAAGTGTGCTCGGCCCAGTTCTCTACCAGCTGTACACAAGGGACATCCCAAAACCATCATAGAAGCTATCACAGCAACGTTTGCAGATGACACGGCAATCCTGGCTGTTGGTTCTTCAACTGAGGAAGCCACAAGTAAGCTACAAGAAGCAGTGCACAGCATCTATCAGTGGACCAAAAAATGGGGGATAAAATTCATGAAAATAAAGTCAACGCACATGACCTTAACTTACAGGAAGAATACCCCAATACCCGTGGTAATAAACCCCCAAATCATCCCATATGCAGATACAGCCAAGTACCTAGGCATGACTCTGGATCCCAAGCTTCGGTGGAAGGAGCATATAAAGAAAGAGCATATATAGAAAGAAGCGAAGGAAATAAATCTCAAATTCAGGAAGATGTACTGGCTCATTGGAATAAAATCCCAATCGCCCATACATCACAAAGTGTTACTGTACGAACAAGTGATCAAACCCGTTTGGAATCATGGCTTATGGGTTGCACCAAGAAGAGCAATCTGAAAATCATGCAAACAGTACAGAACAAAATACCCAGGGCGTCATAACCTTAAAATCAAGATGCTAAGAGAAGTCCTTAAAAATCGAGCTAAGAAACAAAATCCGTCTCCACAAACACATAAATGTCCAAGCTCTGAACCAGCTGGACAACAGCCGAGATTTACGGAGACTGAAAGGACCAAACTTCTAGACCTAGTCACAGCCCACTGAAGCGACGTGATGAGTGGTAGTAGGTAGTGATCTACCACAAATCGATAAATATATAGAAACCAAAGTGAAGTTACTAGATATGTTTTCAGGTAAACCACGTGTCTACTGTGTATAACTAATTTATGAAATATTTTTCACTACTCTGTCGAGCAGTATATTGTGGCAAGGTTTAGAGCAACATCCAAAGATTGTTTTGTACATTGCTTAGATTATTATATCGTCACAAGTGATGCAATTTTTCATTGAAACAGAGCGAGTCGGCTGAAGTGAGATATAATTGGTTAGAGGTATTGGAATATACCTTCCACCTTCCCAAAAGTATCCAACTTCATCCACCTCTATAGATTTAATTCAATTTTCTTGTACTGGGATGCTTATGTACCGTTTAGTTTCAAAAAGTGGTTTTTAATGAGTTTTCTTCGAAATCCAAGGAGAAGTTCTAAAAATTATCTGATATTTTCCAAGTTTTCATTAGTATCCGATTTCCTTTGCTATCCCACTTCACCATACTTGTTAGGTAGAGCGGGATACTCTGACTATTTTTAAAAAACTGATGACACTTTCATAACAAATGAAAATAAAGCCACTAAGTTTGACGGATGTTGTGGAAGGAAGACTCCTAATTTATTTATTTTTCTTTTTAATTAATTTATTTGTTTACTTTTGTTAAGGTTTGAGCCGCACCTCAACCAGAAGGGCATTGAACAAAGTGTCCATAGGGACACTGGAAGTGGCACGGTTCTAATGGGAGCCATGCTGCCATCCCTGACTAAAAAGGAGAGCCATCATGGACTCCACTGGCAAATCTGAGGGAGGAAAAAAATGAGGGGCACAGTGATGACAACCACTGTTTAGCCCCTCAAGTGGATTGAAAAAACCCAGAAATAAAATAATGCAAATGAAACTAAATGTAAAATAGGCTAATAACTATATACATGCTACTATATACAATCAGAAAAGTGAAATAAAACCTATGACTAGATGTATATAAATATATTGGCTTTATGTTGCATGTAGGAGATTTGATCCTCAAGCATATAGGCAACATATCGATGGAGTTACCACCAATGTCTCTCCTTGCAAGGGGTTCTGCTCACACATTGCCATGAATACCCACATGGCTCGGCATCCACATAAAAGTTATAGCTGAGCCCAACGTGGTGGTTTGGTGTAGCGAAACACGTAGGCTATGAATTAGGGGATCATCAGAATATGAGTCCCTAATCGCCTCGACCACATAATTCCCAACTCTCAATAATTGTCAGTGTCGAACAGCCAGCGCCACTGCACACAGCACTGCTGTGAACACAGACGCAACTGGTGGTAGGCGTCTAGTGACTTGGAAGTTGGGGCCCCATAAAGCAATCGCAACACCATCAGGTGTCTTTGAGCCATGAGTGAATAGAAGAATGTCCAGCATATCGCTTGATTGCCTCAGTGTAGCGACATCTGAGGATGTGTGGGGGTGTATTGCCCTTGACCCCGACCTTCATGCGAAGGTCAACACGCATCCCAGACAAGGTCCAAGGAGGGGTGGGGGGTACCTCATGTGGAACCAGAGGATATCTCTCTATGGTATCCCACCAGGTGAGCTCCTGAACACGAATACCCAATGGGCGAGTTCGTGTTTGGAGCCTGGAATATGTCTTATCTAGGGAGGGTAGGGTGACCACTTCATGTAAGGGATGCCCTGGGAAATAACAAAGTGGTAGCAGAAGGAAGATGCTAGGAAGACCCATGATGTCTCCAATTTGCTTCGAATTTCCAATTCCAATTTGCTCTACTCTCCCCTATACATTATTTTAAGAATACTGCTCAAAACTTGTCAATAACAACGACATGCACAAGGTATTTCATGGTATACTGGCATAGTTCGTCGATTCTGAATGGGACTGACACTTGGATTTACTCTGGTAGTATAAACGATTACTATGGTCAAATCATGCCCTTCCCATTAGTAAAAATAAAACTAGATGAGACTCTACTTTAACGCTCTGCTAGGCTATATATATATATATATATATATATATATATATATATATATATATATATATATATATATGTGTGTGTGGCTTCATACTCGTATTATTATTAAATTATTCATTCAATCTAGTTAACCATTCGATCTATTGTTTGACATCATGTGTTCAGTTGCTAGGTACCCGTTTGTTTGTTCGATAAGATTGAGTAAAAATAAATTCTTTTCGTTCTTGCCAATTTCTGAGAGTACGCGTTTTTTTTCTAAATACGGTTAGACTTCACAAACCATAAGTGGTGACCCCGCGTAAACAAAATTTTGGATTGTGTAGTGTACCGTTTATTTACGTATCAAATCTCAGCAATATCCCGCGAAATTTCCGCGAACATTTCGTAACATCGCTTGATTTCCGGTAGACCGTACTCCATTAACTGCGTAACTTCGATTTTTCCGTACAACTGCTATGGAAACATTGCAATCTGATTCTTCGACCGCACCACAAATCGGCAATGATCAACCCGAGATGCACGTAGCCAGACTATCTATAAAAATTCCGCCACTCTGGCGTCGGAATGTGAAAATTTGGAGAATGCAAGTCGATGCCCAGTTCGCCAACTCCCCAGTGACGACGGAGCTAACGAAATATAATTACGTATTAGCCTCCCTCGATAGCGATGTAGCCGAGCTTATCTCCGATTTTTTGTTAAAACCTCTCTCCTTCACACCTTACAAAGATTTAATGGACCGCTTGCAGGCAGAATTTGAGATTTCCGAAGGTCGCAAAGTTAGTAAACTCCTAACTGAACTTGATTTAGGCGACAGAAAACCCTCGCAATTGCTCCGTGAAATGCGCTCGTTGGCTGGTTGTCAAGTTCAAGATGATTTCCTGAAAACGATGTTCCTACAACGCCTACCCGTCAATGTGCGTTCAATACTCGCACCATCCTCTGATCCTCTGGACAATCTAGCAATAATGGCAGATAAGGTTCTTGAATTGGCTCCCACACAGTACTCCATTCAAACTGTTGACAATTCTGACTCCACTAACACTCGTTTTGACCGTTTGGAATCACAAATCGCCCAACTGACCGCTTCTATAGCTTCGCTAACCCAACAGTCAAACCGTTCTCGATCTGTTGGGCGGAATACCCGACCACGAGGACGTTCAGCTACTCCAAAACCAGACCGCGATGAACATGAAATTTGCCGTTATCACCGTCGATATGGAATCAACGCACGCAAATGCTTACTCCCGTGTTCGTTCAAGTCCTCCCAACCGGAAAACTAACTGCCCCCTCCTTGGACGCGACAGCTGGGAGCATGGGCACTCAACTCTCTCGTCGCCTATTCGTGTTTGATCGCCTCACTAATTCAAAATACCTAGTTGATTCAGGTGCTGACGTGTCTGTCGTTCCTCCAACTCCAGCTGATAGAAGATATTTATCACAAAAGCCGCTATTTGCTGCCAACGGTACACACATCTCAACTTATGACGAACGTCTTCAAACTCTTGATTTAGGACTCCGTCGCCAGTTCAGATGGCCTTTCATTATTGCGGATGTCAAATACCCTATCATTGGTGCTGATCTACTAGGAATTCGGGTTGTTAATTGATCTCAAGAATAAACGCCTAATTGATTCCTCCACTGGATTATGGCGTCCAGCCTCTACAGCAGATGTGCCTGACCACCACACAGTACATGTCATAGATCCCCGTCATGAATATGCTTCGCTTCTTTTATCTTTTCCAAACCTCCTACAAGAACGCCCTACTTTCTGTAACCCAAGCTGTGATTTCGCCCACGTAATAGAAACCAAAGGCCCTCCAGTGTCTGCCAAACCTCGACGACTTCCACCAGACAAGTTGGCCCAAGCGAAACAAGAATTCCAGCATATGATTGACCTGGGTATATGTCGACCATCAAAAAGTCCATGGTCCAGCCCCCTTCATATGGTCCCAAAGAAAGACGGCACATGGAGGCCTTGTGGTGACTATAGGGCTCTGAACGCGGTTACTGTCCCAGATGCATACCCCATTCCACACCTCCAGGATTTCAACTCACAGCTTGCGCATAAGACTACATTTTCAAAAGTCGACCTTGTCCGCGCCTACCACCATGTGAAAGTAGCTGAAAATGACATACCAAAGACAGCGGTAGTAACTCCTTTTGGACTGTTTGAATTTTTACGCATGCCATTTGGATTGAAAAATGCAGCTCAGTCATTCCAACGCTATATACACTCGATCCTCCAAGACCTACCATTTCTATACGTATACCTGGATGACATCCTGATTGCTTCTACCTCACCAGAAGAACATATGACTCATTTACACACCCTTTTCACACGCCTTAATACCCACGGAATTTGTATCAATGTGGCGAAATGTGTTTTTGGAGTTCCAGAAATTTCATTTCTGGGTTTCCTCATCAACTGTCGTGGTATAAAACCTCTTCCTGAACGTGTTGCTCTTATTAATGACTACCCACTTCCCGATTCAATCGAAGAGCTGCGCCGCTTCCTGGGTTTAGTCAATTTTTACCGTCGTTCTATGCCAAATGCTGCTACTCTGCAACAGCCATTGTTTGACTTGTGTGCAAGTCCCAGAAAACGTGACCATCGCAAAGTAGAGTGGTCGGCTGACTCTAAACTAGCTTTTGAACAGCTAAAGCTTGCACTAAGTAATGCTACTTTACTTGCCCACCCATCCTGTGATCTCCCACTGGTCCTTATGGTTGATGCTTCAGATTCAGCAGTAGGAGCTGCGTTACAACAAATGCAGAATGGAATTCCAGAACCTCTTGGTTTTTATTCCAAAAAGCTATCCCCTGCCCAACGTGCTTACAGCACCTACGATCGTGAGCTCTTGGCAGCATATCAAGGAGTTAAATATTTTCGATTTATGCTCGAAGGACGCCAATTCTCCATTCTCACAGATCACAAACCTCTTATATACGCGTTTGCACAACGACCAGGAAAAGCCTCTCCTCGCCAATTACGACATTTAGACTACATTGGTCAATTTACAACGGATATTCGGTATGTGCCAGGTTCTACTAATACCCCTGCTGACACATATTCTCGCATTTCGGCCATTGACCTTGCCTCTTCAGTAGCACTCCAAGACATAGCAGCAGCACAGGCTACGTGCTCTGAACTTCAACATCTGAAGCGATCTACTAACTCAAAGCTCAATCTCCTAGATATGACTTTCGACAATAACATCGTACTAATTTGCGACACCTCAACTGGCAAACTTCGTCCTTTTATTCCTGATCCATTTCGCAGGATAATTTTCAACTCCTTGCATAATCTCGCTCACCCTGGAATCGCTGCTTCAGTTGACCTAGTCCAGACTCGGTACTGTTGGCCTTCTCTCAAAAAGGATGTCACGCTCTGGGCAAAAACATGTATTCCATGTCAACGAACAAAAGTTTGGCGTCATACTTCCAGCGAAATTAGTACCTACCAGCCGTCTGAAGCCAGATTCGCACACATAAATGTCGATATTGTTGGACCCCTACCCACTTCACAAGGTTTCCGTTATCTCCTAACCATCATAGATCGTTTTTCTAGATGGCCGGAGGCAATTCCACTGAGTGATATTACAGCAGAAACTGTCGCTTCAACGCTCATCACTTCATGGATTGCCCGATTTGGTGTTCCACGTCGCATAACTACGGATCGGGGGAAGCAGTTTGACTGCCAACTTTTCAAAAATCTCACTGCAATACTTGGTACCCATCACCTTCGCACTACTGCTTACCATCCCGCTGCAAATGGTGCAATTGAGCGATGGCACCGCCACTTGAAATGCGCATTGAAAGCTCAACTCACAGACGATTGGGTCTCAGCCTTGCCAACAGTTCTCCTTGGATTACGATCTTACCTTATCCCAGGAATTGCGGTAACTCCAGCTGAAATCATCTATGGAGAGCCAATAAGACTCCCACTTGATGTGTTCGATTCCCCCACCAGCTCTTCAGATCTTTCTACGCTCATTGCTTCATTACGCGACCATGTCCAGAAGCTCCGCCCAGTTCCATTCAAGTACCACACTGCTAAAACCATCTACGTTCACCCCGATTTGAAGGATTCTTCACACGTGTTTGTACGCCAGGATGCAGTGAGACGACCCTTACAGCCTACTTACGACGGACCTTATCTTGTAATTTCCCGTACAGATAAAGTTTTTCGTATCAAAATGCCTCGAGGGGAACAGACTATTTCCATAGATAGGCTCAAACCAGCTTTTATGCTCGCCCAACCCACGAGTCCAGCTGCAGCGATGCCACTCCCAGCGTCATCAACTTCACCCACGGACCCACCTCCAACTACCACTCGTAGTGGCCGGCACGTCCAATTTCCTGAACGATATCGTTGACACTTGAGGGGGAGTGATGTGGCTTCATACTCGTATTATTATTAAATTATTCATTCAATCTAGTTAACCATTCGATCTATTGTTTGACATCATGTGTTCAGTTGCTAGGTACCCGTTTGTTTGTTCGATAAGATTGAGTAAAAATAAATTCTTTTCGTTCTTGCCAATTTCTGAGAGTACGCGTTTTTTTTCTAAATACGGTTAGACTTCACAAACCATATATATATATATATATATATATATATATATATATATATATATAAATATATAATAAAACATAATGCCAGAGTTACTTCGTAATAGCTGTTTCATTCACACGAATGAATGTGCGTAAGGTTGTACGTTCACACCTTCACATAATACTTAGATAAAGTGTTGATAAACACTTTAAAGTAAGAAAGATTAGAACCATTCTGAGCCTCTCGTAGACACATTTTCACTCACAGTCACTCTTGCACACGCTTTATCCATCTTAGGGAAAGACCAAACTTCCACAGTTTTTGAGCCCATTGAAAAAAAATGTCAATTTAGAGGGTTACGAAGAACAGCAAGCAAGGCCGCTATCTAAGAAAAGAGGGACAAACTTTGCTCTATATTAAAAACCTTCTGTGAAAACCTCCAGTCTTTTCCCAGCCCTTGAGAAGCCTTTTATTAACTACTATTGTCCTTGAGGATTCTTAATTTAAACTTCACCAATGAACCTTGGCAACGTCTCCCACTTTCTCGACCATAAGTTTTTAATCAACCGCTCTATCGCTCGACCAAGCACTTGCGAATCATTAACATCATAATGGAATTAATTTTAATATTGCCAGAATGCCACTAGTCATTAAATTATGGAAAGGACTTCTCATATAGACATGGGCATAAATATAGATATATTTTGACCAACAGAATAAACTAGGTATATAATACATAACCACTACTAGAGTGAGTTGGAGTCGTAATTACTAATCCCCTTGCTAGAAGTATACCTGGTAGGTACGAATATTCTTGGTTTCACACTGAAGGGTGTGATACGATCGAAGGCGAAATTTGACAAAATTGGAAAACAAACCAGTCATGCAGCACTATCATATGAGTGAATTTTCATAAAATATCGAATTATATTATGCTACTCCCCGTGGGGGGGGGGGGGGGGGGCTTTTGGTCCTACAGGGTTGGTGTCCCTGCGGCCCCGAGCTAGCGTTGGTTCACCCTAGGCAGAGTTGGAAGGTAATGATTACTTTGAGTAATGATTACTTATTCAATTACTTTCCTGTTTTGATGGAAATTCACCTCGGGCTGACACCAGCTGCAGTAAAAAATCAGAATGCAGGCCTTTGAACAAGAAAATTTCATTGAGAGTGATTGCAATTCCCATTCCAATTGTTGTAATGGTAATCGAAATTCTAATTAATTTTTCCGATTACATGTACCTAATGGGAAATCAAAAAACCCATTCCCATTACATGTATTGTATACAGAAAAAATAATTGCAATTTGGATTACCATTACAAAAATTGGAAAGGGAATTGCAATTACATTTCTTCAAAAGGAATGGGAATTTGTAATGGGAATGGGGATTCCTTTTTTAACAACCCTGACCTAGGTAATAGGCCTAGATGTTGATCCAACGTGCCCTCCGAATCCGTTGATGACTCCTGACTCCGTGACATCTCCCGGTTGATTCTTTTTCCATACTCCGTACGAAATTACAAACACACAGTGTGTTTTTGCGTTTTTAATATTATTTTTACCTCATTTTTTAATAATAATGCATAATAATAATGTAAATAACTTGGAGTCGTGTAATCTTACGCATAGCAACTGCTATTAATTATAAGCGAAGGTTAGCTACAAAGTTTATCGGTATCGCATGTCGTTTTTTAACATGGATATGTTTTTGGGCTGGGGGTCATTCTAAAATTTGCGTAACGACACCAAAATTTGTGACGACCCGGCACTTTAGATTATTATTAACTCGAAAAGTGAAGGCTAGGTAGAATTTCTATTGATGTTTCACGTACAACCAATGAGTTACTAGGGAAGAGTAACTCCCATAGTTTTCATAGTAGGGAAATCGTTCGCCACTTTTTGGAATGCTCTCATTTTATCACAACATCTCATGACCTCTAAGCCATTGTAGTGTCAAGGAATGCTGATTTATTATTCTAAGATAAACTTTTATTATTTTGTTACCATAATGGAATGATCTTGTGGAAAGAAGGCACTACATGGTTGGTATACAATTGAGTAGTAGGTACCTACTGGTATGCAGTAGGTACTAGACATATCCATGATCTTTTGTTTTTCCCATCAAGGGAGAAAGTAAAATGCTTGAAAATTTTGTTTCAGGTTTTGACCGGTAGGTAATCGCAAATACTAAATCTGTGTTAAAAAATCATTTTATGAAATTAGACGGAGACTATAACTATAAAATTCGCATTCATTGCCAGTTGGCATGCTTGAAAAGCAAGAATGCAATTAAAAGACTTCAAAGCCAAATTTACATGTATCTTATCCAGAGAATCCAATGAAAAAAGGGAAATATGTAGTCACTACGTAAATTTTAGCTACGGCTCTTAGTGAGGGGAGATTTGGCGTATTAAATATACAGATTAATTACCAAATTCTCGGCTCACTAAGTTTTGAAAAACAGTGTGTTGCTTGAAATTTGTTCATTTCAATAGACTGTTGGTTGTATTTCATGGCATCGAATGTTAAGAGGGCGGAATAAGAGTGGAAAACCGCAGAGCGCGATGGACAAACAAGGCTGAGGAAGTTTTTATTAAAGCAAATGAGATGCCATTCCCACTGATGGACGGAGGCCTGGGAACGCTTTTTATGTCTGTTATAATGTGTATTGTAGAGGGTGGGACCAGTGAAAAAAACTCTGGGAATTATTGCGAGAGAGTAGGTAGAAACATCAGCTCGAGGAATAATGGAATGAAAATATAAAGGAGTGTCGGAATTATTATTCAACGTAGGAATTAGATTGGTATTGGACCGTTTGCAAATGTGAAGTAATTATCTGCACATTTTGCTCTTCGTATTTACCACGATAACACTTCAATAGGTCAGAAAAGAGAAAGAGAGAGAGATAGAGAGCTGACAATACAAAATGTCGCATAGGCACACTCAACTGAAGTACAGTACTTATGTTATAAAACAATGCACAACAGTATTCAATATGAGGTTTCAATACGATGCGAATACATCAATAAATTGATTGAAGCACCTTTTCAAGAAGCAGGTTCGTGCTCAGGAATGTCAGCAATGACTCTAAAATCCTTTCTGTGTTGTTTTTATAATACCTACCCCATTAATTACCAATTACCTGTAGTTTCAAATTTTTAACGTCATAACCAAAATGATTGCTTTTATTTCTTCCAATAGCGTAACGATCTAATATTTTTTAAAACAATTTTTATATCTTATATTTGTAGTCTTCTGTATTTATCTTGTATCGTATATTTATCTTGTCTTATCTTATGGTTCATATCTTCTAGCTTGTATTTGCATTCAAAAATCAAATTGTAATTGGGCATCTGCCCGTACATTTAACAATAAACAGTACAACGATTTATACATGAAATATAGAACAAATTGACATTTTATATTGATAGATATATACCGTATATCTCGGAGTGTCACTCAAACCAGCTGAATGACCTCGTTGTACCTCGTTCATATTCAACTCGAGGATCTGAATTTTGGAACGGGGCCTCTCAGGGTGTTGTAGAATATAATTACTCATGGTCAACCACTATAATCAGCGGAGTGAGCTCTGTAGCTAATTGTGTTTCCATTTTACACAAAAGGCTGAACTTTTGAACGGGCCTCTCAGAATGTGAGAAACTAAAATTACAACTTGAGCTCACTCTGATCAACTGAGTGAGTTCTGTAGCTAATTTCGTTCATATTAAACTTATGGAACTGAACTTTTGAACGGGGTCCCTGAGGGTGATAATAATTTCAAATGGTTAAACATTTATATATAAGGTTCACCATAAAACTATATATATATATATATATATATATATATATATATATATATATATATATATATATATATATATATATATATCCTTGTTATCATAATTTGATTCATATTTAGAAAGGATCTGACAACTTTTGAATTCACGGTTGACTCGGAAGCAAAATAACGAGGGTACTTCACCTAGTGGAAGTGGAACTGAGAAGAAACGCTTCTGTAAGCAGCTTTACACTGGACTTGAAAGCGGAAAAAAGTGAAGAACCCATTGAAAGATGTAATCTCTAGGATTACAGTGAAATAATGATGGTAGGTTGGGCTCCAGATCCTATACCACAGGAAGGAAGTATGCCTGGAGAGCTGGAGGATTAAGGTGACGCTGGAAAAAGGAGAAAATGGCGTTACGCCGTTACATCCATCTTAGTGTTTGCACCCGCCGTTTAACTGTTATTTTAACCTCAAGTTAAGAAGGTGTCGGACAATAATGGCGAGGATAAATCATATCCTTAACTGCCTTGTTTCTTAGGCGATGCGGTAAAAGTTTTTTCCTCCTCTTCCCCTCACCATGATCTCTCACTCAGACTAAGCTTCACCCCACCATGTTCGGCTTCTTCTCGTTTCGGTGATTAATAAAGCGGATTATAATCGTACTTCCCCGATGTTGTCTCTGCGGCAGGGATGAACAATAAAAGTTTGTATAAGCTTACGCGATAACTGGGTCATAAGATTACAAGAACTTGGGAAGAAAATTACAGCAACGCCAAGTTGTCTAAGGCAGTGTAAAACAATAGGTACATATTCATTTATCAAATCTCCTAGACACTAATTGTTTCAAAACAGTATCCCCAATATTTTGATTGGTAATGATCATATTTTATCGTGGGATCACAAACCTTTTTATATAAACTTCAGTCGGTCACGGGACACACAGATTCATCGCACGTATGATTCGAACGCGCGCATGTACGAACGCTCCGACACTAGCTCCAGTTTACATGAACCGAGTATTCGCTCCAACATACGGTCCAGTACTTCCCAATGGAGTATGTACGAATGCGCCCATTTATGGAACTGACCTATGTATGAATGCTCCCATGATGTACGTATGAATGATCCAACCGGACGGCTCTATATTCACACCCAGAAGCCCAACGGAGGAAGACCCAATGGCTGTTTGACTTTGTAACCGTTGAATGAACCTACCGGGATGGAAGATACCAAGTAGATCTGATAGTCTCAGAGATTCGTCTCAAATATATATACATACTGATATGTATCATCAAAGGAGGTTCCGAAGAATCTTTACTTATTAAAAACAGCACTTATGTGAATGACATAAAATATCTCTGCGAGATCACAAGTAAGCTGTCTGCATTCATGTTTTTAGTGTATAATGAGTTAGAACCTGCAGTCTCCTTTCCGTTGACGAAGACCCAACTTATTTGCCAAATGGATATTATAAATATATGTCTGTGTTATTCAAGCGTTGAGTTCGTGATTTTAATTGCATTCTTCAGTTCAGCTGCATGGGAGGGTATAAATAAAATATCAGCGAAATAGAACAATAGAGCAGAATACTAATAATGTATTGGAATATTTCATGGTTCACCTGTTGCATGCGAGAAGTAATCTGAGAGGGAAGCGCATACTTCAATATTAAAACATCATTCATTGAGTGAGAACTCACTGTCGGAGGGAAGGTGAGGCTATAGGTGAGAACACCATGAAACGTGAGACAACTAGACGCGGAAGGAGGAGCGCTTCGTAACAACTTGAAATATTCACGATCTACGAGAACGAACAATAGAGCTCACTCTCAACGCAACCCCTCGACATTAACCCTTCCATAATCTCTTGGAAAACGTAATTTCACGAAGTCAGAGAGAAGATGCAATAGTAGCCCAGAAGTTACGAGGTTCGGATTCTCCAGAATCCGTTGAAGTTAAACCATTCCACTTTGAGAAGCTGAGTGGATATACTGTTGATTATCTTCAGGTTTTGCTATGAAGGATACCAAGAGGATTTCAATACTGTACTATCGCAGCCTTCTAAACTGTTATTTCAATACCTAATGGTGGAACATTCTTTTGCGGTAAACTTGTGTTATAACCTAGCGACCATGATATGTAGTACCTAATATTTGTTCATCAACTCTACACTAGACAAGGTTCTAAAACGTGTCAGATTGATCGGAGGGATCCGATCAATTTTATGAAAAGTCACATTGTGTTATCAACAATTTATTAATCCATACTAAGTGCGTACAGGATTGGAGAAGTGGAAAGTATGAACGAAAGAGCAACTAAATCAAATTAAAGTGCGATATTTACAAAAAGGTTCAGTTACCTATTTACCTTTTCATTTTTTTTTTTTTTTTCAACTTTGATACTTTTTCAAAACTCTTATTAATCTTTTTTGCTGTTCTAATAAACTTTCCCATCCCCTAGCCTAACACTGGGAAGATTCATAAATTTAATTATGTTTAATCAACTGGTATTTTATTATATCTAATCAATTTCATCAACAACTATAAATTATACATAGTATAGGTTCGTATAGATTGCAATAATTAAGGCACTGGACACCAACTTGTCTGATATTTTTAGGGAAAATTTGATGAGTAAGGAATACGAGGGATTGTAGGAGTGTTATCAAACAATCGGCTTCAATTTAAGCAATACCAGTTTAATGCATTTCGTATTTTAATCATATTATCTTACGAAGTTGTATATAAAAGAAGAAGTACTCACGGACTACATGCATGTGTGCGGACACGACCTCAGTGTGGAAATTAGGCGCATCGGAGGAAACTTCACAGCGGTACCTTCCGGCTAATTCCATCTGGATGTCCCTGAGCACCACCATTTTCGGTCCCGACGCGTTTATCTGCAAACAAAAGAAAATAAAAGTAATGTGAAATGAATGGAACGGATTTATTACTGCAAATTCGTGTTTTGTTCCTGATTATGGGAAAGTGCGACGAGTGATAATAATTCTGTATTATTAGCAATATTCTACGTCATTGTACGAGTTTTTGAGGGGAAATTAACCCCTAGCTATATTCAAACTAAAATTCATTGGTTCACAATTTAAAGTACAACTAAAACAAAATTAAATACAGATAAAACGGTGAAAATTATGATACAACTGTGTACGATTTCTGCCACGATTGCAACGAGTCTTCCAGGTATTTGCACTAAGAATGCATAATCAACCTGATGCACCTGATGTATCACCTGATGCATTCTCAGTCATCAACCTGATGTTAACTCCTTCTGTCCACATTTATTATACCGATTCTAAACTGAATCTATTTTTACAGCAATAAAATTACGAGAATGAACAATTTTTAACTATTGTAATGAAAAATCATAAGGAGAAGTGGTATGCTACTTAAATTTAGTTTAAACCAATCTCAAGAAAATCTATTAGCGACAAAGTAAACTGCTGATTTGATCCTAAAAGCGATTTAAATTTTGTTCAGTGTTATTATCTGTGTTTGTTCACACTATGATTGAGAGAAAATATAAGAAAATCTTTCTTTTCAATAACCTTTGTAGTGAATGTGATCATAAAGCCTTTCCAACACACTATAGCGGCGCGCGCGCTCGACTTGAGGTCACTCGAACGCACCGTTGCTCGCTCGCGCTCTGTGGTCGTCCACGTAGGACACGGCGTTAGGGTATGCATAAAAGCTAAAACATTGAACATTGAAAAAAAAAAAAATAATAATAATAATAATAATAATAATAAAATAAATAAATAAATAAGTTTAATCCTGGAATCAATGGTTAGTTGGGATTGTGTTAGAATCAAGCCAAACTACCACATCTTTGACACGATGTAATTACATAAGCATATTTGAAATTTCATCACGGCATCTATCCGAGAGACAGCCAGCTCCAGTTCGATTGGAATATAATGCGGTTAAGCAGAAACCTTCACAGTCCACCGAGGAACAACTCCCTCGCTAGTTTAGCAAACTTTGAAAAGTCCTTTGGCAGTACATTTCTGTTTCTATAAGCGAGTCTCGAGTCTGGCACTTGAGTATCCCACTAATGGAGTTCAAAGTTCAACAGTGAGAATTACCCCCTCCGTCCATGTTAGCTGGTAAAATTTAGAATCTCAACTTCCTCTTGAACGTAATAACTATCGTTTAATTTCCACTCGAAGAACTCTCTAAACCAGCTGCATTATTGTTTGGCTTTACTAGTCAACTAATCTGGGAACTAAGAGGTTTGGAAACTTAAGAAATTCAGAAATCTTCAATGTTAAATCAGATATTATATACTGATTATTAGTACATTATGCTTCTTGATTTTGGGACAGAATTTTATACGTATGGCGTTCATGAGTCTGTGTCAATTTGTATCTTACAAATGACCCATTTTATCAGGTGAATGACAAAAGGTATTAAAATAATTCTTTTTGCGACTTGTAAAGTAACATCTCTTATACAAACGGTAATTTTTTGAGTTCGCTTGTTCCTTGCTCATGACTTTGAGCGTGAAACTGATTAAAACAATGATCATAATTACATAAAACTGTAATCTTGAATTAAATTTAAAAAAAATCGATTTGATCAGTAGTTTTAGAAAAGACTGGGGCATTTATACTAAAAACTGTTGTTAAGAGAAAAGCCATCTGAAGTTTTGTGAGTGATAGTAGTGCTCAAGTGTTGTTGTTCCGCATAATCTACCGATCATTCCTTGTTTATTTCATAACTCTTTGTTACTTTTTTATTTCCAATGTCTTCTTCGTGGTTGTAACTTATTTTGTTGTTCATCTTTCACGTTATTGCAAAATGATACATTTCCCATACTTCCCATGAGATGAACTCCCAACATATTTATATTAATTTATATGAATCGATTCAGCCGTATATTCAAAATTTAATAGGACAAAAACGGGAATTTTTTTTTTTTTTTTACTAAATACGACTCATGAACGCCCTGAAGCAATCAGGGTTACCCGCGGACCTGAAATTGACTCCACCCTCCCCCATTATTTTAGGTTTGCGAATTATTAAGTAATTTTCCTTCGTATAAATACTCCTTAGAATAATAATGTTGTCTAATGGGAGCTCTTGGGGACACACCAACTAGTTAATATCTCCACACTTCAATTCAGATGTAGTCAAAAATATGCCTCTCAGCTAGTTGTTAGCCACCAATATTCTTCATTCGAGAACCTGAGTAAGAACGCATTGGTGTCGTACATGATGTCGTACATGAACGAAAAATTGTTATCCCAAAAAGCACAATTCCCAGTCGTATTTTCTTATTCACAGCTGTTTTATAATTTTGTTTGCGTCTGAATGCATCATCGCGGACGGTATTCGGTTTCACCCAGGTGAATACTGGAATCTCCATCGGAATCGTGTGATTAAAGAGTAGGCAGGGCCCCTGAGGCTGATTTCTTTCCTTTTCAACCTGCCGTTTTACTGTTTTTTGTTTAGTTGTTTTGACATTTTTATAAAAATTTCAACATCCACCTTCTGTAAACCGTAAAATTGTGAGGTCCTTAGCTGTAAAGGCATGAACCCTTTTGGGAGGCATGATGCGCCAAGTTTTGATGATTTACTAAATATACATGGGGCTTAATAATTATTATAGACCAATGATCTGCGTAGAAGAGCTATATAATACAGAAATAATGAACCTTTTTGTAATAATTTTAGCCTTTTTTCAACAATTAAATTAATCCATTTTCATTTTCTTTTTTTTTTTCTTTCGTGTTATGTAGTGGACCAAACGAGGTTCAGAGGGGCCTTGGTTGAGAAAAAGTAATTTGTAATTAACTGAAGTAACTGCAATCTGGATTTTATATGGGAAAAGAATTTCTTGAATTACGAGCCCGTCATGTAACTATCCCCAACTGCTTCAGGGGATGTGAAGAGCAGGGAATGTTGATCGATCCACCTCAACCGCTGAGAACCTGAATCGCTCTGGTATGTCGACGGCAGCTTCATGTCATTCCTCTCTACAGACCGGCATCAGCATAGCTATAGGCTCAGCCTTATTTGACTTGATGGCGGAGGAGGAACTTATTGATCACTTCCACCGGCATTACTCCTGCCCTATCACTCTTTAGCGGTCCATTTAGATACCGACTTTGCGATCTGTGAATTACGGAGCGATCGCCTATCGCATTTCTATGCACGTTTGCAGCGCATTAATTTAGAGTGTAACTCTGCCAGTCCTTCCGACATGTGACTAGTGTGAGGATGGTTTGGTAATAAAGGTATCTTCCCAGAGGCCCTCACAATAGTGTGCCCTAACCCTTTTCAGTAACCCGTACACCTTTGAAATAACATTTTAAACATTCTCTTTCACCAAATATCTTTACCAAATTTCTATCTTTTACCTAATTCTCTGTCACAGTATTCAGAACGGCCGATGTAAATTATGCCTGCGTGCGAACGATAATTAAACCAGCTACGTGAGTCCAGTGAAAGCCTGATGAACTAGTGCAATTGAGTATAGGGAGCTAATGAATGGAATAAGCTGTTCGTGTAAACTATGAACTAATAAAGCTCTTGATTAATCATACCATCAAATCATGGAACATTTAGGATGAGAGGATCAGCATTATCACAATGACTAGAAGACTGTCGACTAATGCTCGAAAGATAGGTACTTGGAAACTGCCAGGGTCTGTGACTGTCACAACTTTGCCAAGGAAGCCGAATAGAATAAACCGAATCCAAAGGCACCGTCACACAGTAAGGTTTTCGGCCCGAAACTTGGCAATAACCTCGAAATCCCTTGAAATTTGTCATATTATCGTCTATTTTTATGTATTTTTCATGCTGAATCAAATGAAACCTTTGTCAATTCACTAAGGGTGCTATTCATAGACCAAGCCTGAGTGTATGTGTTCACTCACACTTACCTAAATGGTGGGTCACCCTCCACTCACCGGTACTAATTCATTCTTGAGTGGGGTGGTCCACTCAGCAGTTAAGGGCACACTTAGATTACAAGAGGTTGACAGTGCACTCAGGGGACAAAACGCTTTTTCAATTCAAGTTGGCAGCTCTGACAGTTGGTACGTAGTATGGGACGTTTCCCTTATTTGAGGAAAAAGGGACGGGGAAATTCCCTCTTGCATTCCACACTGTTCAATAACAGTTCTCAAGGATTACTCTTTTCTTTGCGTTTTTGCTTTTTGTGCCGTTATCCTTGTACCTTGGGGAGACTGGACATAGGAAACGTATTTTTAAACGTCATTATTCTAAATGTTGTAAACCATACTTTAAAAGGTCATTTTGATCTATTCGTCTAATTAATCTGCATTTTACCAAGGGATTGACTACTTGTATTTTTGAGATGAAAGCTTGTGAGCATCCAGACCACGAAACTATACAAATAATTTTGATCTAATTGTACAACTAACTGAATTTTTACTAAAGGACTGGCTACTTGATGTTATGCATTTTTGGGATGCGAGCTTTCGAGCATCCTACCACTGAACTACCCAAATCATTCTGATCTGTTTGTTCAACTAATCTATATTTTAGCAGTGGACATAAATTTAAAAAATTTGAGGCGCCAATTCATTCAACGGAACTTACTAGTGCGAAAAGGCTATGGGGGAACCTAGTTACAATTTAGCTAGGTAGGGGCGGGCACAGCGGGACATGTGTACCCAACGTCAAGTTAAAACACACTCTATGTTAAAATGTTTAACAAAAATTACGACAGAAGAACTTCGTTTTTTTGGGGTTTTCGCCACGTCGGCACCACTGTGAGTCGCCTTGTGAAGGGGATAGCGGAAGTCTGAGACCCGAAAGATCGAACTCGGCTACGGTCGGAAAAGGGTCAGGGAATTATCTAGGCCGAACCTGGCCTCAGCCCCGGAGGTTTTGTCAAATAATTCTAACCTAAAGCCCAACTAATCTGAATTATTACTAAGGGATTGACTACTTGATGTTATGTATTTTTGATATGCGAGCACCCAGACCACCAAACTATATACCCGGAGGGTTAGGGATTCACAATTCGGTCTGACCGTCGCAGAGTTCGACCATCCCTCCAGAAGGTAATAATGACCGTAGCCGAATTCGCTATCATCCTCTCTGATATGAAAAGAATAATGGTCCACAAGATACTTTAAAGGGAATGAAGAATGGAAAATAAATCAATGAAACTTCAAATAATTAAATAAAAACTATACCGAAGCGCGTACAGACGGGCAGTTTATAAGGTGAGCGGGTTCTCAGTATTGGTTGTGTTCTGTATAACAAAATTTAAACTTCTCATTTCAATCGTCTCTTAATGTCTCAAAGAGTCTCTCTATTAAATTTCGATTTCCTAGAGTGAACAGAAGAGAAATGAGCTTATTCATCTGGCAGGAAAGAGCCCATCATTTCAGGCGTCATTTAATGTCCCAAAGAGACTCCCTATAAAATTTCAATCACCCCTCTAAGGTGAACAGGAGAAAATTTAGCTCATTCAGCTGGCAAGGGAGAGTCCACCATTCGTCTCTTAGTGTCCCAAAGAGCATCCCTATAGAGATTGAACCTCTAAGGGTGAGCAGGAGAGAATTACGCTCACTCAGCTGATCAGGAAAGATTCCAAAATTTCAATCGCCCCTTAATGACGCAGAGAGTTTCCCTATAAAATATCATGTTACATTACATTACATTATTTGAACATATTCATGTTAAAAGTAGGGTCTCTTAACCTTTTGCATGCGCAAGGCTGTCAAGGCGAATCAAGCGTTGCGGTCGTATGGCATGTGTCACATGCCAGCCGCCATTTGCTAACTAGGACGAAGCGTATTCTGTGGTGATAAGTTAGCCTGGACGTCTTGGTATTTACATCGATGTTGGAATTTTTGAACACACTTAGAAATATTACTTGTGTTCCGAATTGAGTCAAATTTTTGAAATTTCTCCGACTGATCTGTAATCTTGATGAATGGCTGGACCCTATGATCAAACTAAATCACTCGCGACGAAGTTGTGGAAACCCATTCCAAAACGGAAGTTAATGAAAAACGTTGTCTATTTCCACGAAAAATAAAGAGTTACAATGTTAAATCGATTTCAACGGTTAGGCCATCATCAGTAACAAACAATAATTAGTAACATAGTTATTGTTTGTTACTGATGATGGCCTAACCGTCGAAATCGATTTAACGTTGTAACTCTTTATTTTTCGTGGAAATAGACAACGTTTTTCACTAACTTCCGTTTTTCCCTATGATCAAGGTAATTTTTTCGTAACTCCTCTAAAATTATTACTATTTTACTCTTTAAACTAGGTGAGAAGCAATTCGTTGCCGAGGTATTTCAGATGGGTAAATACCGCCCAGAAATTACTTAGGAGTTCGTAGGAATAAGTAATTGAGGATAAAAGTTGCGGCATGTCACACATGCTATACGTCCGCAAAAGGCTAATGCTTCGAAATATCGCGGTTCGCAGTTGGTACGCGAAAACTCCAGAATCGTTTACACTTCCTTAATGACTTGTAGCTCAATAGTATTCATTTTCGGAACGGTTTAAGCAACGTAAGATTCAAGCATGAATTGAGAACTTTCCAACGAGCGGTGAATCACTTCGGTCGGGTGAACACTGACGAAATTACATTTACCTAGAAATGGCTCCGTTGCAAGCGGAAATCATTGGAAAACTATCAGGTCGAAATAACGTGAAGCGAAAAAAATGTGACAGCATCGGAAACATAGGTCCAGCCATAAAACATATTCATGTTAACACGCATAGGTACTTCACAACCAATCACGCCTAGCTTGGATGAGAACGTTTCTCGTCTTGTACAGAATTCATGAGTAAACTCTATCAAACCATTTCCCTAGCAACGACTCGGTTGTAAGCGGAAATACTCAGAAAACCAACCGTAACGCCTTTTTTAAACGCTTTTTCGTTTATGCGCCAAAATAAAGACACTTAAACCCTTGCATACGAGTCTGCAACACATTGGGACATTTTATGTCTTTAGTTGCAGACTCGTATGCAAGCTCTAAGAGCCACTCAGCTGATCCGGACCCTTGGCATCGTCAATTAAATTTCCTAATGAAGCTACATACGAAATTACAGCTTCCTAGAGAGTAAAGTATAGAAATTAGCTTTAAGAGCCACCCATTTGATCCGGACCATGGACATTGTCAAGTAAATGTCCTAAATAGGCTACATACGAAATTACAGCTTCCTGGAGTGTAAAGTATAGAAATTAGCTATTAAAATTATTTAACCACCTCTTCACAAATCAAACCGTTCTCGCAATATTCGGATCACCCGCTATGAATCAAATCATCGAAACACCAGCTCAATGAAATCATCAGAAATTAACAAGCAATTGCAATCATGTTCACAATATCAATTATCGAGAATGATCACCTGTGTGTAAACAATTATTCATATAACCATGCCCATAACTCAGGTTGTTGACCACGCACTTCGCAGTAGTTAACATAATATGGTTGGATAAATCGAGAGCTTTCGAACGAATGGTCAAAGAATTTTGTGGGATGAAAAACGGCAAAGTACCATTTCCCAAGCAACGACTCGGTTCTAATCGGAAATCATAAAAAAAAATTTCATAATTTCTCCCTTGAGAGGGAAAAACATTAAATCATGTTTAATGTTAACAAGCGGTTGCAATCATGTTCACAATATCAATTATTGAGAATGATCACCTGAGTGTACACAATTATTCAAATAACCATGCTCATAACTCAGCTTGTTGGCCACGCACTTCGCAGTAGTTAACATAATATGGTTGGATAAATCGAGAGCTTTCGAACGAATGGTCAACGAATTTTGTGGGATGAAAAACGACGAAGTACCATTTCCCTAGCAACGACTCGGTTGTAAGCGGAAATCATCAGAAAATTAACAAGCGGTTGCAATCATGTTCACAATATCAATAATTGAGAATGATCACCTGTGTGTAAACAATTATTCAAATAACCATGCTCATAACTCAGCTTGTTGGCCACGCACTTCGCAGTAGTTAACATAATATGGTTGGATAAATCGAGAGCTTTCGAACGAATGGTCAACGAATTTTGTGGGATGAAAAACGACGAAGTACCATTTCCCTAGCAACGACTCGGTTGTAAGCGGAAATCATCAGAAAAAAACGTTGCACATCATCACCCCAGCCCTAAAACATTAAACATGTTAAAAACCAACCGTAACGCTTTTTTTTTTTAAACGCATTTTTTTTAACGCTTTTTGTTGACGCTTTTTTCGTTTATGTGCCAAAATAAAGACATAAATAATGTCAAATTGATACATCATTCATAAAATTCCAGAGAATATTACATAATTCCTGAACCTACATCTCAATAACACTTCTATGAACACTTTAGTTTGAAATAAAACTATGGTACGGTGCAACGCGTAATCAGGCTCAACTACTATTTCAGATTTCCGCATTTTTCAGTCAACCAAACTGAATGTTATAGTAGGAACTATTATCAATGGGGAATATTTCATCCATTAAGTCATTCAAGAATGAGTTGGCAAAGAGAAGAAAGTTGAACACTGGGTGGTAGCAACGGTGTGAAAACTCGTATATAAAAACGAAAACTTGGATAGAAGAAAAATACTTCAGTACAGGTCCTCAAATCAAACCCCACTTTCAGCTTTCCAACTTCTCTTGCTTTCACTAAAAATAAATATCACTGGAAACTTCCGCAGACTGAACAAGAGTTGTTTATCTCGAAGTCCTCTTCGATTTCCCTCCAGGAAATTTAGCTTCAGGTCTTCTAACCAATATTTGTTTTCATTCAGGAGGCATTGGCTTTATATAAATTTTTAATTTTTTATGCCAACGTAAAAATTTACGTATATATATATATATATATATATATATATATATATATATTTTATTATCTTTAATCAAATGAATGTATTTATAAATGTAAAATGCCCAATTTTTCTGTCTTCTTGAACCTGCGCAACCTTGAAACTCTCGCAACAGATATATTCCACAGTTGCCATTTAATTTCGACGGAGTGTGCCAGAGAGTGCATTGATATTAATTTCTTGATATAACAAAAGAGGTCCATTTCAAATTGCAGATCCGTAGGTTGACATCAATAAGCCTTCGTGGATATGGACACCAGCAGAGGGCAAATTAATGCAATTAATTAAAACATCTACATTTTACTAGTTCCCCCCTATTCTCAATATAACGAAATTTATGTAAGTAGGTACCTACCAACTGAAAATAACATAAATTAATAGATTACTGAAATGGTTCTAATGAAAACTCCACAGCAAAATATAGTCAATCAAGATGTAGATAACGTAAAACTTCTGAATCTGCCATTTAGGAAACGGGGAAAATGATGATGAAGTAATTTACGTTAGCACATACGCAGAAAGAGAGTAATGATTTGAGAAAAATGAAATTGGTAGGGAACGATCTACAGCTTGACCCGCACATTCCCAGAAAATGTAATAGAAATCTGATAAAAACAACAAAATAATCTTGTTCCTGGGTTTTCACTTTCGAGCATGCGCGGGAGCTACTAATGATGCAATTATGTTGAAATTAATATGGAATTGGAGCTACCTATTAGAATTAGCTACAAAGTTTTTCATAGGAACCCTTGCTATAGTGCTACTCCAGTTAGTGCTACGTACCCCATTTTTGAACATACTTCGATAAAACTTGGATTTACTTGAATACTCAGAAAAGGCAATTGGGGAAAAATAGATTTTTCAATAAAATATTCTTACATAAGGTGGTGGAATAAGATTGAATAATTCGTTTCCCATGTTTTTGAAGGTGAAATGCCTTAACTAGCCTTTGAAGCGTTTTACCTTAAAAACATCACCTATCAAACATTTGTTTTTTAAAGTGAAACAACTCTAGTAGTACAATTTTAGGGTATTTGATCTATAATCATCTGCCTGACTACCATTTTTACGTTTTCATGTCTTTGTTTTTAAAGGAAGAAAGCCTCACAGAATCCCACAAATTAACAAGGAAAAGGGAGTTGATAGGAAGCCAGGGTCATCTACGTGACGTTGTGGTTTTGGCTATAGTTATTATAGGCTCCCATCGACGATCTTTGTGATTTGATCAGCAACACATTAATTTCATTCGGAGAAACTAGTTACTTTCATGTTGATCATGGTTCTCCAGTGACTGGTAATTTTTAATGGTAGGTTCTACATCATGAGATTATCCAGTAGTCTACAGTACTTCGATGGTTAGCTGCTCGGGATGAATCTTCCAGGAAGGTGACGCTCCTTTAACATTGAAACCATGGTTTTCCCTCTGAAAAAAATTATTTCTATTCATGTTGAAAAACGTAATGAATAATAACTTGAAATAAATGTACGTAAATCATTCCAGAAGATCGGCTGGGCACAAAGAATCAAAATAATGAAATTGTAGGCGGAATAAACCTCATGGATTTAAATGTCAACTGCTGAAACACTAGTAAAAACCTTACTTCCCGACCAGATGTGTAAATATTTGAAATGAAACACCTCTCGATATCCCGAGAATCAAATCATCACACATCTGAAGCCAAAAATTAAACAAATCCTAAAGCGTTTGACTTTCAAATTTCTGTCTAGAAAATAAACCTTCGTGGCAGTTTTTACAAATTAAGGCATTTTGACTATAAAAAAACTGAAATAAGGTATTTTTTCAAACACCATTTTTCTTAAATTTGGGGTGTAAATTACCCCCGCTTCAAGATTTAATTTAGAAATTCTGACTTAACTATGAGCATGTCAGAATTAAGAGGTTGCGTGAAAATCCCATTTTCGTAAACATTGAAGTTTAGGCGTTCTTCCTTCAATCATCAGAGTAGGGGACCCACCCGCTAGAGCGCTTTTGAGAATCTCTCCACCGTGATGAGTCCACTAGCGCAAGTACGTCTTCTGCATATTGTGTACTGAGAATGGACGGTGGTACTTTCCTTTCTTCCGAACAAAAGGCACTTTCATATTTCAGTCTACGGTGATATTCGCTGACGGGCTGTTCCTTCCTAAAGTTCCACCTTTATTTCTCTTCACTCTCTTCTTAGCACAAGTTCAAAGTTAAAAGTACCCCAGCGCCTAACTAGGCAGTCGAAAATGCCCTAAATTGATAAATTTTATACAGAATTCCACCAAAGAGCTCAATATCATTTCAACTTATTCTTTGGTGGGTAACGATGTTTAGAAAAATATGTTATTTTGTGCAAATTTGGTTTATTCCAACGTGTTTCATTTATTTTTGTATATCATTGTACATTATGGTATATGTGATGCCAATAAACAATCTAATGATTCATTCGGCCAGTTTGAACAATAAACTTTAATGCAGTTTCTCACAAGTTAAATTCACAACTCAATCTCTAAGAGGAAGCTGATTGCCTAGAGTTAGAAGTTAGAAGTGTTTCTATTTATGGTTGATTAAGTTTTTCGATTTCCGCCTCTCCACTACCTAATGATTGCAAAGATCATCGATAGGTTTCTAATTGAAACTACCTCATCGATGCAGTCATTCAAAATTATGTAATTACATTCAGACAACTAGGTACATGGGCTCAATACCACCACGGAAGAAACTAGATTAGTAATTATTTATATACATTCTTTTTCTTCTTCTTCTCTCTTCTTTTTGCTGGAATATTATTGCTTCTTATTGCTGGTATTATTTATATACATTAAAAACGTCACTTGGACGGAGTTGGAGACGGAGATGGTTGTGCCTTCTTAGACGCGTATAACAACCATTTTGAAGCTTTCAAACTCCCTAATTATTGTTCAAGTTATTCGGCGGAAGTGCTGGGCATTCTGTATTCACTAAGATACATAAGGAGGCTAGGGTTGATGAATATCAATGATGTATCGCTATTCTCCGACTCCTTTTGCGCCCTACAGTATTTGAAAGCAGGTGGTACGAAGAAAGCTCATCACCCACTTTCTGCCCAAATTCTGACTTGCCTTGCACAACTTGCAAACGAAAATATAAATGTAACATTCGTCTGGGTGAAGGCACATATAGAGATTTTTTGTAATGAAAAAGTTGACGCACTCGCCAAAAGTGGAGCTACACAAGGAACTCCAAGTTTGGATAGGATCCCTAAAGAAGATTTCTATTGTTCGATTGAAGACCATCACCGAGAAAGGTGGAAGAAGGAGTACGCTGCATCACACAATGCAAAATTCTATAAAAGCGCAGTACTATTGCCTCCTCGGAGGCTATGGTTTGTGGGCGTGTCGTCGAACCGCCGAGAAATAAAGACGATTAGTTGCGTACGCAGTAACCATGGCCTATGTACCTCATATAATCACCGATTTTTAAACGACCAAGCTTCAGTTATATGCGAAGAGTGCCAAAAAGAAGAGGGTACATTAGCACATACGATTATGATGTGTTCAACATTCTCCACGCCTCGTAAAATACTGTTCGACGACCTAATTCCGCCACTCGATTCCCCATTCTGCTACAACTATATAATAAGAACCAACTCGGCATTCCACAGACTCTATGAATCTATAGTTGAAATGAACAAAGACATTTAAACTTGTTAATAGAGCTTGTAAATATTATGTCAAGTATGGTTGTGTATACATTGCATAATGTCAATAAATAATTTAAAAAAAAGGTTACTTTTATATACTTGAACTTTCATGGTTGTACCTATATAGTCGGCCACTACATGCACAAGACCTATAAAAGTGGATTGTGATATGCACAGCCCGCGGGTTAGTATATAAGAACCTGACTTAATCGTGAGCTTGAGGCGCCAAGATAACCCCGCCAGGAACTGTCGCTGTAACATTAACCGGCTTCAGGGCAACTCTTATAATCTTCCTCCCTCCCGCGCAACCACTTGTGCTCGCTCTCTCCCATTATCACATTAAACCACACGGCCTTCCTGGAGCCTCGGAGAGCACGCTTTTCCTTCTACGCCGTATCGCTCGCTCTCATCGTCACAGAGGCGGTTAAATTACCTCACATACAACCTGTATATCCCCATCTATATGCAAAATCCCTCGACCCTGCTCCGAGCCACCGAAAACCATCCACAACGCTTTACCAAACTTTCCCTCCCGTCTCTTGGACAGTGTATACGACGCTTGGCTGCGTTCCAATCCAGCCGGACATGCCGCCGTTTTCATTATGGGTTCCATCTCTTGATTTTTCAAATAAACTACCTGGATTTATTCGGCCGTACCGCAAAACTAAGAACCCCTAATAGGTAGTATTTTTGAAAGACAAACATATTATATGACATTCAGAAATCGCCAAGGTACCCGAGCTTGTGAAGTTGAAAACATCCAGTGTTAGGTACTGGTTCCCATTTTAATTTCTTCCAACTCGCTTTATTCAACTGTAAAGCAGACGACCCAGAACCAGATGTAATGAATTTCAAAACATCCTACTTTAACCCCCACAATTTCTGAAGCATTCCACAGTAAAGCAAAATAACTAAATTTTCAGTGCGGACCTAACAGTTCAGTTCATGACGAGAGTCCGAGGAGTACGGTTCGAGCTGTTGATCTCGGTCCGTTATCTCTATCTTCCGTCTCATTTGCGTTGTTTTTCCTTCTCTCTCGACGTTAGCCTATCGCTGGTGGACTTTAAAACCCTCTGAGATGGTTGGGAATGAACCGCCCGCTGCTAAGAAGCAAAAGGTGAATAATTACTCTCCATTCTACTCTCTCAACCGATTCGCACCCCTTGAAAATATGGAAACACAAAACCAAACCAATGAAACACAAAACCAAACCAATGAAACACAAAATCAAACCACTGAAACACCACAAAATCAATCTAATGAACCACCGCCAACGTATATAAACAATTTAAAAGACATAAATGCATTGATACCTCAGATTAAAATATTATGCACTGGCAAGTTTAAACACATCACAATTGAAAAAAAGCTGAAACTCAACTTCGATGAAATAGAGGATTATCGTAAGGTGATAGCCTGTTTACAGACTACAGATCATGCCGATACCACACGTTTCAACTAAAAACAGACCGCAACTTTCGAGTGGTGCTGAGAGGACTACACCCAACTTGCGATAACGAATCAATGCTAAAAGAACTTAGTAAAAGTGATTCAACCCAGTTCAAATTATCCCTGTGCACCATCCAGTCATGAAATCTCCACTTCCGCTATTCTTTCTTGACTTGGCACCAAATGCAAACAATCATAAAATATATACCCTTACCGATTTGTTCTACTGTAAAGTAAAAGTCGAACCTCCCAAACCAAGGAGAACTGTAATCCAATGCTTGAGATACTAGGCCTTCGGTCATTCGAAAAATTATTGCAAAAACCAACTATCTGGGAGTACTCTTGTGGATAATAGGGATCAGCTGCTGCTAGTCACATAAAGAAAATACAAGTGACTCAAAATCGAATCCTACGTATCATTACTGGAGCACCCTGGTACATTCGCAATTTGACTCTGCATAATGACCTAAACGTACCTACAGTACAGGAAGTTATTCGGAGCGCATACCGAAGGCTAGATGCCAAAATGTCAGGACACGGAAACATACTAATTGCGAGTATTTCAGAGAACCCACCCTCACCACCACATAGATGACGACTGAAGAGGAAGAGGCCACAGGACCACTTAACAGATTGACCTATTGTCATCTTTTCGTTAACTTGTTTATGTATATACTTATTACCCCACATATCATATTTGTTATCAATTATGTTATCAATACTTACTTTAATTATCCACTAAATTATCCATCGTTAGCATATCTATAATAGTACTGATATAGAACTGCCAGTGGGCTGCACCTTGAGCGTGTAACAAGTGAATTAATCTTGGATTACTATATCAATTTGCTCACAACTGAAATGTCCATATAGACTAAAAAGTTCTATATTAAAAAAAAAAATCTAACAGTTCAGTTCTTCTATGTAATTGAATTCATCGTATTTGATAGTGCACATGTCACTAGCAGTTGGATTAGTATCTGACAAATATTTGTTTTACGATTGTCCACTTCCTGCCATACTCTGGTACAAGTCTAAGCCTAAGATTACTCCATTAGGAGAAGCCAAAATCTGTTTGAATAGGAAACTTTCATGTGTTGGAATATCACAATTTTGATCTCAGATTTGGATTAAGCGCACTTTAACTCCCCCCCCCCCCCCCCCAAATAATAATAATAATTTTCAGCTCAAAATACCCTTTATTTTGACCAATAAACGGGTAGGAAGATCACAGGTGACTTAGAAGGGGAAGAGAAGTAAGGGTTCCCCCCAGGCCGGGGGCGGCCGTGATATCATTTTGCAAATGAATTCAAAAGTAGTATTACTGGTCAGTTACCCATCATGTAGCATCTTTTTGGAAATTCCTCATTTCTCCCAATTTAAACTAATTCTAAATCCATCAAGTTCCAAGATCATTCGTTCCCGATTTTTTCCTCTTACCTAGATAGCCCCAACCACCCCATGAAATATCTGTGAGTATCAATAATAGTTCAGAGCATATAGCTGAGGAACGGAATCGGATGTAAAATCATTATTTATGAACTCTATCCCAAACGCAAAAAGAAAAAGACAACTATAACAAAATTTTGAAAGAAATATAGTATTAATTACTATAACAAGATTGCAAAACACCAGAACCATGGTACTATGATTTGTATTAGACTAGATTCTGGGCACTTCGGTTCCATCTCATCAAATGATAATAATTTTTCGTTCCTTTCAAATTTCTTTGAAATTTCATTCAACTTCTAAAATGATAAGTAATAATGATAAGAGCCGCAGAGCTCTACAACGAACTGTGATGTTTTTAATCTGTGATATATTCATTTCCACCTAGTCATAGCTTTATTTCACTTAGATTTAATGTAAGCCTATTTATCTAGTCTTAGTTATAGTTTAGAATCGTGCCAGTTTAAGTGTCTCACTTGACACCTCGTGCAATGATCCGCTAATGTCCCTTCAGGTTGAGATGCGGCTAAATTCTTAAATTAAAAAAATAATAATAATGATAAACTGAATTCATTGCACTAAACGAATAGGTGGAATTCACAACACAATCTTAAATCCAATACAATTTGAATAATTGTTTAGAGTTTTACTTCCGAATCAAGGGAAATTGCAGATCACTTATACTGTACTTATGGAGGCAATGGTCATTTTTCTACAAGTTCCACGCGCATTTTGAGGTATAGTAAGAACTTTTCCTACGGTTTGTTATTCAACCAGTTTGGAATCAAAGAGAAGCAGCACCAACCCTCCTTTTCTCGGTCGCTCCTACTATATTTTCTATGAAACAATGTGATATTACCTGCCGTACATTTTCCTTTGCGTTTCACTAGAATCCCAACCAAGTTGTATTAACTTGGAAAAATACTGGATTTTTTTACTACCCTTTTCAACGCATTTGTAAATCTTCTACTCTCTCAGATTTATCGAACGAGTAATTCTACAGTTTAGTTCGTCGCAGAAAAAAAGCAAAATAGATGGAGCAAAGTGTAGATGGTCGGAGTGGAGCATGTTGCAGGACAGAGGATAAATCTAGCGAGAACCCTCTCCTTATCCGGTGAGTGTCTTGAGTAAAAGATGGTCCTGAATCAAGGGTAGACCTTGATTTATGTTGGATCTTGTTTAATTTAAGCAGCCTTTTACCGTCCACCAGTGTTCCAAGATACGACTAAGTTTATTCAATTATACTTGAGGAAGAAACACGTCTGTTCACAGATGATCTCGATATCGAAAAAATAGTTCCAGTCATGCAACATGATGGTATGAACGAATTTTCGAAAATTATGCTATTACGAGTAAACAGCTACATATTTTGAAATTGAGCACTTTGAGGGAAAAGAAATTGTTATCTACAAATTTTATAGCAAAAAAACTCGTTCTTAATGATATATATCCAACACTTCAATCAATAATTATTGTTTTTCTTCATATTTTAGTCTTTATCGATTTTCAGAAAATATTAATGACATTCAAGTACATTTTTCATAATAATTCTGTACATAAATTTTTTAATGTTCCAGTTCATTGTTGGTACACTATTTTCTTTTCACTAAAATTCTTCTAAAAAATAAATATAACTATTTTATAGCAGCAGTTTTTAGTGATTTTAAAGTTTTTCTAATTTTACCAATTTAATGTGCTCAACACGTGCTAATTAACATACTCATCCTTCTTAGGATTCGTTCCAGAATGCCCTGAAATAGATTTGAATGAAGAAAATTCTTTCACATTTTTATTTTAAAATTTTCATTGCAATAGTACACTTTTTTTTTTTTTTTAATGAAAATTCGCTGAAAACGCTTGACGAATTGATTCGAATGTAATACTTTAATGTGCCTTTAAGGTTTGATAAGTAGGTATAAAATATCCGTGAAAGTGACCGTGGTGATTTCATTTAATTACTTAAAGCGTTGCTGACATAATATTTCAGCATTTGGGGGAAATAAATCACTGAGCTCATCCGGGATCAGCAAGGTCCACAAACTGCAATTGTATTGAACAAGTCTAGAAGGCTCCCGATTTTATTTGAGCGTTATTGAAAAGAAAATGATCGCAACAGAAAACAATCAGTCAATCAATAGGTGGTTTTACGCACTGTAATTATTTTCCACAGTTCCCAGAGATGTTCTATTTCAAAATTCAACGTGTCAGCTCGATCACGGAGCAAGCTGACTTCAGCTGATCAGTTCCACTAACATAGCCTTCATATCACTCTCCATTGAATTTACTAAATTTATGTCAAATATCAAATGTATGCAATGAAGTTATCAACGCGTAGTAATCGCGAACAAACAAACATTGATTTTTGGATTATCATTTCAAATAATAAACCATTATAATCGAATTCGAAATAAACTAACCCCCAAAACAGACATTTATAAGTAAAGAGATGTGTTTTTGTATTTGGGGAGAGAGGGCGATAATCAGAGATTCAGTGGAAAAAAGTATATGTATATATACATATTCCAGGGGTAATTCAAGGGTTAGTCAACGGCATCCATTAAATCAAAATTTTTCTTTCACAGAAACCTGCATAAATGTATTGAAATACTGGTAGTATTCATTTGCATATAACATCTAATGGAAAAACGTTCACAACTCTAAATTTCAAGGAAGCGTTTTTATATATCCGCTGGAGGTATTCGTAATAGGAATCTATTCGCTGCACCTCAGAGAATTCGCTCTCTCCGCCCCGTGCCTAACAGTGATAAATGAGATTGTGGGAAGGAACCCAAGTAGTTTTACTGGGAATAAGAAGGACTCGGCATATGGGACGGTTCCTATTTGCAAGGGATATAGGATCTTTACAGCCATTGTAAGGAGGAAATGGAAAGACGGTCGATTGGTGGGAGTAACCTCTTTCGAGGTGGAGCGGCTATTTCAAATACGACTACCTCGAGAGGCTTTCCAGGTACGCTTGATTTTTCGGTTTCTTTCACAGACCTACATTCAAGCCCACATGCCTATTTTAAATCAAGTTCCAGTTTTGGTTAATTGTTCACAATAATTAACCATTTTGGTAGGCCCATAAAAAAGTTTAACGCCCTCAAAATGAGGTTTCCATTTCAAGATTCGTAAATTCCAAAGATTTAATTAAAAGTCTCCCTTGAGGGGAAAAACAATAGATCATGGATATGTCAAAGTTGTAGACATTACTTTACACTCTGTCGGGATGTTGGGAAAGTAAAAATGGACATTACTTTCCACTCTGTTGGGATGTTGGGAAACTAAAAGTGGACATTATTTTCCACTCTGTTGGGATGTTGGGAACGTAAAAATGGACATTACATTCCATTCTGTTGGGATGTTGGGAAAGTAAAAACTTCCGCGCTACTTTCGTTCCATGCTAAAACAGAAGACTAAGTCGGTTGTTGAGGAAGGCGGAATTAGGTACATCATTGTGGTAGTACCTCATTGATTTCTACCTAGCCTTTACTTTTCGAGTTAATAATAATCTAAAGTGCCGGAGCGTTGCATTTTTTGTGGAGAGAAAAAAGTGTCGCAAAAAATTCCTTGACCCCCAGCCAAAAGACATATCCATGTCAAAAGGCCACAAATTATAAGGATTCGTTAGATAGCTTTTATAGATTGTTCTTTCAAGCAGATCTCTGGTCTATGGATAGGTAATTATTGAATACAGGCTTTTATTCAATAAATCTACTTATTATACATCGTAGATCGACGTTTAGGATGAACGTAGACATGAACCATAAGAAAATAATAGATGAAAATACAATTAACCTCCTACCTACACTCGATCATCTATTGATAACTCTAGGTTTAATAAACTCGATTTTTTGATGGACCTCTAAAAATTTTGTGAGGTGTTTGACCGTCTTAGTGTATAGTTGGTACTGTTGTACTAAGCACATATAAATATGTTGACTTTATTTATTTTTCACAAAGATGCCCCCCCCCCCACCCCCTACCCCCAGCACCACTACCTACCTCCAACTGTGGTGGGAAGAAACACGTTTCTTCCCACCACGCCTCCAACGAACTATAACTACTGGAGCGCTGTCTCAGTGTTGAGCGTGCGACCGGCCGGGTAGAGAGGCTGGACACCTATACACCTACTCCCATTCAAAAGCACTGGGAATCATCAATTTTAAATCGATCTTACTGAAATTTTCGCGGATTGTGTGGGTTACCTTCTAGATGATTCCCTGTAAATTTTATTGCAATCGAATGAATAATGCCCGCAAGCCCAAACGTGAATTCCTTATAACGTCAATTTCTTACGATCTATAGATCCAATTTTGCTCAAACTCGGATGGTAGTTGTTATACGTATCAGGAAGGTGCCCAATGGTGCCCCGTCTAAAAGTGCTGGCCAACGAACTCATCCTTTCATTTGGAAAGCTTGATTTTTTGGCACAAGAACGGAATTTTAATCTCAATCCCAAGGAGAGTTAACTTCAGGAATGACATACAAATTTTTTCGATAGTTTTTTGACAAAAAAAACATCTTGAGGAGGCGTTTTAGACCATCATTTGTGGTGTAGGATTGATCAACATCAAATTTCCTACAAAGATGGTATGATTTGATTTAGGAAAAAACTGGAAAATTAAAAATACAGTGTTCAATTGTATTTCAACCTTCCGGTTCAAATGTTGAAAAAAAATCGCTAAAAGTCAATTATCACATTTCCAGAGCTGCTGTTGGTGTCATTCGACATAAAAATAGTCTAAGTAATAGCAAAACTTCTTTCAGGTCGCCAAACAGTGAAATTTGTGCAGAAATTTCCAAAAAAAACTGTCAAAAAATCGGTTAAAAAACTCGTTTTTTGGCAGTTTTTAGGCAACAAGCACGTTAGAGAGGCATTTAAGACTCAACATGTTTGGTATAGGCGTGTTCAGTCTTAAATTACCAACAAGAATAACGCCTTTCAAGTGAATATAAATTATCCTGGAATTTTAGTAATCTTATAAAAAATTCAGGTGCCGTGCCTCAAAAATTAAATGTCTTAGACGTCTACATAAAAAAAGGACTTCGGATTGGGAACCTGAACCCTCTAAAACCCCCAAGACCAGTACCTACCAGATTCGTGGGAGCTCAACTGCGCGACTTTTTTTTTAAGCAGTACAATTTTTTCAATTACTTATTATTGATAATGATAATCCAAAAAATGCTTTCTTTTACCATTGAATCTTGCATCCAACTGGAAAAAAATTAGTTTGAAAAGGAGCACTGGAAACGAGTGGGACTACATCGCAAAACCAATAAATTCCATGATTGGCTATACATCTATTTGCTAGTACATAAATCATGCTTTGGCAATTAATGTTTCTGCTTGAGCTAATTCCCAATTGGCTAATATCACGGATAAAGGTCCATATTTTCGTTGAATTCATAATAAAGTCACCCTGGAAATTGGTGATGTGGACACAAACCATATATACGCGTTAATATTCCCCGAATTTAATTAGAAGGAACTCTTTCACTACGTTGACTCAACGGGAAAAAGGTAGTAAAAACGACGAATCACCCTCACCGGCACAAGTAATGAATGCCTGTCTCATCCTTCCTCCCTGTTCCGATGTATAGGATAACTCAATATTTTCTCATTTGATTGATGGGTAATTGGTTTAAATTTGATTGATTGGGTTCCCTTCTTGTCACCGCTACCCTGGGAAGTTTTCGGAAAGGGGGAAAAAAGCTCGGTAAATTATGGTGTTCCCAATGCGTGATAGATATTGGTTCTTCATATTTTCGCTTCCGATCTCCCCACCCACCAACGGCCTTTCCTTTCTGCCCCACAAAACGATGAGTGATGAGTCCCTGCTGCGAGTGTCACACCCTCATTAGAAAACCAAGATGAGGGATTCACCCTCGCACGATGGGCTCTCTTTACCCCTATAATGATATGCATTGGGTTTTCACCGATTCGTGACCGTGACGGCATATCGTCCATTAGCAATGTTATTTCTTCTTAAGCGAATTCTAATTCCTCATAATCTGATCGAGCCCTACCGATGAAAATACGATGTTGTTTCAAGAAATTGAAATGAAACTGCCATTATTATATCCAATCAAGAACTCATGACCCGAATGTGATTATGCAAACAGATACAATCTATTATGATTCACTTAATTAGTAAACCTATTGAACTCGCGAACTCATATTATGACGGTACTAATTAGCCATTGAATCAGTTTTTGAATAAACGCGAGCGTTACATTTCCAACAAGTTCATTAGACCGGCCAATGGCTACTCGATGGAGTTCACTACTAAAACCATAAAGGTCAAAGTATATTGAAACTTCAGATATTCGTGCCAGGAGTTTATTTCGTAAGTCGAAATATTTACATTGCAATTAAAATAAAATGGAGTTCCTATCTCTCCATTTGTTACATGTTGCATACATATTCATGGCCATAGAATGAATGTCTTACGCAAGATTATAGAATGTGCACGACACTATCATATGAATTTCATGCCATGCAAATCAGTAATAGTTTTTCGCATGTGCATAACTGAATGTCACTGACTGAAAATTTTGAATTCCAAGTGGCTAAAAACTGGTAGGATGAGGACAATCGTTGAAAAAGGACCATACCCTAAATCTGCAGAACGATATTCGGAACTATCCCCAGTCTTGTTCTTTGACGTACAAACTCCTGTTTCCTAAAATTTCGTGGTAAGTAAGGGCTTACACACACGACAAACGTAAACCTTAGTTTAAACCAAGTTTCAAAATTAAAAAACGCTCAGCCTCATTTTACAACTTTGACTTGTACGCAAAGTTTTCATGAGCTCAGATGAGTTCCTTTTCGTTTCTCTTTGTTCTCATTGGTTTGCTCGTTTGTCTGTTGCCCAATAAATGTATTCCCCCCCCCCCCCCCCCACGTTTATTACTCACTGTGCTATTTCAACTATAAAAATAAATTAGTAGATATTCTTAAATTAGCACCAAAAGCTCTACGATCTAAGAAATAATACAACTGTTGGCTTTGCAGTCGAATTGACCTCAGTAGGTATCCCCAAGGGAGCTTATCAATTATGTTGCTATCTCAACCACTTAAAAACCACTGCACGGCGAAAATAAAAATAAACTATCAAATTCTGTGTCCCACACCAAGAAAAAAAGGTAAATTCGGTTAAAAATAAAGCCTCCCTCAATCATTCTTACTCAGACGTACCACGATTTAAACACTGTGCCCTTTGTTTTTAAATGATTCCTAATTATGAGAGTGGAGATTCTTTTCCCTCTATTTTTTCCTTCCCTCCCAGGAGCGTTTGACCTAAATTACCCGCTATTGTTCCAAATTTAAAGTCGACCGCAAGAGCAAGTTCGAGCGGACCTAATCTTTCGACCTTCCCACCCCTTTTTTTGTGGCCGGAGCATAAGCTCCAAGTTATAAAGATTTTACTCCCCCTCCCATCGCTCCCTTATTCTGCAATTTTTCCCGGTTTAAACCGACCGCGGGTAATCGCTGTGGTACAAAAACTTCTGAAAAGAATTTATTTCAATAAACCTTTTCCTCTTTTGTTAAAGCAAATTCCGAGCTCAATGTTAACGCAAAGTTTGAAAGGTGATTAGAGGTTATTATAAGCTTCAATCTTTGCGATGTTCACTCTGTTATTTTTTATTTTATTTTTCTAAGGGCCTCCATTATTCATCTGAAAAATGTTGTCTTCAATCGTTCTATAGAACACTGAACATCTTCGATAGCACGCTTTTTTTTTTAAACCTTTCTTCAAAATCTTTATAAAAAGTCATGTTTACTGAAGGTGCCTGTTTTCTATAATCAAATTTAACTACTTTTAAAATAGTTCAAAGCCTCTAACATACTCTCACAATGGGGGTGGTACTTTACACAGACAACTCGTCGATTCATAAACGCAGAATGGAAGATCACTAAAGGGTCCCTATTACTTAAGGGCCCGTTGCACCTGGGCTGTTTCGTTTTGGTCGATTAGATCCTTTATTTTCAATCTGATCTAAAAACAGCTAAGGGATGTCCTATTCATGAGTCATTTTTACAAGTTAAGATGAAGGCTAAATTTCGAAATTCCCAGAAATTTGAATACAACTTTTTTTGGGGGAGATTTAGAGAGAAAAAACCCTTCATACCAACTCCCAAAAATCAAATCTAGTGTTTCTTTCATCCTTTCATAATTAGGGGGCCGAGAGTAGAAAGGCTTTTACGATGGGCAAGGTTCATTTCATTTCATTTCATTTATTTGGCAAATTCAAAAATATTCATATAACAAAAATTAATATACATCTTTCTATGAATAAGTAATGATTTAAAAACAAATAAATATAAACTTTGCCCACAAGAAGACTAAGTTCAAAAGAACTTGCGCTCTTCAGTAGAGTTGCTGAGCCCCACAATAAGCGAATATAAAGTAATATATGAAGTTGAAAAAAAAATGAAGAGAAAGAAAAAACGAAGGAATGAACAGAAAAAAATAACTACAAGAAGTTACAAAAATGATACATAGGTATTTTATGAACCTAAGAATTTGTTGAATTCACAAAATCGCAGAATAGAGTAAAAGAAAAAATTTTTTTTTCTAATTTACTAAAAATTAATGGCGCACTTTAAAGCTTTTTTAAAAGACTGGATACAATTATTGAAACTGAAAGGATTAATGTTAGGGAAACAAAGAATCTCAAAGCCGACACATTGGCATTTCTTCTAAAAAGATTTTTTCCGGATTATCGGTAACAAAATACCACTCATTATAAAATTCCTAGAAGTTAACAATATTGAGGTATGTTCCGGTTTGATGCCTCTCCTAAATACTTGAAAACAAGATTGAAAAATAGAAAGTACACGATGAGGAAGATTCCTCGTAAACTGTTCATTGTGCTAGGGATTCAGGCCAGGATTATTTAAAGAGTCGAGGATAAGGCCCCCATTATCGTTTTTAGTCAAAACGTTTTATGGGAATAAAGCAATTCGTTGACCAGATTTTGGAATCGTGAAATTTTCACAGAAGGTAGGTAAATATCCAGAATATCAGCAAGGTATATAAGATGAATCTCAGTACAAAAATGTTACTGTCTTACGATTTCTTGACGAGTTCAAATCTAATGAGTGAGCTATTACTGCTAACAGGTGAAGATAGGAACACCGCTGCTTTGGGTAAAAATGCTGAAGTGCTTGATAAGAAGGAAGTCTGTTAAGTGTGAGGATGCTGGAATGGTAATAGTCGTAAATTGTTTGTTTCAGACATAAAAGGGAGAGTTAATGACTCGGTACGTTCTGTTGATATACGATTCGGAGAAACTAAGGCTTCGAACAAGTACCCTATAAAGAATGTGCTTACGTCCGTATGGGAGGAATGAGAGTTAGGTGGATCCTTACTTTACCATGAATTTGTAACATGTTTGTAAAAGCGCGACATTAGCTAGTTGGTTTTGATTTTTTAGTTTCAAAGAAGCTCAATGATATCGCCGAGGTGGGTGAGTGAGATGAGAAATAGTTTCGCTCGGGTACAACAAAGAGTTAGTAATGAAAAGTGGTTGATGGAATCGCTTTGCTTGGGTACAGAAAAGGATCAGCAATGAGAACTGGCTGATGGAATCGTTCCTCTTTAATGCAGCAGGGATGATTTGTGTCCTACATTTTAAAGAAAAAATTGGCCGAAGCTTGTCAAGCGTTTTTTTCCTGCAAGTTTAAGTAAATATAGTACTATAGGTACCTACTTACAGTTGGGTTACTTCATTGCAATTAATAAGTGACTGCTCCAATAACAACGAGGAATGCCGAGTGTTCGTAGATGGTTTGGGATGTATATGTAATGTTCATTAAGTAAAATACGCCAGTGATCAGGTTGTACATGATGTTAGTTAACAGTAAAGTATAAAAGAAAATATAACTAAATAACTGTATAAGAGGCCGTGCGGGTTAGGCGTTGCAATGAACCGTTTCTCATGCTAGCGAAGTTAAGCAACGTCGGGCGTGGTATTTGGATGTGTGACCGCCCAGGTGGGGATCTCTCCAAATCTGTAGTTTTCACGTTTCTGTACGACGAACCCTTTTCCACTCAAGAGGGCTAGTAGCTTGAGTGGAATTGAGTAGCTTTAAGCGAAATTATCAGAACGAATTCTGATTGTCCATTTGGACGACAGTTGATGATGTCAGCGACGCCCGAGGCAGTTGGACGAAAAGCCCCAACCTGGAATGTTTGTTAACTTTACTACTATTTTACTAATATATAAGAGAAAATGAACTGTACAGGAAAACAGGTAGGTTATTGTACATTTAGGCAGAACGGTTTGTGTAAGATTCACAGATATATAGTAGAGCAGTAGGCAGACCTACTGTTTTACTAGTTTATTTGATACCTGTAGAACGTTTTTACAAATTCAATACGTTTAGGGAACAGAAAAATGCCAGGTATTTGTACATCGATCGTTAGATAAATTTAATGGGTCCTCAATGTCAAATGTTTTTTATTGACTACTTAAAAAATAAATAAATATAACCCCCCCGAGAAAAAATTATAGATTTGCACTTCATCATCTGTGCGAAAAAATCCGCTCTTTCTCCGTACGCCAATCGGAATATATATCCCAAATGATTGTACCCAGTTTATAAAACATTTGGGCAAGAGAGAATTCTCAGTACTCATCATTTTTAATCAACCCTCAACAGTAAAATTGAAGGGCTGAAATATTTTAAAAGTTGAAATCTTGAAAACAATGGAAATAAGCGCACATGCATCACTGATCCACACAGTCAATTTACCGATTAATTATTTCGTTCGTTTAATGCAGCCGTCACTAATTAGTGTGTTTGCAATTTTATAGCTCGAACCCTCCTTGGTAAATATGTTTACGTTAGGGTTAAAATCGTTTACCTTTGAAAATTAAGGTGCTTCAATTATTATCAATTAAATTTTAAATAATAATTTATGTTACACAAACATTGGAAGTAGAAGGAAAAAGTACGTTCTGGCGTAGAGGCAAACACGGGTCAGGGTATAATAACCCGCATAACACATAAATATAAATTTTCTGTACGTTGCACTCCGTTTAGCGTGAGATCAACAAATTATTATGCGATGACCTAGAATCGAACAGGCGACTTCTTGGTCACCAGACACTGAGGAGCAATCAACTTGACCTTATCTTCATTATTCTATTTTTTTATCATTATTAAGTACTTTTTTTTTTTTTTTACTCTTACACTCAAATCAGGAATAAGAACATTATATACTTAGAACAGTTAATGGAAAAACAGAACATATTTTCATACATCATCAGAGTAAATGGAATCAGAGTCTGTGTTTCCAGATAGAAATCCTGAATCCCAACTGTTATCGTTCAGTATCCGCATTCACAACAGTAACAGTATTACTGTAGTTCAATATACCGATAGAAACAGCAAAAAGAATCTACTTAAATATCCAAAACCTTTTTTGAAATGCCGAATGGATTTAGATTGAGTTTTTTGTTGCCATAAAATTGGTTTTAACAATTTATTTGTACTCGAGTTGCTCAAATTTTGATAAATGTTAACATATTATAATATGATAGATAATTTAAGAAAATTTGCCTAAACGATCATGCTTCATGACTGGAACTTTTTGCTTCTGAGTCTAGTTATAGGTAGCCACTTCCACTTTCGGGAGAAAAAATTGTTGGTCCAAAATCAAAATTTCCACTCGCCTTTTACGTTTTTAGACCATTCTGAACAACTTTGACTTCGTATCTGTCTGTGTGAGTGTGTGTCTGTGTGTGTGTGTGTGTGTGTGTGTGTGACCACTTGAACTGGTGGTCATTTTATAGGGGCACTTCCTTTCATCCCATTCTTCCTCCTCGTCCTGCAACTTCCCTTATCCCTAGAGCCGGCGTCGGGGAAACCTGGGCGTCCTCCCCACCTTTTTATTTTATTTGTTTATTTTAAATTTAATGGCGTGCCCCCTCCGTCTTTGAGGGGAGGTTTCTTAAAAAAAAAAAAAAAAAAAAAATGTGTGTGTGTGTGTGTGTGTGTGTGTGTGTGTGTGTGTCGTGTGTTGTGTGTTCACAAACCCTTGTAACAAGCTTATTTTCCACCGTTTTCATCCAGTTCGGATGAAATTTTCAGGGAATGTGGGAGCTAGGGTGTAGACGGTCCTCTATCAGTTACATTTTTCCCGACTCAATACTTCACTCTGCGCATGGGCAAGAGTAATTTCCACCAAGCATCATTCTCTCTCGTCCTAGCCGTCCGATCTCGTTCAAATTTGAAAGATAGTTGGAAGATGACGATTTGATCATCCCATATCAATTTCAATATGATTGTATCAACAATAGCTACTGCGCATGCGCCAATGTGAAATCCTTGTAACAAGCTTATTTTCTACAGATTTCATCAGATTTGGATGACATTTTCAGGGAATGCTTGGGCTAGGGTGTCGCCGGCTTGCTATCAATTTCATTGTTGCCAAATCAATAGTTCACTCTGCGCATGCACAAACGTAAATTCCTTTATGCTCCATTTTTTTATGCCCTAGTCGTCCGATCTCGATCAAATTTGGATGATAAATGGGGAATGACGATTTGATGACCTCAGATCAAATTTAATATGATACGTAAACGAGATCATGTGCCTTACCCAACTTGGCAGATTTTCGTTCTATGCAGAACTTTATAAATTCAACTTTTTTCCTCCGTAACTTCGCCAAATTGTCAAATAAAAATATTTGACTATGTGGGTCTCTAGGAGATTTAAATCGGTAGTATACATGGCCATATAAATAAAACTCATCATTTGGCTTTTTGAAAACTGACTGCATATAAGAAATGTGATGTGAAGCCTCGCGCCAAACTATCGGTTCCCGGAGTCAAAGACGATGTCCACTTGTGGCGCCCTGCACAAATAGTATCTACTCAGTATTTGTGAGCGCATCTCATTTTCAACTTCCATAAAAGGGTGATCTGAGAGAGTGAACTCAGAAGGGAGCTGTGAGTACCCTTTCAAAGGGGTTATCAACAATGTAAGGGATGCGCGGACGTGCTGACCTTGTTGCTAAACTGATAAGGGTTTGTCAGGGGACACCAGTACACTCCTCTTCCAGATGTTTTTGACTAAGGGAAGATTTTTTTTTTTTTTTTTTTTTTTTTTCCTCCTTTGTTTTGTCACAGCTTTTTCTGTCAAGGGACAGCCTAACGCTGACAATAAGAAATATAAAAACAAGAGATCTGGTTGATATATAAAGAAAAGACTCTAGGTCTACGCGAAGTTGAACTTCTTGATGACAGTTATGTTTTGGAGTTAGGGGCGGTAGAAAATATTAAAATATTTGAACCAGAAACGACAAACTAATAATGTCCTTGGATTGTCAAACGTTAGCGAACCAGTATCAACTAACTTTATGTAGAAGGAGTCTAGATGATTGTACGGACTGCACCACGTAACTATTGATACGTTAAGAGGATAGATATTGGCGAATAGAGTCGCCCCTGCATTATGTGAAAGGTTCTTTCGAATAAACGATCTCAATAAATGGATGGAAATACCCAAGAGGCCTTGCAAATACGAATCCCAGCTCTCAAAGTTGATTCAACTTCCAAAATAATACCTCAATATTTAATCGAACAAAGTCAGTTACAAGAAATAGAGAGACCTTTTCACCGTTTGATTTATAAGAAATAGAAGTTAGGTCGATATATGTTAATGGATATTTTGGCCAAGTATGAACGGCTTGCCTGCTCTGTGAATGGAGCTAACAGGAATATAGAATAAGGTTTCAGATTATGGAACAATAACTTTACCTATAAAGTGGGGCCATTCGGTCTAATGAAAACTGTCCAGTAAATATTCGTATGTTAAAAATGTTGTGCAGTACGTACGTACCTACATTTTAAGATTTCTGTCAGGACATATTTTGTAGCGTGCTTAACCAAGAAAAATAGGGGTGCTGAATGAAGTTATTTTTTTGTACTAATTCTTATTACTTAACTATAGTAATTTCATATGATATATTAACAATTACCTTATTAGTAATTGATTTGAAACAGCGGATGGTGTTGAATATATCGATCACTTAGCTGTTATAACCGTTCAAGCTTGTAACCGTCTTGTATATTGAATAAATTGTATTTCAATACTTTGATTAGCTCGCCCGTGTACTCTAAGTTCATAAGATCAAAGGGCTGACCAATTTATTGCCCAAATACAACATCTAAGTAGGTAGGCAATACTGCATGACCGATCGGTCTTGAGTTGATGGTATAACGTGTGCGCCGTCGTCATTGAACCGCAACTTCATCAATGACTGGCCGTTTTCTCGCTCGCTTCGTTCGCTCGGTATGGCTGTACAGATTCGAAGGTCTTTACTGTAAAATTTGAAAATTACTTACGATTCATTTCCATTGACAATCCTAAGGGAATGGTGGTGGGGTTAAATAACTCTTATAAAAGAGGCAAAACGAAAATAATAAATTGCTGTGTAAAAATTTGCTGCGTTTTCTATGTGGGACCACGGAAAGTTTATTAGGTTAAATAAAGATAGGAAATTTATCTGCGTAGAAGGGCTATCCAATAAAGAACCATGAAAACTTTAGTTTTAAGAACATTTTAGAACTAACTGAGCAGACGGATGTTCATTTTTTGTACGAATTTACATTTCGTACTCAAAAAAAGAGTGTGTGGAACGTTTTAAGAAAAGTTCAATTCTTCAACTGATTCGTCCATGTTAGAATTTATGAGGAAGCTATACTGCCCACCCAACTTGGCAGAGGTTTTTTTCGGTTGGCAATTACTTTTAAACAAATTAACTCTTATAAAACTATGTGGAACCACGAAAAATGCGGTTTAATAAAGATATACCATTATTTTATACAAGATCTCCAACTTGAGAAAATACCGAAAAAACTACATTTTTGTACACTTTGTGCTTAGTGGAAATGTGTTAGAAAAGTGCAATTCTGGTCAATTTTCCGGTATTTTCCCCAGTTGGTGTTGCAAAACAGTGGGTGTTGTAAATCATGTATTACATGTGGCAATTGAACATCTTTGAAAACCCATTTGTTGCACTATTAGAGAGGAAATGCGCACTTTTGGAGCGAAATCGCGCCCGTTTGTGCGCACCTGAAAAATCGAGTGGTGGGTCATTTCTTCATTAAATTTGAAGTAGAATTCAAATCTGCAATAAACATGCACAATGCGCAATTTTGTCATTTTTGAGATCCTGACAAAAACATCAAGATTAAAAAAAAAATTTTTTTTTTTACGAATTAATTACGATTTTAGTAGAGGGGGGGGAGTATTTTTTGGGACACCTTATATATATATATATATATATATATACTCGGCGCTTCGGGCCACGCCGGGGGGCTTCATCCCCCTGGACCCCCCTAATCTATACTCGGCGCTTCGCGCCTCGCCGGATCTTTTCTCTTTTCTACTGCGTAGAAAACGAGGATAATTTGCTATGCTATTCTTAGCCCGAAAAAATTTGTATATAAAAAAATATTCAAGCCTGGCTGGGATTCGAACCCTCGATGCGAAAAAAATTGATATAAAAAAATTTGGATATAAAAAAATTGTCAAGCCTGGCTGGGATTCGAACCCACGAACTCGCGCTTCCCGTCACGGTCAACTTTCCGTCGTTTTTGCACTTTTTCTTGTTTTTTAATATGAAGGAATCTGATTTATAACTTGGTAGAATTATCTGCACCAGAATTTCCCTCGTTTTTGCACTTTTTCTTGTTTTTTAATATGAAGGAATCTGATTTATAACTTGGTAGAATTATCTGCACCAGTTTTCTTCATGCCGGTCAGTTTAAAAAAAATTTGAAGAGAATCGGTGCAGGCGTTCAAGCGTTATCACTTTGTATGTATCCTATTATTATAATATATATAGTCGTTAAGTAATTTATTTCAGTAGAAGGGGTGAAATTCTCGTAGAACTCTAGGTATACCTGAAGAAATGATCGGATAAACAAACATTGTTGAGAATATCTCCCTGCAATTAAATACGAAATTTGTTTAAAAGTTGTACTAGTCTATTGAAGTGAATGCTGGTAGGTAGGCCCTTTCGTGGTAACGTTCATATCTATGAATTTCATTAATTTCATAATGGGACTGTGTTATCGTATCAACAGCATGGTTTATGAGGTTGAAAAAGGTAGCTACTCACATCAACGGTGACGCCAGGGAGAGGGAACACTCTCGTATGCGGATGCTCTTTGGGGACGTAACGGAAGAACTCCTGTCGCCCTTTGTACCATTTTACGGTGTAGAGAGGCTCCCCCTCGAGATCATAATTGCATTCCAATGTTGCACTTTGCCCCGGGGCCACAGCTACCGGAACTTTTAGCCATACGGATCGCAAGCCTCCTACACCTGAAACAAAAATTATACTCTCTTATGACGGAATCAATAAACAAAATCGGAACAATAAACATTAACACATATTTCATACTGCAAGTAATAAGTCTCCGATACCATATAAACTTCTGAGAATATTATGAGAGTAACATAAGTTATGCCTCTTGAAGTCATAAGAGTAAGGATTGGAGTCGAAGATAATTTTTTGAGTGTAATCAAACGAAAATTATTTAGAGCCCAAATTTAGATACCTAATGCGGAATGATTATGAATTTAACCCGTAAAATAATGAAATATAAAACCTGAGTTACTTTAATCTGCTGTCACATTGGAAAGACAATGCAAAGTTAAGTGTTTAACTATGTAAACATACAATAGTTACTTAGTGAGTCGTGATATTATTAGAGTTCAATTGTGCTGAGCTATGTGCTTGCTGCGAGCACTTGGAGTCCACAGTATCTTTCAGCAATAAGTTGACGGGAAGCTGAGCCTTCTCATACTTTCACGACTTTGGTTGAATATCCTGAAATCATTTTCATTGCCTAGGATTCCTGTTGAGTGTTAAACTGCGTGAAAATGACAAAGGGGAACGAAATGTCCCGGTTCCGTTTTCGGGCCGTAGCCATTTGTACTTCCGCCTCTCGACAGCCAGTATTTCCCTCCCGTCATTTACATTTCCTGTCCGATATTTTCCACTCCACCACTCTGTTGAATACGGCACGATCGCACTTGTTTGCTCGTTGGTCGAACAAGTTTCGCGTTTTCCGAAGCCGAACCCAAGTGAAACGCTGGTAGGTTTAGTTCCTATTTTTGAATCCTTTCCACAATCAATAAACTGTTGCGTACGAAACTTCTCTGATTATGATTTCCACCCTACATACCTACCTACTCCCAACCTCGGGTACACTCTGGGTCTACGGGACTACGGTTCGCCGGTCTGTCACAAAATTGCACTAGCTATCCCCTCTCCCCCTCCCGCCCTCTGGAACACTAGGAGTTAGTTTAGTTTCATCTCTCTAGCTAATCAATCAAATTGAGAATATATTATTTAAGAATTAGTTTTTAGCGATTTAAATTCACCCAAAATGTGAGCGATCTATATTTTTCTCAATCTCAGTTGAATGGGTGGTGATTTGTGAGTATTTTCCAGTATTGTATCATTTTACTAATCTTGATTGAGGGCTATGATGACGTCAATTAGTAATCACCTCATTAGTAGGAATTTAAAGAATTACGAAATCGGTGAATTTATTCGGATTTTATTTAGCAGTCCCTACCGTACTACAAATGCTTGGAAATTCAAGACAATCGTGATTCTTTTGTAAGAACACCTGTTTATCTATCCACTCTCGCAATTTTTCTGTATGGGAATCTTTTATATCGGGGTTTCCTTATACAGCTTTTTAACTTAGTTTCATCCGACGATTGTTATTATTATTTTCACCTATGTTTCTAGTGTTAACGATGGGTTTTCAACGACCTGTGGCTTTTTAGAGACCCATATTGATTTCGAAATTAAATATTATAAACACTGGGCTCCAACACCTGCAGCTCACAATGGCTATTCATACTTCCAGAGTTCTTATGCATGTAAAAAATATGGAACATCGTCTTTATAGGTACCATACTTAATTACGAGTATAAAATCTCGTCAATAAGTCAATAAGTAATTTATCTCTACTAAGCACCAACTTTTTTGGAGTTGATAGTACATTCAATTGAATTAAATTACCCCCCCCCCCCTCCAGGCTCACCCTATGTTTAATAGTTCAGAGAATCGTTTAAATGACTTTTAAAAACAATTAATAAATAGGTCTGTCGATCCTTGATTTGGTTTTTTATTTTCCTCCGATGTTTCTTTCTAGAAACTGAGAGAAACGTTTTATTTAAGTTTTTGTATTTGAACTGTCCAAATAAAGAAACGTTCCATGATTTTTGATATTTACTAAAAGGATGATCGGGGTTGATTAACATCCTTCGAACTGACATTTTCACGCATGTGTGATCGTAAAATTTTCCAGATATTCTACTTCTACTCGCAGGACAATTATTTATGAATCATATTTTCAAAGTTTCGTAAATTTATTCAGCAGCAGAGCTTTTTCGTAGAGGACGTGAGAAGCTACCGGCAATGGACACCGATAGCTGAGTTTTTCCCTGGTCGGTGATGTAAGGGCTTTATTTTCGAATAAGCAACCACACCGAACCGTGGTAAAGAAACTTCTAGGAACTGCTCCCAGTCGAGAAAGGAACGTGTTGGGGGATCCGCTACCGCCTTTATCTTATCATATCGCGGAAGTATATAACAGGGAACTTTTCTGTTCAAACAAGGGTTAAATTTAGCCAATAGACTCCTGGGAAGTCTAGCGTCCTCGAGGAAAAACTGTGTCGCATAAACGTACCTACACGTCCCCAGAGCTCTACGTGCCTATAATACGGGATACCCAAATCTGCCAAGTCAAGGATAAAGGTTTGTGAGGAGGAGTTGAGGCATAAGTCGACGGAAAGACTCGGTTCGGTAGACCAAGCGGTGGGGGTGGTCGTCTGGGGGCGTCCCTTATTCAATACCCGCATTCCACCGCGACCTACTGCCGCGGTTGAGCGGGATTGCTTTGACTGGTCTGAGCCACGTTTACTTATCCTTCCGGAAACTGGATAATTAATGCAATATGAATTCTCATGATAATATCAGTAGATAAACAAGAAGTCGTTTTCGTTCTTGGAACATGGGTTTGTAATGATCTGTCTGCTTGGATGCTTCAAGAAACAAATTAGACTCAGAGGCCCCACAGCTGATCAGTGTAAACTGATATTGAATTCTTGATATTACAAAGGAGGTCCATTTCAAATTGCAGATCAGTAGGTTGACATCAATAAGCCTGGGGGGGGGGGGGGGGGGTGGCACCTGCAGAGGGAAAATAAATGCAATTAATTCAAACCTCTACATTTTGCTAGTCCACCTCATATCAGTTTAACGATATTCAAGTACGTATGTACCTACCGACATAAAATAACATAACAGGTATTGCCGATTCATGGCACTGCAACATCAGCTCGTGTGAGGAAAGTTTAGGTTTGTTATTCATTTATTTTATTTCACTTTTTTCAGGTTTATAATCATTTTTATTGTGTGCTCTAAATGAAATTGAAGCAAAAAATGGATTTGTTAATAAATTTTATGAATTTCTCCTCAGTAGACGTCTACACATATACAGACACATTAGATACCCACCTTATGATTCATTTAGGGCCACTTTCACCAACAACATAAACGAGTTTAAGTTAGAAAAGATTAACAAATAATCGAGATTCCAGCTAATCGTCTTTCACCAGACCACTTTTCGAGTTTAAACTCCTAACGAGGTGGCTTGAGGTTAATCTCCCAAGCCCCGGCCAGTTACAATTCCCAATCTCAGATTAGTGATAAAAATGATGAGCAATATGGCCGCGCACCAACAGCTGATACCTCATACCTCTACAGTTTGGTTCACAGTTTATTATTATAGTTTATATATAGTTTATTGTTATTCAAGTTTTTGATGATGAATTCACACGATTCATCGCTCGGATTAATTTGATTCCTCGGATGAGGATGATGTCCCGCAAAGACGCCCAAGGACGATCCGACGGCGCATTCCACATTTTGACGGGTTGGACGACGTCGAATTTCGGCGGAGATTCCGGCTCCCAAAACCGACAGTTTTGAAAGTCCTCGAGCTTATCGACACTCACCTGAAGTTCCCTTCGAACAGGTATAAGTTGGAAAAAGGCTTTTATACCATCAAATCGATTAATTATAATACGAAATTAATGTAAGATGGTAGGAAAATGAAGTATAATCGATGATGATAGCACGTTATAATACGATGTTGAATTGCTATCCCTTGTACAGTATGTACCTACCTACCTATACCACATAAAATAACTTATGTACATTTAAATAAGGTGATTAACCGTCCTGCTTTCGTCAAATGATGTGTCACACTTTCTTTATTGGAAGTCAACGAAAAGTTGCGAGTATATAGTAACTAGGTAACTAGATAAAAACGGCGCGGGTAATAATTGGTCGTGGTTGTGATTCACCGCTTTATTGTCTTGATATGTCGGACACATGGCGGGGTTTCTAACTGTCGTTTCAAATTGTCCAATTTTTCATTGGACAGTTTCCGGAATCTCCGTTAGGGAAACTCGATTATTCCAATCTTGGTTTAAACGAATTTTGGGTTGGTGAAAGACGCCAAGGTTTGATCCTCGAGATTATATTTAATCGAGTTTGGCCAATCTCCGCTTAAAAAGTTGTTGGTGAAAGTGGCCCTTAATAATATAGACAGGTGCTCTTAGTTGAAGAGCTATACAATATAGCAATAATAAACCTCTGAGCTTTGGAGTTTTTGAATTGTCAAAATCATTATCAATTTTACCGTGAATGTTTCATTGTTGTAATTTCCTTCAAATGATCCTGCTAATAAAGCTGTAAATCAACAAACTGGGCGTTGTTTCATAACTAAGAAATTCAACTACACGACTTAATTGAAGGCTCGTTGAATTTCTTGATTCTGTGGCAACAAAATCCGACCTCTTGGATGGGCCTTTTACACTACCGTAAAGTCATTAGGTGAGGAAGGCAATTAAGACGAAGCGCAATCAAATTAATTTGTAAAGTTCTGAGGAACAGCAGCTAGAGAGAAGAGTGAGGTTGGAAGCCGCACCCCTTAGTTGGAGAAGGAATGCGCTTATTGAAATAGGGAGGTCTCAGCTAACTTCCCCCTAACACCGACCTCCTATTTACCGTCGGTCATCAAAATGACGTCTCCTGAGAAACTACCTATCGCTGTTTAGTATTCCACAACATGGAGTTTCAGACGGTAACACAACAGGGGTATTTTGAAGTTATTTATATTATTTAAGAGAAATAACTCGAACGTCTGATAGTAAGGGGGTTAAAATAAAAGTCTGTAGATTTCTACCGTAGTGTATTTTGTTGTGCAATGTCATCCGACAGGTTTTCCTTGTTCAAGTTTCAGGGTCTGTGAGCAACAAGAATACGACGATTGGATGGCTTACGAGATACTTGTTGGATAGGTACCTACTATATCATCAATTGTATTGTTATAAAATAAAACAAAGAAGTACTGCCGTACTAAGCACGTTATGTTATTGGTAGAGAAATAATTTTTAAAAAAGTTATCAAGTTGAGAAACAAGAGGTAAAATGGAAGAAAAAGTATAATTGGTCTTCCAAATATTTCCATTTATGGATTTATTTCATTTAATCCCTATCATGAATTATTTATTATGTCTAGACTTATGTTTTCAAGGCTGTCACACTTTTTCTGTGGCACATCTTCTCGACACGCGTACCGAGATCTGCGAGGTGAGTGAGCTAAATTCTCTCCTGTTAACCCTAAGATGTGGAGGGTCACCCTCAACTCACCAGTTCGAATTCATAGTTGAGTGGGGTGGTTCTCTCAACAGTTAGGGGCACTCTCAGATTACAGGAGCTCAACAGTGCACTCAGGGGACACTCAACGCTTTTTCAACATGTTGGCAGCCCTGGCAGTACGGTGTAGGGGAATTTTCCCTGGTTTGAGGGAAAAAGGACGGGGAAATTCCCTCTCACATTCCTCACTGATCAATAACAGTTCTCAAAGGTAACTCTTTTCTTTGTGTTTTTGCTTTTTAGGCTATTATCCTTGTTCCTTGGGAAGACAGGACATACGCCTTATCAGACAAAAACCAAAGTTATTGGTCCTCCCGCCTGGATCGGGGCAGCCATAAGTTGAATTGAATCCTTGTTGCTTGTTTGTTGAAGTGCTGATAATTTGTTTATTATCTATTGATTTGTAGTATTGAATTGTATGATTATTTACAGAGTTGTGACGGAAAAGAAATGCGAAAACAATGATTCGCCAGTTAGTTTTGAAGAACAGATATGTAGTTGAAAATAAGAAGAGTTATGGTATAATGAGACTGTTGGAAAAAAAGAAGACGTGAGGTTTTGAGAGAGCTTCAAGCAATCACATTTTCTTGGAATTCTCATTGATTGTACATCCTGATGAATGGAAGGTAGGTACCCAACACCGACTCTTTAGACAAACCAAGATGAATCGGAAAACCATGCTCTTCAAACTTGGTACGTAGGTATCACATAAAATCAAAGAGTGAGCAGCACTTTCATCTGTGGTTGTTATAAATCCTTTCCATTTATTTTAGGCTCCTTCAGGTTCGTAGTTGTCCATGACTGTCTCTTTCCCGAATAGGAATAGTTTGCGAAATATTTCGTTGTTGATTGTATAACATTCAAATGAGATTTGTTGGTCACATCAAACATGTAATTAACTACCGTTTAGGAACAGCCTACCTACTCTTCTCTGTGCGTACTCTTATGAAGTTTTTGAATAAACTCCTAACTAAATAAACTATGTATGTTCTACTATATTACCAGTTCCTATACCTACGTGAAAATAATAATAAAAGTTATCAGTTGACGCACTTTAGTGACCTCCTGCCGTCACTCAGGATTTTACACCGTTGAGCTGAGGGTAAAACTCACCTCAACGCCATTTTTTGTTTATGAATCCCGTTGAGTGTGCATTTGGGTTGCACACTCAGTGCACCCTCAGCGTCGCCCTCAAATCAAGTCTATGAATCGCACAGAGTGCATGAATTCCCTTATCGATACACTCAGGGGCCCACTCAGACTCAATTTCCGTCTATGAATTCCGCCCTAAAAGACGATTGAAATGTGGGGCTTTTACTTGATAAGCTGAGTGAGCTAAATTCTCTCCTGTTCGCCCAAGGAGGTTGAAACTTTATACGGAGACTCATTGAGACATTAGGAGACAATTGAAAATATGGGCTCTGTCCTGCCTGATCAACTGAATCAGCTAAATACTCTCCGATCCGGCTTAGGAAGTTGACATTTTATAGAGAGACTCTTTGGAACATCAAGAGATGATTGATATGATGGGCTCTTTCCTGGACAGCTGAGTGAGCAAAATTCTTTCCTGGTCACCCTAGAAAGTTAAAATTTGAGTGCACCTTGACAATTACGATGAAAATCATAATTGATCTCATTAACCGTACAACATGTCCATGATTTATTCGTTCTTCCTTGTTTGCATCACCATTATTACATGCAATTTAATTTCATTAGTTGTTCTAGAAGGTAAAGTTTTGCCTCAACTTGATGATTTGAATCATAAAATTCCGGTGAAATCAGAAAAAAAGCCGTGAAAACTTTTATTTTATTGAAACACACCCGTATATTATTATTATAGTGATTCTTTATTATTATCAAGTTCTTACTAAAGTAATTAACTCAGGCGGCTCCGAGGTTGGAGTCTCTGGGACTATACGCCAGTCTAAGAGCCTATACATTTCTGAGTATAAAATATTCGTACTGTTTAAATTATAAGTCAAACTGCATATTATTATTGTGTCATATTGATAATAGTCAGAGTAACTACCCAAGTTAACTCTGTTTCTTCAGAGGAACAGTTATCAAAGTCAGGGATAGGGAGTCTTGTCCTTTGAAGAAACACACTTTTACATCTATCACTGAAATCACAAAATGGAAGTTGTGATGTTGAAAACAAATAGTAACGATAAATGAACTTACCCTTAGCTGTAACGACATTCATTATAAAGTTTAACTCGGAATAGAGGACATTACAAACAGCTCCGAGTCTAACTGACTAGATAGACGAGAAGGTTCTCCTTGAATGATCACCTATCCTAGTTCTGCTGAAGTTGATATTAAGTTTACGCAAGTTAGTAGATTATTATAGTGAAGCATAAATTCAACAATTCGACTATTCGTTCCTAAGCGCTGTCCGAGACAAACCACTGGCTGTAAATCATCGAGGGGAAAAAAATGTTCGGCGCTTCGCATGAGGGCTGTACCCCTGGGACTCTCGGATGCTGAGGGTATTTATACGTGAAGCCTCCGACGGAAATTATAAAACACGAGTTGGAACCCTCCCATTTTGACAGTCGCTTTATTGACCTTAACGTTGCATGAATAAACGTAAGTACAATCTAGATGGTGAAATAATTGAATTACCTATGAATTGTCCCGTTGCCACTGGTTTTTACTTTTACGGTTGGTTTGTAAATCTGGAACCTTTCAAATGTAAATACAAGTGTAGGTGATGTTGTGTTTTTGCTACTGTTGGCAGTCCCACATCAACACTAACGCGAAGTTTGCCCGATTACTCGTGTTCGTCCCGTTCCTGTGATTCGTGACTCTTACCAGTGGTTTGTCCCGTTACGCGTGGTTTGTCCCGTTACTATCTTACCCGTTACTATCTCGTTTGTAGTTCGTACCCGTTATTATCTCGGTAGCCTCAGTTTATCCAGTTACCCGTGGTCTGTCTTTGTGAATATTTTTCTTCCAATTTAAATCGGGCTGAAGTTCTTGATGCAATTACTGCTGGCGAGAACATGTATAAAACTCGATTGTTTTGTTACTTATGTTTGCTAAAGTAAGAAGAACTTGAACTTTGGAAGGTCCCTGTCTTTCTACAAATAAATTAGTAAACTGATGCTGAGTGTCTAAACTACACGCAAATACATCGGTACATAAATATGTCTCATTTTTCTAGAATTTAGCTCACCAACAAAGAGTCTTTAAACAGCTAGGCAATTAGGGAACTTCCCAATAAAATTTCTAATGATTTATGCTTTTATTCTTGCAGTATAGTTACTGAATTCGTTTATCGGTATCGCGTTACAATTTTTGATCTGAAACTTGGGTTGAATTTAAAAACCACATGACCCCCATTCCGTAGACTTATCCAAGCCAAAAATACATCATGTCCAAAATAATGAAGAGATTCAGTAGGTATACGACTTTGGTAGGACAACCTGCCACAACTAAATGCCAATTTGTGTTTAACAGCGGCGTAATTGCCATTGAACCTCGAATGGAAATGAGCGACCATGAGCTTCCCATCAAGGCCCACGTAATTGATGATGCCTAACCGTTCCCTATTCACCCGTAGCCAATTAATCGATCTTATCTCCAAAATCATTACGTATGCGTTCATTTAAGACTGAATGAAAGTTCCACCATATCAAAACCAGTTGATCATGTTAATGAACATTCATTTTATACCTAGCTCACACCTTGTGCAAAATTCAGTTTCAGTTTGAAAGTTTTATGGTACGTATCTCTAAAGTTCGAAATGTTGAAATGATTTGAAATATTGCTTATTTGTATGCGTTCTTTGGTTTTTTACCGTCTTAATAAATAATTGGAGCTTATCCTATTAGTTCAAAACTTCTTGAGACAGCGGAAGATATAATTACTAGTGCACTCTCTGATTTTTGCTTCTTACATTTTCTAGTGGTAAAATTTGATGATTGTAAATTTACTGTTTCAGTGTTTCTACTCTCATAAAACCAAACAATCAATGGTCTTGCGATCAACTGTATAATATATTCTGAAACCCCCTATTTGGTTTTGACCCGACCTGACCCTCTGGAACGTGTAAGCCTGCTCACCTGTGCTTACCTAGAGAAGATATTCTGACCTTTTGGAATGATGTTCAAGTCATGATTGAGTCAATTTTTCATGCTCAGCTTAAAGATTCATTTAACACAGCGCTTAACGACAGTTAACGTCAGCGCTCATAACGTCCAAATCGTGTATAAGGACGACGTTTAGGTGAAGGATGGATTTCCAACATCGCTTATAGCGACATATTAAGAAATTACCGCACTGCACACCCAACCAACTTGTCGTCTAGATTTCTATCAAGAACAATACAAGTATCTATCTAGCCCTGGCCTCAAGTTCCACGACTTCTATTTTTATGAGGCTATTACATAAAACGTTCTCTCAGAACCATTTTCCACGTGCACCACCAGCTTTCATCAATTCAAACAACACTGGTTATCTTGAACTGAACAACTCTTATCTATTAACTAATAGAACTGTCTTGCACTTGGAACATTTTTTCATAAGAATTAGAAGATAATCTTGGCCTTCTTCGATAAAGTCCCTGTAAATCTGAGTCCCATTGGTTTCAGTATCAGTTGTTTTACCTTATCTTTGTGCAGTGGGTCTTTCAAGAACAGTTCCTTTTTACCCACAAGATGCTCTAGAGAATGTCATCAATTCAAACAACACTGGTTATCTTGAACTGAACAACTCTTATCTATTAACTAATAGAACTGTCTTGCACTTGGAACATTTTTTCATAAGAATTAGAAGATAATCTTGGCCTTCTTCGATAAAGTCCCTGTAAATCTGAGTCCCATTGGTTTCAGTATCAGTTGTTTTACCTTATCTTTGTGCAGTGGGTCTTTCAAGAACAGTTCCTTTTTACCCACAAGATGCTCTAGAGAATGTCCAAGTACACTAATTTGTCATGTATATATATATATATATATATATATATATATATATATATATATATATATATATATATATATATGTGTGTGTGTATGTGTGTGTGTGTGTGTGTGTGTGTGTGTGTGTGTGTGTGTGTGTGTGTGTGTGTGCCTCTAAACATACTTTTCTAAGGTATTAGTTTTCCTTTCAAAACCATTCAGACTTCAGGTCTAAATACGTACCTACATAAAAGTAACCTACTGTACCAAAAGTAGTGTTTCCAATCAATTTTTAGCCAAAACCATAAGAATCGGTTATAGTGAATACCGGCTATAACCACTAATTTTTGACATACCCTTGGCTGCCGTAATAATAATAATATGTGATTTCTACTTTATGTATTTTACCAACCTTATATTGCCATACAATAATATGGAACTTTTTATCTACATGGAGATAATATTTATCGAGATAATTATCCTGATTGATGTAATAGTTTTCAGCGTTTTTCAATGAAATTTTATTCAATGAAATATTCACTGTAATATTTCCAATAGCTTGTGAGTACTTTTAGTACTTTTATCCGTACTTGGCGCTCAAAGTTTGGTTTTAAAACAAAAAGTGGTTTTCTACTCGAAATGCAGGTGAATAACGTACTTACATACAGTTATATGTACGAAATAGATTCATGAATTTCCCCGTTCAGATCGTTCAAAATGTTCCTTTGAGATTAGGATATAATAATATTATAACAGTAGTCATTTGGGAGCTTTCAGCTAGTCCACTGTTCTGTCGCACCTATATTTACTTGGTTTCCAATTACTGTGGGTTTCTAATGAGGTCAACTCTCTCCGTCTACTACAATTATTCGAACCACAGTCAAATCCTGCTCACGCAAGATTAGATATTAATTTAGCAAGCTATTTCCGTTCAACACGTACCCCAGAAGCCGGATTATGTGATCGGATATTGTTTTCAATGTTCGTTTCAGAGATTCATGTAATTACGGTTAGGTAAATCGAGTGCTTTTCAACGACGGGCGAACGGTTTTTGTACGGTGATAAATGCCTAAGATATTGTTCCGTAGCAGCGATTTGGTTTTAAGCGATAATCATGAGAAAATAGGAGCGCAACAAACTATATGCCACGTAACGGTGATTTTTTTCTCATTTTTGGCCGGGTTATGATGGGAAAAACATGTTCCATGTTAAAAAAAAAAAAAATATATTTTCGAGTTACCAACCATAAAAACTCTAATGACAGAAATATTATCAATATTTCCTTGGGGATAACCAACTAGACTTAACTCGAATGTACAAAAGTATTGTATAACCCTGAATCACTTATTGATCTTACCTATTTCCAAATTGACATGGAAAAACGTTCAGTTCAAACAAGTAGTGGCATTAGAACTTTTTTGCCCTTGGTGGTGTTCTCTAGAATTATACTCGTATTCAATGTTTCCCTGACATATAGCAGAGCGGACATAGTCATGAAATAGAGAATGGAGAAATAGACGGGCATTGCATCTACTCCACTGAGCAATGGAATATAATCCACTACTTCCCTTGTCTACCAGGCGGCTCCAGGTGGTCCTGAAGTCGAGAGTAACCACGAAAACACTTATTTTCATTATTTAGTATTCTAACTATTTGGGTAGATTGATTGATCAAGAAGCGGTCCAACAAATCATTGAGGACGACATTTTGAGGACGATTAATGAAAAAATCCCACCTCAAAATCCGACCTGATAAATCCCTACGCCGTGGGATAAATCCCGCTATCTGGCAACACTGCATTCAATAGTTTTTGAACATGTAAATCAGTATTTTCTTACCCAAGTCTGTAGGAAATCTGTATCCACATTCGCGCGTATATTACATTATTTGTAGGTACATAGAAACTTTGGTATCATTCTAGCATGGTGATCGAATAGTACGTATAAGACCCACGAAAAGCATCTCCACACAGGCAGAAAATTTTCAAAACACGAAACAAGGTTACTAATTACCCATGAATAGAGACGAAAATTTTGGAGAAAAACCGGTGTGGATATAATAAGATAGTTAGTATCCTAATAATAAGCCTTTCGTGAGATCTACTCGGCTCAGCTCTCGAAGAAAAGTGCTGAGACTCGCGCCAAAACTTTTAAGCAGCCCGTGCTGAGGAGGCCCCTCCACCTGATTATCCTGACCCCATAGCCCACCCCTTTGGAAAACATTCAGAGGTTTCCGGGCAGAAAAGGCAAGGGAGAGAAACTTCGCCCAATTAGGAGAGCCTTTTGATGCGTTTGAAGTTACGGGTAAGTCGAACAAAGAGCAATACTATTGGCTGCCCCTTAATTAAACCTAAGCAACTATCTTCTCCTGCTTCGGGTTTTGGAGGGACTTTGACGAAAGTTGTCCCTCGCTGTCCGAAAGCTCTTGAGATGCCTCAAAAGCAAGATGATGTTTGCTCTCTACCCCTTCTCAGATGACAACCTCGAAACGATCTCCTACATTATAGGTTTCCAAATATCAGAGAAGATACCTACATGGTTGAAAATGTATGTATTCCTTTAAAAAAAATACAAATTTAGTCCTAAGTACTGAATCTTGACAGAAAATGGAACATGTTCCTTAGGAGAACAGGAGAGAATTTAGGTCACCCAGCTGATTAGGAAATAGTCCATCATTCCAATCGTCTCTTAATGTCCCAGAGAGTATCCCCATCAAATTTCAACTACCAAGTTTCTTTCCAGTCAAATAGTGGTTGCAATCATGTTTACAAAATTAACTGAGAAGGATTACCGGTATGTAAAAAATTATTCAGACATCAACGCTCATACCTCATTGTTGGCCACGCACTGCGCAGTGGTTAACAGATTTTCGCTTAAGGGGCATAAGAACACATGAGTGTCAAGGATTTTATTTAATTTTCTTATGACTCTCAGCAGAGAGTGTTCCTTATGTTTTTTTCCGCCTTGAACATGAATCCGCCAAAGATGTGACTCCCCTGTAATAACTATTAGTATCCCCAGAAGAAGACAGTTCGCTTAGAAAAAAAAAAAAAAAAAAAAAGCATGATATCATCCAATTTGGGCCAAGCCAATAGTTGGATCACTGTCTCCTATGTACAGTGTATTCATTTTTAATTTCTTTTCGACTGCGTGTGGGAAAACGAATACATTTCGCTAGGACACAACGATCCAACTTGGCTTGTCCCAAATCGGATATCATGCATTTTATGGCTTGGCACCATTTGTACGCGGAGCGCCTTCTTGTGGCGAAACAAGTATTACGAGGGCATCACATTTTCTTCGGCGGACTCGTGTTCAAGGGAGAACAAACTTATCAGGAACACTCTACTGGAGACATCATAAAAAAAAGAAAAAAACTACACAAAAAGACACTCATGTTAGCGAATTTTCTTAGAAAATAAAGCTATTGCAATGGCTCCAAAGTTTTTAAAATAAAAGTTTTCAAAAATTTTCTTCATCGAAATCTGTTTTGAGCCATTTTGAAATGATTCCTGGATTTTAACGCTTTTTGACATGGATATGTCTTTTGGCTGGGGGTCAAGGAATTTTTCGCGACACTTTTTTTTCTCCACACAAAATGCAACGCTCCGGCACTTTTGTTATTGATTTTTACGTACAACCAATGCGTTACCAGCGAAATGTAACTCCCTTAGTTTTCATAGCAGGAAAATCGATCGCCACTTTTTGGAATGCTCTAATTTCATCATAACATCTTATGATCCCTAAGCCATTGTTGGGTCAGGGAAAGCTGATTTATTACGCTAAGTTATAAACATTTTCTCGACAAAAAATGCAACGCTCCTGCACTTTAGATTATTATAAACTCGAAAAGTGAAGGCTAGGTAGAATTTCTATTGATTTTTCACGTACAACCAATGAGTTAATAGGGAAGATTAACTCCCATAATTTTCATAGTAGGAAAATCGTTCGCCACTTTTTCGAATGCTCTCATTTTATCATATCTCATGACCTCTAAACCATTGTAGTTTCAAGGAATGCTGATTTAAAAGCAAAGCTATAAAGGCTAGGCTTTTTTTTTGCTAAGTTATAAAATAATATTGTTTTGTAACCACAATGGAATAATCTGGTGAAAACAAGGCACTACATGGTTGGTATACAATTGAGTAGTAGGTACCTACTGGTAAGCAGTAGGTACTAGACATATCCATGATCTTTTGTTTTTCCCATCAAGGGAGAAATTGAAATCCATTCTCCACACAAAATGCAACGCTCCGGTTTTGGCGACAGAACCGAATTTTTAGGTACATAATTATATATATATATATATATATATATATATATATATATATATATATATATATATATATATGTGTGTGTGTGTGTGTGTGTGTGTGTGTGTGTGTGTGTGTGTGTGTGTGAGTGTGTGTGTAATAACAGACGATAACTCTCGATAGAATTGAGATAAAAACTTCGTTCTTTCGCCAAAAAATCAAGCATTTCAAAAGAAAGGGTGAGTTTGTTGCACATCACTTTTTGAGCACATTAAATTGGTCAAATTTCAAAAAATGTGCTCAAAAAATCACTAAAAATTACTGACAAATTCTAAAAACTGTTAATTTTATATTTTCATCGGACTCGTAGTCGATAGAAGTTTATTGACGATGAACAAAAACGTTCAAAAATGTATTCATAAAATTATGGTGAAAAATGTACTTGAATTTCATCAATTTTTGCTGAAAAATCGATTGACAAACTGAAAAATTGCTAAACATCCAAAATCGTAGAATATGATTTGGAACGAGTTTATATGCCATAAAATTGGTGGTTAATAATTTCTTTGTACTCGGAATGCACACATTTCAAAACAGTAATATAATATAATGTTACGATAATCTACGAAAATTCGCTCATACGATCATGCTGGATGACTGGAACTTATTCTTATGCTTCCCATGCAATAATCTGGAATAAAATGTTATTTCTTTCTGAATGGTTCGAAAATTTTTTGATTTGATTGGAATGAGGTTTTATTTGTTCGAAATACACTGGTTCTGAATAACTCTGAATATCTGAATATTCAGTTATTCAGAACCAGTGTTGTTGACATGGAAGAGTCCACGCCTGTTGTAAGTATTATCCCATGATTAGGACTCAGACCCTGGGTGGAAACGTCGGGAAATAAAACATAAAATCCACAAGTCTAGTTTGGTCAATTCAAGAAAACCCTCGAATGTATTATTCACTAGACAACCACACTTCATATATATAAATAAATATATATATATATATATATATATATATATATATATATATATATATATATATATATATATATATATATATATATATATATATATATATATACCTATATAGTTTTGGTGAAGGATGGAAACATTATTTTGAGACGTTACAGATGGTCGGAAAATATAGGGATAAAATGAAAGAAGATAACTTACAAAAAGAGAGAATATTTCATGTTATCTTTTTATTTGTTTCACAGAAGGTGAGTGACGTCTCTATGTCCTGAATAACATTTACTAGTAGTTGTAGTGAAATTTGGCAATGTTCTAGAAAGTCATTCAAGGCACGAATGTGGGTTTGTTCCCCTACTTTCATGTCCCGAAGGAATTCAAACTCTTTCTGGATCTGAAGGTTGTTATGATTGATGATATCCATGGTTTTGTTAAAACTTTCGGCAAAAGCTTGATTCACCGAATATTGGGAGTTTAGTTGGTCCTGTAAGTTTTCTTGATTTCGTTGTAGGTGGTTTATTATGTTATCGTAGCGTTCGCTATCTTTCGCGTCTAAGTTTCCTGTAACAAATTTGATTAAGGAGCCTAACCCGTCAACTAGTCCTCTTTTTGATCTCTTTGTTCGTTGGTTGCCGATCTTAAAGTTTTGTATCTTAGAGTCAATCACGTCGAAGGTATGGTTTATAGTTGTGGTGAACATATCAGTGCGTTCTATGTATGTAGTCTGGGAGTCTATAACGGAAGTGAACACTTGTTGGTATTGAGTGCGAAGGGAATTGATTTTTGAAATTAAAGCGCTGAGGTCGTAGTAGTGAGTGATGGTATGATAACCTTCCACTATTTTGGCCGGTCTAAGGAGTACGGGGAGAAGTCCAGGGTTCAGTGTAACGTTGACTAGTTCTAGTCCTGAGACGGAGGAGAGTAGGATCAGGATCCTGTAACAAGGTCAAAACAGGGAATTCCTGAGGATTTCTGTACACATTTGTTCTCGGAGGTATGGTATGTCAGTTTGGGAGAAAGTAGGGTTCTTATTGCTCGTTATTGCTTTGGCAAACTGGCAGACGAAAACACCACAATCATCTGAATTCGATTGTTGCGGGACTGTTAGAAGGTGGATTGTTTCCCAGTTTTCTGAATCCAGTAGGATTCCTCTTTTTTCGAGAAACTAATATGATTGAATAGGATCGGGATGGCGTATGCGGCTGCAGTGCTGTTTTTTGTACGTGTTTCAGAGAGGGAGTCTAGGTACGTGATCTGTTTACGTTTCGTGTTAATTACTACGAGACTCCAGTGATTGGTTTTATGGATTGGTATGATTATTAAATCTTTGCTGAATATGTCGGACCTGCGAGTAAAGTGTCTTACTCGGTCATAACCGTGTGCTTCTAACATAGGGTAGAGGAAAGAGTTAAAACAGAAGGTTGAGGGAAAGTCTATCAACTCATATAGAAGTTCATAAATGTCGTCTATCAGTTTGAGCAACTGACCTCAAAGTTTCATTGTCACTATTTATGTTATTATTTGTCTTAGTGTCAATTTATGCTTTAAGAAGATGCGTCTCGTGATAGCACATAGTTATCATAATAGACATCAACGCGTGGAAAATAAATCACAAGTTTTGAATTCTTCCCTATTGGTTAGTGAATATATGTCAACGCCGGTGGAAGAGGAGATAGGGTATGCTTTGTAATGCATTTTAAACATAATTCACAATTGTTGATGAAGAAAATCACTCTTTAAGTTGTGATATAATTACCCTAGGGTGGATGTATTCTTTTGTGAATTGATGATGTCGGGGACAGGGTGGTTAACTACTGTGAGTATTATCTGGTTCCGAATGGGTATATTGAAACTAAAAAGTTGGAATGGAGTTCTAGTTTGTGTTTTCTCTCTCAGAAAAAATAGTTCATACGATGGCGAGTAGCTCTTTCTCCAAACCTGAAATTTGGTAACTGAAGGGTTTCCTATATTGTAACGCCTCAAAATAAAAAAAAAATATATATATATATATATGAATAAGTGCAAACTTCAGGAATCGTCTCATAATGCCTCAAACGGATTTCAAAGAAAAAATTATTCAAAAAATATCATTTTATAACTTTCCCGTACATTGTAATAGATTAATTTTATACAAAACGTAAAAAATATGTGGAAATTTTGGATTATGGTTGATAAATCGGTCCCTTCAGTTATCGAAATCAGTTTGAGCAACTACCTCTCATTGTCACTATTTATGTTATTATTTGTCTTAGTGTCAATTTATGCATTAAGAAGATGCGTCTCGTGATAGCACATAGTTATCATAATAGACATCAACGCGTGGAAAATAAATCACTGAATATATGTTTTGTATGAGAAAACACTCTTTAAATAATTATATTGATGATCCAAACAGTTCTAGTTTGTGTTTTCTCTCTTTCCCAAACCGTAACCAATTTTTTCATATTTAATTCTTTCTTCTCAGCCATAGATTCAGGAATAGTCTTCTAACAAACAGCTCCCTTTAAGGCGAAGAGATTTAAGAGTTCCATTGGTTTCACGCCAAAGTTTTATCGTACTAGAGAAAATCCTTGGACTGGAAACTTCCGAAAAAACAACTCTTTAGTTTTCACTCTGTAAAATACTGTCGACGAACTTCTTCGCATTTCCTTGTGGAACCTCGAAGAACCTTGTCGGCCATTGTTTTTATTTGAGGTAATCTTTCAGTAAAATATAGTACCTATGTACATAAACAAGGAAAACATGCTTCTATCAGTGTTTTATGCTCCTTTTCAATATATATCTATATAGAAATTGTTCATTGTAGGAGCACGCTTATGATGTAAACTTTGTATCTCAGATGAAAGTAGTTATTTCCAAAAGTTCAGACGTTGGAATAATAATGTACTAGCTGTTCTCAGGGTATTAACTATCTTAACGCCTCACCTTGTTTCACACCACCGATTTCGTTGGAGATCTCGTGTACGTGATGGGTAGATTTTCGACATAAATATCTAGAACTGGTTGATGGAGTGGGTGGGCGAAACATATTCCGTTGAAACATAAATTTATAACATCGGATAGTACGTATTTTTTCATTTTATTTGCAATGTATCTTCAATGCACAGGTATTTATTTATGTTTTTTTTTTTTTTTAATATGATCTTAGAAATTGATTTTCAATAAACTTATGAAAGTATATTATAATAATGAAACAGATAACCACGGTTTAGCAAATAGGGGTCTAGGTTTTATGTTTCAATAGGAAATCTTTGTATTTTACAAAGAAAACTCGGACCCCGAGATCATTCTGCTTAGAGCCTACAGCCCAAATTCAAAAAACATGGAACATGCTTATAGCGCTTATATAACAATGATTACGTGAAGCAGGACTCAAGCTCTCACACAATTGTATGCCAGAAAATTATAAAACTTCATTACCAAATACCATCTTCAAAGGAAATATTCTTGTATTACGTTGTTATATTATGGGGACAATAAACTTTTTCTATAGAATCGTTTTTGTAAACAGATTTTAACTTACAATTAGTTACAACCCACCTACTGTTTCTCTAGGAACGTAGGTACGCAGCTAGCGGAAAATCATATATGACCGCTACTTTGGGGTCGTATTTTTGCAACGCAAAACGTAACGCTTTTAGGGAGTTAGGTCACGGCTAAAGCATGTTCCATGCTAAATGTATTAGAACTCCAAGTCAAATTTTTTTTTTTACTATTTTTTATTTTTGTATTATTTTTATAGTTCAAGATTTTAGGTTTCTAAATATTATACAAACAGGGAACATTGTTTTCCTGTATATCCCTACCCCGTCACTGCCAATCGCTTTAATTCCCAACCTACTAAACCATGGTTCATGAGGTTCGGTCATTCTTTGACAGGGAAAAATAAATTAAAACACGAAAGTGAATTCGACAAATACTTCCTTCTAAATATGTTTGATTCAATCGCCAAATTCCAATCCTTTTTTTCATACTTGAATTTGTATAATGCATAATAATATAGGTACCATTCACCTGGTGCAAGGTTTAAAATTATCTCAGTTTACGGTAAAGGGCACTAGTGATACCTATTTAACGAAAGGTATTCATGAACTCATCGTTCGAACCCTTATTGGAAGCTGTATCCACATATATGCACGTCTTTGTCAATATGCTACTGAATATCCAACAATCTTTGCAACATCAATAACTACTTTAAGAAATCTGATTATAATTATGTACGTATTCTATAATTTCAGATCCGGTGACTAACTGCTTCATGATTTTTTTTTAATTTTCATTCGGATCAATAGTAGTTCTTATTAAAATGAGGAATTTTGATCTGCATGTTTCAGTTATGTAAGTGTGGAGATGATTATTTCCATAGGTCGTAATGAGTAGACCAGCTATCTGAGCAAATAGATTATTGACCTAATATAGATTTTGAAAACTATTAGTATACCTTATATATACCTTAAAATTCACAGCTTGTTTTTTTTTTTTTTTTTTTTTTTTTTTTTTTTACCTATTTGGAGAACTAAATCACTCGCGACAAAGTTGCGGGAACCCATTTCAAGACTAGTTTTAGTCTGATTCCACGACTAATAAAGAGTTACAATGTTAAATCGATTTCGACGGTTAGGTCATCACAGTAACAAACAATAACTCTTCATTGTTGTTATTATTGTAGGTAATTGATTGTTACTGATGATGACCTAACCGTCGAAGTCGATTCAACATTGTAACTCTTCATTTTTCGTGGAAATAGAGCACGTTTTTTCACAAACTTCACTAACTTCCGTCTTGACCTACCTACCTGGTATTCAACCCTTACGGTTGTTAAAAAATGACTCCCAAGTTCACTGATTTTAGGGTTCTCACACATTGCATCTCACATTTTTTGTGGTGATTCCTGTGGAAGCTTTATCAGATATTACCTACTATAACCTTTTAGCGAATTTTCGGAGAAAATGAAGGTATTGCAATGGCTTGGAAAACTTTAAAAAACAAAATTTTGAAAACAATATATATATATATATATATATTATATATATATATATATAATATATATATATATATATATATTTTATATATATATTTTATATATATATATATATATATATATATATATATACTCGTGTGTGTCATTCCAGACGATAACTCTCCTTAGGATTGAGATAAAAATCCCTTTCTCGCGCCAAAAAATCAAGCTTTCCAAACGAAAGGATGAGTATGTTGGCCAAAAATTTTTGAGCACATTGAATTTGTCACATTTCAATAAATGTACTAAGAAAGTCACTAAAAAGGGCAACAAATCTTTAAAATTATATTTTTTCGCTTAATATTGTTCAAATAAAGTTTTCTAACTATGAAATAGAACATTCAAAAATTCATGAACAAAATAATGCTGAACAATGTACTTAAATTTCATTAAAATTTGCCAAAACAATCGATAAGAATAGCAAAAAAAGCAAAAAATCCTTAACCTCTTTTTTAATAGCAGATTATTATTGGAATACGTTTTTTCGCCATGAAATTTCCTTGCACTCAAAAACATCAAATTTCGAAACAATTTAATACTGTACGATACGATAATTTACGAAAATTTGCTCATACGATCATGCTGCATGACTGGAACTTTTCCATCATTTAACATGAATATGTTTTATGGCTTGGGTTGATCCAGAATTTGCGTTAAGATTTTGATATTTCTCGCTTACAACCGATTCGTTGCTACGGCACTTTATCTTTGCCATCTTCCATGGTACAAAAATCGTTACCATTCATAGGAAAGCTGTTGATTTATGTGACACATTACCACATCTCACGCGACCGATTATCCTCCTTTGGAATGTTACTTACGGGCTACATCCTGAAACAATGCTAGTAGGTAGAGATTCCGAAATCCACTTTCTGACATCATTGAGATGATGGCCAATTCAACTTATTCGCTTATTCAATTGGAGTCACTGTGGGACTGTTGGGAAAGAATTACGAGGTAGGGAGCCTGTCCTAGTCAGTGGAGAGTGCCCTATGGCTAATTTCTTTTCTATTCAAAGCTCGATGACAAAATTTGAATTGAAGTCTATAGGACTGCCGGATAAGAATTGCGAGGTAGGGAGCCTCCGTTCAGCTGAGAGAGCCCAGTGGCTAATTTGTTTCCTATTCAACTTACATTGCTGAAATTGGAATTGGTGTCTGTGTGGGACCGCTGGGTAAGAAGAACGAGGTAGGGAGACTCGCCGATCAGCTGAGAGTGTCCTGTGGCTAGTTTGTTTCCTATTCAAGTTACGTTGCTGAAATGTGCATTGCAGCCTCTGTGGGACTGCTGAGTTATAATGACGAGATAGGGAGCCACCCCGATCAGCTGAGAGGCTCCCATTGCTAATTTATTTCCTGTTCAACAGGAGATGTTGATTGGAGTCTCTGTGGGACTGCTGAGTAGGAATGACGAGGTAGGGAGCCTATCCGATCAGCAGAGTGCCCCGTGGCTAATTTGTTTTATATTCAACGTATAATTCAGAATTTGAATTGGATCCTCTGAGAGATTGCTGGGTAAGAATGACGAGGTATGTGTTTACTAGACACATCTACCAACTTATAGTAATACCACATTACTTCTCTTTCAACTGTGCCATGAAAAGGTATCCATGGCTTATATGTTCGTCCTTGAAGAGGAGGAAATTTCTAAAACCGCGTATTAAAGTAACCACACAGAGGTTTCGTTTCTAATTCACGAACTGGGTATCATTGTGACATGAGCCAACACGGAACCGAGCAGTTTGGCGTATTGCCACTTCAATCTATTGCGGAATTATTCTCCTATCGCGCGTTTTTTCCAGCGCTCTATTCAAAAACCTGCAGGTAACCCTTTTACTGAACGGAAGGACCGCCGCCTAGAAACCTCACTCTCAAACAACTCGTTCGCTCAACCGACAAATTGGATATTTGGACTGACGGAACAATTACCATCTGTCAGGTCCATGGATCCCTTTTAGGAGGGGTTCTATTATGAACTACTAGCTCTTTAATAATGCAAAGCCACTCGGCGTTTTATCGAGGCTTCCGGGCTGAACGCGTCGCGAAGGGTATTCGCCGGTCATGGTTACTCGTGAATACCTAATGATTGTAACTATGGATCCTTGAATAATGCCAACAATATGATAAACAATGCCTGAAATTGTGATCAAGCTGAGTTGTTTAATGATTAATCAAAGCTATACATAGCTGTATATACACCTACATCACAGAATTACGGGTATAAAACCGGTCCATCGTTCCATAAACATATCAGAAAAGAGTGAATACAATAATGATGTAGGCAGTAGTTGTGCTTGATGAACGAATTTTCTACGGAAATTCGCTATAACCCTGAATAATTTGCTAATGAAGCCTGCTTATAAATAGCGTTGCTTGAATGAAGCAAGAGTTACCTGATAATCAAAAGAAGAGCGTTTAAACTATCACACCTCAATCCAATCTAGATCGCTTTAAGCTAGTTGAAAGTCAATAAAAATCTACATATATATACTTTGGCAGGAATATGATGATCTACGATTTGGTAGCAGCATACAATTTAATACACACAAGACAAGTGAGCATTTTTTTCTAATCAACTAACATATGTTTTCTACATCACATCGCAATGAATTTTTCAAAACTATGTGTAGATTTCAGAAGAAAATAAACAAATTCCTCAGCCCATAATGATATGCATATGACAGAATTGTGGTTACCCTAATTTTAAACTGAAGTCCATTAGGTGAAATTAAGAAAAGCTTTACGATGAAATTATTATATTCAATAGTTTCATGTGCGAAGGTAAAGGAACCTATTAAAATTTCTAATTCAAACGAAGTCGTAGAAACTTCAAATTTTGTGATGAGTTCTGATAGCTATATCGCCTTTTGCGTTTTCTACCGATCGATCGGGGAAACCCTAAAAATGAAGTTTGAAGTATGGTAGGAAAACGGAATGTTGAATCAGGCTGGAAAGGGATCAGCGGAGCCAACAGTAAACAAAGAATAATTATAAAGTTAGCCGGGAGATTCGGCGAAACGGAGGGGAGAAAGGAAGGAGTTACAGCTTCACTCAAACAGAGGTTATAACTCTGATATCAAAACAAAAAAAAAGAGAGTTTGACACGACATGAGACTCAAAAGCCTTTTTACCGAGTCAGTCATCTCACCCCCATGGTAACCGCAGAGTAGTGACAGTGAAATGGGGGACCGAAAAATAAAAGCATCGTGAAAATCTATTCTTTTGCTCTCTCACTACATCTCTTTATATTGTATAATCGTTACATGTCATGTTGTTTATTTTAAATTATACGCAATTCCCCAGATAAGTATTACTGCATAAATGTTACAGACGTTCTCAAACCCCCTGAAAATAGTAGTTTGTGTAGCAAATTCAACTTTCAGCACTTGAGCGCAACGGTTACCTATAATCGCAATGAATCCGTACTATTGAAATATATATAAAATGTGATCCACGTATAAACCGGGGGCCTAAGTGTGCAAATAGTAAAAACTGAATGTTTGCGTATGCGTAGAGGATATCACTGGTGAAACAGAAACTCCACCCCGGCCCCCCACCACCCAACCACCTCCACCATATTAATTAATGGTCTTTGAATCTCCAAAATGAATGGGCAATATATGAATTCTTATTGCATGGATTTCTTTAGCCTGATGATTCTTAGATTCAATTACAATCTTAACTTGTTTTTTCTGCTCAATAAGTCATTAGCAGTTGGTTCCTAATATGCAAACTAGAAACTCGCATAAACTTAGTCTGCATACAGACACTAATCAGTAATCACCAAGACCGAAACTAGTAGTACTTGCCAGAAAGATAAGGGAAGGGAAATTAACACCTCAAAATGTATTGCAATGTTTTTCATAACTTTCCACAGATTGGTGGAATTCCACAAATTTTAATGAAATTTAAGTACATTTTTCAGCATTATTTTGTTGCTGAACTTTTGAATGTTTTATTTTATAGTTAGTAAACTTTATTTGAACAATATTCTGCGAAAAAATATAATTTTAACTATTTTTGGTCGTTTTTAGCTAATTTCGTGATTTTTTCAATACATTTTTTGGAATTTGACCAATTTAATGTGCTTAAAAAGTGCTGGCCAACGAACTCATCCTTTCGTTTGGAAAGCTTGATTTTTTTCACGCAAGAACGGAATTTTTATCTCAATCCTAAGGATAGTTATCGTCTGGAAGGACACATACATAAATATATAAATCTACGTCTATAAAAATCAAATTATGTTTGTTTGTCTTTTATGCGCGGGCGTACCGTTTTCGTCCAATGAGGATGAAACATTTCCAACTAATTCCTTGCACTACCAGGACGATGATAGGCTACCTTAATCTTCCCCAAACCTACTCCTTATCAGCAAACTGGTCGCCCTTCGAAACGGGTAAATACGAGGGAAAAGCGAATAACTTTACTACAAAAAAATGGTACGCGTTGATATGACAACTACCTGGAGGAACAATATATGGCAACTACTTGGAGATGAATTGAACACGTACTAACCTCAACCAAAGTGAGGGCGAACTACAATAGGTACTAGAGTAAAAAGTACTTGAATGTTTTAGTTCTAGCGCATTGTTGAAAATTTTTGTTATTATGGAAGAACTTTTAAATTAAATGTTATTTTAATTTGGTTATTAAAATAACATTTTAATCAATAAATTAAAATGCTATTTAAACATTTTTGGAGCTATGCAATAGCTTCATTTTCTTCGAAACTTCGCTAAAAATGAGCTCAAAAAATCACTAAAAATTGCTATAAACGGCCAAAAACCGTTAAATCTCTGATTTTCAGCAGAATTCAAGTGAAAACAAAATCATCTGCGATTACAATGTAGATAATGAAAAATAAGTCCACAAAACCGTGCCGAAAAATGTAGATAAGTTTCATCAATATTTGCGGAAAAACCTATAAAAACTGCAATAACGATCTAAAAATCCAAACTATTCGTTGAATCGCCAAATTTTATTTAGTAAGAGTATTTCGCCATACAATTTTTTCAAGCAATTTCTCCGTACTTAAATTGATCAAATTTCAATGCAATTCAACATATTATAACACGATAGGTAATTTGAGAAAATTCGCTCACACTGCATGACTGGAAAAAAAATTTTCCGTTCCATTTTTATATGTTCTATTGAATGAATCAAAGAAGACCACCTGGTCTTCTTTCTACACACCTGTGAAAGCAAAGTGACCTTTAAACGCAGAAGTGGGTAGAACTTTAGCGGATTCTGGTGAATCCCAGCTTCAAAGCTTAAGTTATCTATAATGAGTACCTATGCCAGACTACGTTAGTTAAAAGCTAAACGTGATTATGAATGCAATACCACAGTTTGTTTACCTTATCGATCAATGATATACGCATAAGGGCTGTTCAATGATGAAATAATGATCTTTCTGTTTAATGAATTATTATAATTATTTGGAGTCTAGACCCATGTTTGGAGGGGTTCCAGGAAACCAAATTTCGAGGCAGTGACATTTTTTTTCTGACGCGTCGTCCCTCCGGACATTGGAAAAGTAATCTGAGTGAATACTTTCACACTGACGGAATGATACACTTCTGTGGAATCATGTGTTCAGTATTTATCGGCATTTCATTCATCAATAACCATCGATGGTGGAGTATGGACTAATGGCTGAACACGCGGTCTCTCATAAAAACTCGCAGGCACTCTAAAAGGGAGGCGGCATCTGCAGTTAGACGACTCGACCCCCAGTCCGTTATCAGTTGTTGAAGGAGCATTAGGGACCCAGCTCGTAACACCCCGCCATCCGATCACTGTACCCCTTGGCGTCACTGTGATTCCCCGGACCCTACTTTCTAAGGAGAAACTGATAACAGCTATCTGCCATCTTTCTTTTCCCACCTTCCATCCTTAATGCAGCTGACCCACATTTTTATCTTGGTTCAGAGTCAATCTTAACTGTTTGATGAGCGGTCGTTTCAAGGATGGGCCTAACATTCTTCGCCCTGCGAGTACACAACTTTTTTCTATCTCTTGACAGACGAAAAAGTCAAACACCTAGATGGAGAATGTCCTCTATTCTTCAGTTGATACTTGTGTGGTAGAGAGATTTTCTTTACTATGTACGCTATAAGAGTTCTTACCTCTCATCTTTTTTGTTGAAGAGTTCTATCGCTTGCAGAAAATGATTCAAAAGGAAACGGTACAAGCCATACTCTTTTCTTCCTACGCCGTCTAGGCTATTATTTCTGCCCAATATAATTTAGAAGTTTTCGACCACTTAGTATCGTCATTTAAAAAGGTGCGCCATAGGTCATAGGTGCGGACCTCAACAGAGGCAACTATTTGGATTGTCACTCCTATCCTCTTAAGGTGGAAGCTAACGTAGTCATGACCTGTAGCTGCTCTAAAACTTGTTAGTGCCATACTCACGGCATTTTCTTTGACACTCAGCCATAATGGAAGAGATGTTACTGATTCCATGCAACGTCTCACCAGCCATAATAAGGGGTCACGCATTACCCACATCAGGTACTGTTACATTCTGAACAACAGCCTGTCATTCGGCGGTCACGATGAGGAGGTCACTGCTGTGACTTAACACAATTTCAGTTTCTCGGCACCCAAACCATCCGCTATAGAAAAAATTCTTTAAATTAGCCAAAAAATTGTGATCTAAATAGTAACAATGAGGGCCAGTGAAAAAGGTCATGAATCCATGAGGTGCTTGGGCTCAGGTCGTAGTGTTGACAAGGAGTGGTGCGATGAACGAGACAGTTTTGTACAAAAGTAGGTAGTGCAGGAAGTTCAGATCAGCTCTGGTGGCAGACCTCAAGATCCATGGATGTGGGGAAGGTAAAGCAAGCGCTTTTAATAACCGAGTTGTGAGAGCTGACGCAGCTTCCTATGCTCACCTAGAATGAACAATTATTGTCCAGAATGGTGCAGCAGCAAAGTACACATCGTGTGACAGGACTGCAGAATACATAAAAAAATTTTTTCACTACTACATTTTGTTTTTATTATGAGTCTTACATCAAGAAATGTGGCCGTATCCCATGGCTATTAGCGTCCGTATTAGACCTCAAGCGGTAAGACCTCACTCACAAGTTCGACCATGAAAAGGCTGAGAATACAATCCGCCATCATTCGAACAGTTGCCGTGAAGGTAAGAGGAACAAAACTAGATTCACCTAGGTGTTTCGGTTGTGAGGTCGCCTCGGCCCTGCAACCTTTGGATGAAAAATGAAATATCAGAAAGACGAAGGAGGGGCTCCACAATAATATTCGTTGCGGTAAGCAAAATAGGATTAGTGTGGATAAGAAAAAAGTACATATACCTATTATTACAGACGTTGAAAATTCACAGAACTGATATGATAAATCCATTACTTTGTCAAATGATCAAGCATTTCAAATGAAAGTGTGAGTTAGTTTGGCAGCAAGTTATGCACTAGAAAACACGTTTTTTTAGATTATCTAAAATATAATGAGATGTAATGAGGGCTAAACATTGTTAGATTTAAATTTTATATACGGATATTACTAGGAAAAGTTTAACAACTACTAACCAAAACATAAAAAATAATGCTCAAGATTTAGTTAAAATGGATGTGTGTCAATATTTCATTTCAATGTGCCACGAAAAATCAGTAGAATGACATTAATTACAGACGAATCCTTGAGTTGATGTTAATATCACGATGTTATTTACAAAAGGGATTTTTTCATGCATTTGCGTGGAAACAATTTTTGTGTACCCACATGATGTACTACCTACTGAAATATCCAATAAATAGAGAGTTCCTGCTTACTAAGATCTTACTTCACACGGTGCCCGTGACCCATGATCAGCTGATCCGGAAACAAGTGACAGCTGACGAATTCGTAGAGAAGGACGACGTAACAATGGAACCGCTTGATTGACAACGCTAGAGCGAGTCTTAGTACGTCCTCATTAATACGTCTTCAACCAATCGCGGGAAAAGTAATAAACCCGAGGAAGGTTTCAGTGATAAGAGTGTTTAGTTAAAATTTATATTCAAACTTACCATCTTCGTAAAGTAGGTAAGTTTAAATATACTTGAAAATGAAGTGAACAGTAGGTGTTTATTATTCATATTTATTCATCTTGTTGTGAAGCTACACGAAGCAGTGACAAAGTGAATTGTTGTTCTACGATTTATTTATTAGTTATATACCTAGTTCTGTATCGTTAAATTTTCTGGTAAGTACCGATCCTTTTTCTACACAGGTATTTACCTAATACAGCTCAAGATAAAGTTCGAACACATTGCCGAGCTCGTCTTCCCGAATTAAAGCGGCGTAGTATGAAATCGGAGACTTCCCGTTCCATTTCGATAGACAGATTTTTGAAACAGATTTGAAAACAAAACAGTAGAAAAATGCGATAATAAAGTAAAAAACAATGAAAGAACGCGATGATGGAAATTCCAAAAGTTGGATGAAGTGTAGGTACCTACCTACAACGATTTCGAAAAAATTGGATTACGAATTTCGAATGTGTCAGGTTATAAATGTTTGATAACAGAAAACGTTTGATGACGTATGAAATGCCAAGCGTGCACCGTTGTAACAGCCATTGTTGTTAGCAGTACAAAGATTTACTCTTGGGGTCATTGTATTACAACAAAATATTCATCATTTTTAACCAAAATACATTATGTTTAATAATGTGAAATTATAAATATAGATAGAAACGTTGTTATGTTGAACAGGCACATATAAGAAGAGCCTTATAAAGAGCTAGTTGAACCCAGGTGGCGGTAAGAAAATACGAAACTACGGATTCACCTCGGAAGGTGAGCATTCTGGAATTTACATGAATGTTGTCACCTGAGCCATGGGAGTGGAACGCAGGATTTCTCCTCGTGACCTTATTATTATGTAGGAAATAGGTTTTATACGGGCTGTTCAGAACACCTTCTAGAGTACATGAGACTCTTCCGCAAAGGGACGAGGCAGAAAGTATCTTTCACGAGAAAATGGGTCGACGAACGGGGAGGAAGGAAGGTTTTAAGCCAGGAGGGGGCTAAAGTATTACACCGCATGAATTTTACAGCGGGTTCATGTATTGAATATATTTCAATACGAGAGATCCGGCCAAGCGGGGTATCAGGACGTGCACGGCGGAGAGATACGTTGCACGGAATAGTAAGCAGACAGATGACGTCAGTGCGGCCATCACGACCTGTGTGCGTCCTACAAAGGCAGCGCTGAAGTGGGAAACACATGTCCAACACCCCTTGCGCCTCTACACAAGAACACCCATCTGCAGCACGCATTCCCCAATGCCAATAGGCAACGTTTAAAACCACTTTCCCGCCTGTTCCGACACGACAAGCTCTCACAACACATACGCAGCTAAGTAGGGCCATTAACGCCAGGCCAATAAGGCTCCATAAATCTTCCCCTGTCAATATTCTCTCCACAGGCTTCCCCACTAACTCTGCTAATTTGTACTCTCACGCCGAACAGTTGCTTTCGTCGAATACATATTCCGTTAGCGGTGTACGGAGGGAATTTCACAACCGACTCCACTAAGAGAATTCAAACCGTGAATGCATAGCGCGAATGAAATTGCGCCGCCCCCATTAGTGAGTCACCGGTTTCCGTCCTCTCGTTCTCATTGTATAGAGCTCACAGTACTCGGTAATGTAGTGTTGTTTCCTTCAAGGGAGTTCCATCTTCATGCCCTATATTACTGTGCAATAATTTCGTATGAATTATACGTGCAACCTACCAGATGGTTTGCATCAAAGGGGGTAGCAACTATACCGTAATGCTTTGTTGCTGTATTTAATAGATGTTCCTACAATTCCAGTAGCCAAGGCTTACTGCAAGTCTAATAAGGTTTATCTGTATGAACAATAAACTTGTCGCTTATAGAAAACTTGCTTAAATACTAGCACGTCTTGAACGAGTCGCTTGTTCTGTGGAAACATATTTTACGCGTAAAAAATACATGGTGTTGATATAGAAACATGGAATAATATGCAAGGGATATTCGCCTAATGGGTAGGAAGCGTAAGCCCTTGTATGCGGAACAAACATGTACGCTCAGTTTACCTGTTTAGTACATCCGGGCAAATTAGGAAGAAAAAACGTCTGCCAAGTTGGGTAGGCAGTATAGCTTCCTCACATAATTAACATGGTTATTTATATAATTAGTTGAAGAGCAAAGTTCGAGTCGAAATGATTGAATGCAAAATATAATAGTATCTTATACATGTTTATACATGCAAATTAGGGCTATAAATCACGTTTACATGTGCAGAAATTGTCTAAAGGTTAACCCATACAATAATTGAAAATTTTATCGAAATCGATCTACTATTGTCGAAGTGTCATCTAAAATTGATTTTGCGTATGCGCAGTAGTTACCTATTGTCCAAGCAAATGTGATAAAATTCAAAGGGCATCATCCTCAACCCAACCTCTCGAGAAGATATAGACGTTATATTAACGTTCGCGCATGCGCACAAACTACTATTTATCTCTGCAATGAAATGTATAGGAAACAGTTCAGGAGCTAACCCGCACAATCCCTGAAAATCTTGACAAATTCGTTCCATTAGACTCGGTGTTTTGCCAGTGTCCATCGATATTATTTTCGCGCAAGCGCAATGGTTATTGCTCTACCAATCGCGTTATAATTTATATGTAGGGCATTTTTCTAGAGCAAATAACTGTCTACTGAATATGAACAAAATCTGAGCAAAATATGCTGAGAAATCGGTACTTTTCCGTTATACCCTCTCCCTGTCAATTTGTCTTCAACACGCCCGCCCAATATTTCTAGGCATTCCTTATTTTACATTATTAATTTTGATTGATTACATATTTACGTAAAATTGGTGACAATTTCAAGCTGTGGGAACAAATTATATTATTAAAAAAAAGAATTGCCGTGTTTTCAGAAGTTGCCGATGTCGGTGAGGATTTGTTGAAACAAATTGGTGTGGTTGTGGTTTGATTGCCTCCACATGAATTCGCACAAGTGGAATGCACATGAATTCGCAAAAAATAGATCAGAATGCTGTGTATAGGTTGGTGGTCTGGATGCTCGAAAGCTCGCATCTCAAAATTACATAACATCAAGTAATCAATCCCTTAGTAAAAATACAGATTAGTTGGACATGTAGGTCATAATGATGGTATACTTTGGCGGTCTGGATGCTCGCAAGCTCGCATCTCAAAAATACATAACATAATCTAAATAAGAAGTAATGCCTAGAAACATCGGGCGGGCGCGGGCGTGTTGAAGACAAATCGATGGGTGGGGGAGGGGGGGGGGGGGAAATAACGGAAAAGAACCGAGAAATGGACGTCATGAGAAATTCATGTTTGCGCCTGCGTCCAAGCTACTGTTGATTCGAATGCTATTGAAAATTACAGGGAACCTCTAAGAGCTAACCCGCGAAATCCCTGAAAATTTCATCAGAATCGGACTGTAACTTGGTATAGTTTTGTGCGTGACAAGGATTTACCACATACACACAGACAAACACGGAACCAAAATCGATCTGCAAGTTCCGAAACGCAAAAAGCAAGTGGAAATTTTGATTTTGGAGAACATAAATTTTCTCGACTTCAATCACGAACACAAAGTTTCCCAACCTTCGTAGTGAGGAATCAAAATGTGTTTAGTAGAGCAGAAGGTGTGAGAGCTACTTCACTTTCGCCTTCTAATTTTCTCACATAGCTTTGCGTTGCATGCACCCTCGGTTAGGAAATAACTGAATGGAACTATCTACATTACCGTTTAGCTTGGCGCTACATATTACACAAGTAGAAACATTTGCATCCTAATGCTCTGGGTGGTAACATTCGAGTACCCAGAAACCTTTTTCTGTAGTAATTGATCTTATTTTTATTTATTTATTTTTTTATTTTTTTTAATGCATTTATTTTAAATATACAGAAAACACAAAATATCAGTCATAACATAAACATATTATAATCTACCATATGGGAGAAAAACTACAAATCATCGGGTGCTTGACAACTCGGTGATATGAAAAATGCGTACAACAAAATATGTGTAGGTACATGAGGAAACAGTAGCTATTCACGAGGGTAAGTGGTAAATTGGTCCAACGTATGTGAATATTTACTAAGGGATTGACTACTTGACGTTATATATTTTTGAGATACGAGCTTGCAAGCTATCAGACCACTAAAATATACACATCATTCTGAAATATGTCCAACTAATCTGAATTTTCAAGAAGGGATTAGCGCCTTTACACATACATTCTGTCCCACATGCCCGGGGCGTGAAGGATTACGAGTGAGTAAAACCGTCCAAGCAATCGTGCGGGGAAGATTTGGAAGCCAAAAAAGTGAGTACGCGCTTTTCTAGAGGAAATCTTGTCCACTTGCACGAGAGGAAGAACGCAAGTGTAAAGGAGGATCAATTTCCAGAGCGTGGAGTGTTCGTCAGACAAACAGTTTTGGGTGGCGTGTCCAGTTTTGTGCAGCTTTCATGTAACAGATGGCGTGTTTTTGTTTCGCTGATTCAACTCCAGAAGATAATCATAATATGCTGAAAGCTTGATAATTTATCAATTTAGGAGAGATTATAATCAGTATCAAAACTCTGCTAATTATTACAAAAAGGTTTATTATTTCATTAATGGATAGTCTTTCAACACAGAAAACTTGCCTGTAAAATTATTAAACAAAATCTATTATACACCATCTAAATATAATAAATAAAGAATAAATTGATAAAGAAATCAATTTTATTAAATTAAAGAGTTACATTTTACTAGCCCTTTTGTATCAAACAAGAGCGGACTGACAAACTGAAAATAAATTAGATAAAATACCTAAATCACCTACCTACGCTTTACAAGTCCATCTTTAGGTGACAAAAGTTTGATAAATTCATTTTCCTGAAGATGGAATTCCTTCGGAATTTTACCAGCTGATACAACCGTAGTTTGCTATTTTATAAGGCGATTCTTAGCGTTTCACCAGTTTCGATTCACCTCTATGTTGACGTTAATTTTTTTCTGTCAAAGTTTTAGCCCTTGGGGAGAGTAAACGGATGAACGTAAAGCGACCCGGGTCATTTCATTCAATTTCTTGGGATAATACCTATTATCCGCGAAAAATTACTCTCATTGCGAGAGTTTTCGAGATCTCGATTTTTTATTGTTTCAGCCCTCTAATTCTACCCTTTAGGGTTGAACGTAATTGATGCCGGATTTTAATTCAATATGAGTAGAAGCGATTTTCTGAATATTTATCGGAGGATAAAAACTTGTGCGTTTCCCCAATTAACTTAAAAATGGCATGATCAATACCACGTCCAGCACGAATATTGTTCATCGCAAAGCGAACCATTACCTCCAAAATATTTGCTGAGTTGAAACTTGATATATATATATATATATATATATATATATATATATATATATATATATATATATATATATATATATATATATATATATATATATATATATATATATATATAGGTATATATATTTCCCCCCAACATTTTACTTATACAGCTCAACATTGAAGTGCGTCGATAATTTTACCTGAATAACTTTTGTCACCTTCTTTACACAAGGGGCATAGGTATATTAGCTATTTTTAATCAATCATGGAATATTCCTGTTTTATGTTATTGTGTACATAATGAAATTCATAGTAGCTCATATATTGATCCAGTAGCGCTGGAATTCATTGGAGATCGCCCAGTTCTCAACGTGCACTATCCCTGAAATTTTAATAAAATCGAACTGTAAGTCAATAAATTTGCACGTAGAAGGGATTAACGAACATACACAGGCTGACAGAAAAACTTGAGAAGTAAAAGGTGTCCACATCAAAAAGTTCTCAACTATTTTGCTACCATGGTAGAGTCAGAAAAATAATTTATTATTACCCGCTTTTCTAGTAATTGTTATTCATATGGTGCACACAGACGGTAACATTTACATTAAGTTACTCACAATTAGTGGTGTGGGGACTTTGAGATGGTGATGATGACACTAAATCTCACCCTAACACCTGCCCTGTTTACTCTGAAATTGACTCATTATGATAATTACAATAATGTCTCGAGTAAGGGCACTAACGATGTCGAAGCGAGAAATATAGTGTCTATCCTGAGTAATGACTCCTTGTGACTTTGGCAAAGTTTGCTATCCTTCGACGGTGAGAGCTTCCACTAATCAACCACTCTCTCAGACCTCTGTGCCGTACGTTCCTTTACATCTCTATAGCTATAGAGCTTCATCACGATATACACTCGTATACGGTGCACAACGTCGTCTTTCAAGGAACGACCCTGTTGCAAAAAGGGTTCATTTTGCTTCATTTCGCTCCAAGCGTTGTCATGACTACTGTTCATCTTTCTAACCTTTTCAACAGGCTTATCCCGAGTATGGTGAAATTCATTTTGGTAGGCTTCTCCACAGTTTTTTTTTAATTTTTCTTCATAAAAGGGAAGTTTGTCAAACATTTACAAACATTTTAACAGTATACTAATTGGTCCAGTCCCAAAACACAAAACTTTCAACTTTTCCGGATCAACCCAATCGTACCCAACAAGTCCAATACATGTTTTCAGTGGGTTCACTGCAAGTCAAACAATACATAGTCGGGATGCGTAAATATACCTTCAGTACTCACATGTACTTTGGTGGAATTTTCAATTTCAACTCAGATTTTGTCCACAACAGATTTGACTAACCGAAACAGCTTCAAATCATAAGAGAAAATAACGTCAATTACACCAAAAAAATTAGCCTCCACACAATTCATTAGTTAAAGAAACAGTAGAGGTCCCGACTGGGGCCCTTGTGGAACTCGAGAAGTTGCCTCAAATGAGAGGAAACTGCACTACTCAATCTAATACTCATAACCCTGTTTTGCAAATGACTACTGATCCGCTTGAGAAAACGACCGAAAATCCTCAACGAAGCGAGTATAGCCAGCAGGTGACAATAGCAGACCTTGTCAAAGGCTTTCATGGAATTAGTCGAAACAATATGAACCTGACAGCCATCCTCAAGTGCTTCCACCACATATTCCTGGAGTGACAGAAAACTAGTGGAGGTACATCGGCCTTAGAGAAAACCATATTGGTAAGGAGAGAATATGAAGAAAAAAGACGAGTAATTTGGCGAGTTACCAGTTTTCCTATGATTTAATGGATAGCAGAAACTGAACGCACAGGTCAATAATGAACAACATCAGATTTTATACCGGATTTGTAAAGAGGAGTAACAAAGGTGTACTTCCAAGAAACAAGGAAAACACCAGATGAAGGTGGGATACTGAATAATATGGTGAGTGGTATTAAATGGCCTTGAGCACAATTCTTGAGTATCACTGGCAGCACACCATCTGGACCCATACCCTAAACTTTATATTAAATATACACCTAAAATCAAAAACTACTACAAACATGTTCAGTAGGAACTGTACTTATATGAGGACTGAAGAAAAAACTGATTTCGTCAATATGAACACCTCTAAGATCTTTTGAATCAGGTGTTGTTGCCTTAGGGATTTCACTAGGAGTCTTGTGAAACACAGAGTGTAGACTTTCTACCTCAAAAATAACTAATTATTTATTATCACACCGTTATAACCTTCCCGTCATTTATTCAAGAGGTCTAGATCTCGGTCTTGACTGGATTTAGTCAGCAAAAAATGTATCTTTATACATGGAAAACTTGGAAATTCTTTGAGTGTCCAACGCCTGGTACCTGTCCAACGACTGGTGACGTTACCCTATATCAGAATTATGTGTATAGTTGTGCGATCTCAATACTCGCTATAAGCATTGGCGCTTCCGTCTCACAAACACTGGCACTTTTGGGACGAAGCACCGGCACTTCTGTTCCACAAGAACTGGTGCATACGTTCCTTTTCAGTCGTAAAGTAAGTGTTTCGGTCCGGCACCGTATTTTTCAGCCCATATTAAGTAGCACGTATGCAAGTGATGTCAAGTTCGGCAAACACTCGTACCACTTGTTCTCATACCCGACTAGAATTCGTTTCCGTCTCAAGAGAGACAGCACACTCATGGAATGAGGAAGCCACTTCCACAATAATTAGTGGAGTAATGAGGGGAAAGATAAGTCAGAAGGAGAGGTAGAGTAGGGGGATAATTAACATGAGGAGGTAAGTCGGTAGGGCAACCACTCGACCTGGAGCATCCTGGCCAACCTCTAGAATCCTCGACAAGCAACCACCTCACTCCACCGGGCCCGAACCTCTCACAGTTTCCCCGACCCACTTTCTCTCTCTGGTTTTAATTAAAAAATGAATTCCCAGGAGGATTAGGTACAATTAAGGAAAAATTAAAGGAGTGAGTGGAAGTAGTAGAAATGAAAATCCGAACCCCTTGGCTAGCTGTTGGAGAGGAGATAGAATTATACCTTGGACGGTGAGAAACAGAGATAGTTTTCATGTTATATTCGTGAGGCAGAAAAGGGGCTGGTTAGCAGGAAAATTTACATGAAATATTTATGTGTTTTGCACAAAAATGCTTTAATTTTTTACCACTATCTATACTTCGTGTACATTCAAAAACTACACAATCCCCTGAAGTAAACTAATTATGTCATGTTAAGATGGCAATTTTTCCTCGTTATATTAGCACTTTTTAGCGTATTTTCTTTTATAAAAAGGAAAAATGAGCTATTGTTTTCACTTTTTCCGTTGATGTATGTCCTCTTAAAATCGTTTTAGATGCCTCTTTTCGATGTCCCATTTTGATGAAACTTGGTATGGATGTAATCTGTAATATGATGAGAATAATGATGTATCAGGGGCCAGCATGAGTGTGCTACAAAGAAATTTTGTCTCCTATTCAACGCGGAAAGCTGAAATTTGAAAGGGATGCTCAAGGAAGAATTCTGAAGACGACTGAGAGGTCAGTGATCAGCTGAGTGAGTTGCAAAGCCATTTTGTCTCCTATTCAACGCAGGAAGCTGAAATTCGTGAGGGAGGCTAAAGGCTGAACCACAAAAACGTTACTTTCTTCATCATTATAGTTCTCGGCCTAAACAGCCAAAGCTGATTCACCAGGAAGCAGGAAATTGAGAGGGAGGCTCGAGGGAGAATACTGAAGACGCATGAGAGGTCATCGAACAGCTGAGTGAGCTCCAAAGCCAATTTGTCTCCTATTCAAGGCAAAAGCGTCTGTTTCACGCGGATTTCCTTAAAAGAAAATGCGCTATCATGTGACTCACTTCAGGAGCACTGATCTACTTGTTTTTCAAATTTCAGCGCATTTCCATATGCGAAAACTTCCATCGTTCTGGCTTATGGCAAATAAATTTTTCTGAATTAAATTCTGCTTCAATAATAATTTTGAAGATGTTTCGCTTTTCTTCACTGTTTTGGGCGTTTTCTTTACATGCTATGTGAAATTTAAACGATTTTTTGGAGAAAAAAAAAAGTCCGTCATTCGGTTTTAGATTTTATTATTTCAGCATTTGAAAAATATAGTCCTTAAAAAGATTTGTACAAATGTGAAGACATTCACTGTAAAATTAGAATAATGCCTAAACGATTGACAAATTGAGGAACCACCCAGATCAGCTTAGTGTGCTCGGGAGATCATTTCTCTCCTAGTTGACCTAAGATACCTACTGAAATTTGGTATGGAGCCTCGATTGGCCTGTTGTGTACGATTGGCCAAGTCAGGACCGACCCTGATCAGCTGATTGAGCTAGCGAGCTAAATGCTCTCAAAATAGACAGAGGAAGCTGAAACTTAGTATTGAGCAACACTACGACGTGAGAAAACATGATGCATGATTTTATTTATTGGTTGCATCAGAAAATCGATAAAAAAATTTCTATTTTGTCCACAACTATAGAAGAAGAAGAATTACCTTGGCTTACGACTTCTAGAAGGATTACAATCTGACTGTCGTGTTTCAGGTGTCTCGGCCCCACAAAACCTGAGAAAGCGTCAATTTTTCCTCTCTTTTTTTCACAACTTTATACGTTTACCTAATTTGAGAACGAAACTTGATATGCCTAGATAGGTACTTCGTCACTCTCATTTAAAATTGATGGATAACTGATAGAGTTATGATACGGTACCCAGCAGATTTCGCAAGAGGAAGCCAACAATAATCATTTTTGTTGAAGGACTTTATCTCTTGCCCCTTTTATTTTTCTTACATTTTATAGTGTTATCGATTGAAAGGTTCATCCAGATTCCACACAAAAATGAATGCTTTCCGCTTCACTGTCTCTGGTGAAACTCAAAAAATTCCTTCGGATGCGAACCACTAGCTCGATTCCCCTATTTCAATCCGGTCGTAAACTCTGAATCCTTCTTCGGCAATTCCCCTCATTTCTTTTCGCCCGTTCAGTCGTAAATCCCGTCTTCGCGAATAACATCTCCAACCAAGGTCCTGGATCGGATCGATGAAATGTTTTTCGGGTCCAGGAACGCGCGTACTGGTGATTTGTCTTGCCTTCGTGCAACCTCCGCGACCTTTTCATCCTGACTTGCCTCTGACGCGAGCCATTTACGTTCTGTTGGCGGCTTGTGAAACTTTCCGTCTTCCGCGCTCCTTGAACTGCCGCTTGAGGAACGGCTTTGAATCTAACGATTCCCTCCATAGCGGGCGGCGAAGTGACACATTGCCGATACGGAGTGACAAAAAGGGCCATTAGGTGATTCTGGAAAGTGTGCAAGACGCATCAGTTTTACTTGGCTAAGGTTTTGCAAACCAGAAAATATAATGTTTGAAATATTTCCGTTGGTTCAGTACGATCTACATGAATAAAATGAACCAAGATACAGGATGTACACAAAACAGGTCCGCCAAACAGCAGGAGTTGATTTTAGAGCTCATTTCTGATAAAAAGTTCCTCTTAGCGTTTTTTTCTTCCCCAACACTTAGTCTTTGGATACATAATTCAATTTTCAAGATTTTTTTTTTTTCCGTGTTTTTGGCCTTTAGTCACTAAAACGATCATACCTAGTCCCCTTAATTTGCCTTGTAAATTAAAATTTGATGATACCTTAAGAAAGAACATTTAATTTACAATCAGATAGATGACCTTTTTCAAGAATCAGGGTTTGAAACTTGAAAAAATACCTCTGAAAAGCCAATTTTATCCAATTAGAGAAACCTTGAGTTTTTTCAATCGGGAATTAAACTATGAGAACTAATATTTTTTCAGGATGCAAGAACGCTAAAAACTGCGCCAAGATGTCACTTTTCTAACGGTGTAGTCAGTTTTACTTCCGGAGGTCCCGGAGAGGCTCCCTATCAAATTTCGACGTCCTACGATAAATAGGGGAGATTTTAGCTCACTCAGCTGATCAGTATGGCGCTCCTCACTTTGCTCGTCTCGTATTGTCCCATAGAGGCAAATCAAATTTCGACGTCCGATGGTAAATAGGAGAGATGTGACCACGATTTTACCATCATTATGATCTATATTTGGGCTCGTGGTCAGCTGTTCCTCACCCAAGTCAGCAAGGCACTAGTTCCGACATGTTAATACATCACATCAAAATTTGGTCCAAATCGGACCAGTGGTTTCGGAGGAGAAGTAAGCACAAAATTTTGTCTATATATATATATATATATATATATATATATATATATATATATATATATATATCTGAAAATGAATGACTATGGTAGTCGTGGCCCTCCGAAACACAAAGAAAATGCATCCCCACCCCCATGTGTCGCCCTTTTCAACGAAAAATTGGGTTGAATTCTTGGAGGATCTTTCGATTAGAAATAAGCTTTTGAATCGACTCCTACATTTTGGTGCACGTGTATTGCGCACACTCGGTATAGAGCAGCAAGCGTACTTCAATGCGATGAATTCTACTGACTGGCACTTCTTAATACCGCTCATTCGAGGAAGAAAAATATGTTGGGTACCTATCTATCTGAAAAACTGATGAGTAACCGAAAACGGGGAATTATCATGGTTATTTTTCATTCGCTCAATAGCGAGATCTTGGTGAGAGCTTTCCAAAAACGTGCTATATTATGGGTATCTGACTAGTAATAAGGCTCGTGAAAGTTCATTTGCTGATAGCAAAGATAGCTTGCCCCGCCTGCCTGGGGGGAAACCCCCCCAGTGCTTTCTTGCACTACTGCGTCACACGCAATCTTCCTAACCGAATATTGGCCAAATTAAATCGTCTTTTGAGCTGAAAATTGCTACTGGAGAGTTTTCAAGTGCGCTGAATCCGAATCTGAGGTCAAAATTGTGAAATTCCGACACATGAAAGTTCCCCATTATAGATCAGGAAAATTGCCACAATTTTCAAGTTTTTCTAACAAGTATCTCAAGGGAGAATATTAAATGTCATCCTGCAGAAAATGGCTGGACAAATACTGTTTAAAATTCCTAACTTTCATTTTGTCCGATGAAGCCTATTTTGAATAAAATACGCACCCAATGTCCCAACTGAATCTTTGGGAAAAAAAAAATCTGAGGAGTTGGGTGGGGATCCTTGTGCATTGTACCATTCTGGATCACTTTTTGCGGGAATAAGAACCTGCATGTAGATTTTTATATTTGATTTGTCGCTTATTTGACATTTAAGTATAACAACATTATTATGATACTTAGGAGATTTGTACTTACTAATGTATGATGTGGCTATCATGCCACGGCACGGCCTTGAACCAATTATCAGCTGAAGATTGGTAGGGTAATTTTCTGTTTTGCTTACAGCGATGAATGAAATCACACAGTGTTCGAAAACCGTCCAAGTTGCTCTGTTCCGACTACGTTTTTTCCCCTTGAAACTGAACAACTTTTTTTATTTTATTTTATTTTTGACATTGGAAATGTCTTAGTCGACGGGTCAACTGGAAATTTTGTTTCGGAAATTTTGTTACGCAAAGAAAAAACGTCGCTCAACCTATACCTAAACAAGACAGGTGTTTGATTTTCACGTACAACCAAGCCGTTACTGGGGAAATGAAACTTCTTTAGTTTTCACCGGACAAAAATCGTTCTCCACTCGTTGGAAAGCTATCAATTTATCACACTTTTTTTTCCCGACCGACACTTTTTTTCCCGACCGACACTTTTTTTCCCGACCGGCACATTTTCTATTGATTTTCGCGTACAACAAAGGCGTTACTAGGGAAGAGTAACTCCCATAGTTTTCATAGTAGGAAAATCGTTCGCCACTTTTTGGAATGCTCTCATTTTACCACGACATTTCATGACCTCCAATGACCAGCCATTGTAGTGTCAAGGAATGCTGATTTATTACTCTAAGTTAAAAACTAATATTGTTTTGTAACCATAATGGAATAATCTTGTGAAAAGAAGGCACTACTACATGGCACTACATGGTTGGTATACAATTGAGTAGTAGGTGGTACTAACTGGTAAGCAGTAGGTACTAGACATATCCATGATCTTTTGGTTTTCCCATCAAGGGAGAAATTAAATTTGAGTTACAATTTTGATTTCCTCCATCCTCTTCCTTTCGTTCTCCTCTTTTAAAATACGTCTTTTTTGACATGGACATGTCTTTTGGCTGGGGGTCAAGAAATTTTTCGCGACACTTTTTTTTCCCGACCTACACTTTTTTTTGTTAAATCTTTTTCTTTTCCAGTTTTCCAGAAATTTTGAGAGGGGGGGGGGGGGGTTACTAAGCTTTTCAGATCTTGCCCATAAAATTTGGTTCCGGATCTGTCTATGGCGATTCCTTGTTACACCCAGAACTATGCTAACTTTTGTCCAATTATGATGAAATTCGCGAGGATTGACCTAGACGTTCCTGTATACATTGTATTACCGTCAGATTATTAGTAGGTGAATTTCTTATAATATGAATTCCTCATGATTTATAGGTCTGATTTCGTTCGAACTCGGGCAGTAGTTGGGTATACATTTCAAGGTGATATTCTGTGAATTTAATTGCGATTGATTGAGTGATAACTACTGGGCACCCACAAAACTAAAATGGGAGGACACGGGCGTAACTCTGTGACTAATCGACCGATTTTGATGAAATCGTCAGGGATTAAGTAGATTGGCTCTTAAATGGTTTCTTATAAATGTCGATGCCCTCAGATCAATAGTAGCGGATGCGCATGCGTAACGTTAATTTATTATACCTAATCAAGATTTCATGCATCATTGGTCCGATTTCGTTAAAATTCGCAGGGTAGTGGGATACAAGTCTCGGAATGGTACCATGACTCCTGTTGTGATCGGTAGTAGTAACCATTGCGCCAGCGTAAACCTGAAATAAGTAGTTACAGATGATCTTCGAGACTAATAGACCAATTTGAATGAAATGGTCAGCTCATATTTGGTCTTTTTCTTGGTCGATTACAAAGGTTAATTACTTTTATTTTATTTCACTTATTTTTTTATATTCTTATTTTTTTTAATTTTTTTATATATATATATTTTTTTATGAGCTGGAAGATAGCTTTTCAATATGTGAGCAACCATTAGAGTTGTCCATATATTGAAGTAGGTCGCTTTTGAATCCATTAGTCAATAATAATAAATGTACCGGGCATAGTGGCTAAACTCGCTCACATCCTCGAATATGAGAGGAAGTTTGTTAATTTTGTTAGCACAGGTTCCATCGGAATCGCACGAATATGTTCCATTGTTGGGTGCCATCAACCATGTGGAGAGCGAGGGTCCCCATTACTTCGATTACATCACCCGGGGATGAATCTGTACATGCGTTCAGAAGCTTTCAACTTTCGGGCGACCCTTGGAGTTACGGATGTGAAAGCAGACAGTGACTAATGGTAGAATCGTGTTCGAACAGGTCGCGAGAAAAAAGAGGAGCGAGAATAAAAAAAATAAAATAAAATAAAAGGCTTTTCGATTATTGATTTACATTATTTCGAACTTGGCATTTGTGAAGGACATCACGCATGAACTTCTTCCTACTATATGAACTTCATATCATCTAACCCTGACCCAGTTATTGTAATGAATAACCCATATTTAACGCTAGCAGGTGAACCATCGGTATGAATTATAGGGTATAGTTGTAATGCACAGATTGTAGGAAAATTGTACCAATAATTATTGGTGTAAATATTATGAATAAGACCAGGCATTATGAATAAATGCCAGTAATCAGATTTATTTAAGTTTTGCTTTGATGAGTTTGTATTCTCTCGTGTTCTTGAAAATAATGATTGAGAAGTTTCCTACAGTATTAATTTAAATCACACATTTATTCGTTGGTTGGAGCACTATCGCCCGATTCAATAGCCTAGTAAGTATGAGTGGAGAAAGAAACCAAACACGACCAACACCAAAAACTATACAGCACATCCGGTTATTGCAATGAATAACCCACATTTTACGCTAGTAGGTGAAGGTATCGGTATGAATTATAGGGTACAGTTGTAATTCACAAACTGTAGGAAAATTGTACCAATAATTATTGATGTAAATAGAAGGAATCTTACTCCAGCAATCAGACTTATATCAGTTTTGCTTTTGCTCTCGTGTTCTTAAAAATAATGATTGAGTAGTTTTTCTAAGGTATTAGTTTAAATCACACATTTATTCTTTGATTGGAGCACTAAAGTCCGATTCAATAGCCTAGTATGTATGAGCGGAAAAAAAAAAAAAAAAAACCAAACCAGACCAACACCAAAACCTATCCAGCACATCCGGGGTGTCTAAGGGGACTAGACAGGCAGACAAGCTTACAGATTGGGTCAGAGTAGAGGATTCGTTAATAAAAGCTTCGTGTTGTTACAAGAAGTCGACAAAATTGTTGTCCCCAAAAATTGAAATGTCCATTTGTTTTTCGCGTTTTAGAGCTTGCAGATCAATTAGGGTTTCTAGTTTGTTTTTGTGTCTGTCCGTGGTAAATCTTTGTCACGCCCAAAACTAAACCAATTTTCTGACCAATTTAGATGAATTTTGATGATTTTTCAGGGATTCTGCCGGTAAGCACTTAGATTATCATCTATATCTTTAAAAAAAAACATCGCCTGAACGACGCGAAGAATGAGAGACGCCATTAAAGAAATAAATAAATAAATGCACATGTAAATAAATAAATAAATACAAATATATATCATTTGTTTTTTATAATTTTTTTATTAAGTTTTAAGCCGCACCTCAACCAGAAGGGTCATTAGCGGCATTGAACAAGATGTCTAAAAGGACACTGGAAGTGGCACGATTCCAAGGGGAGCTATGTTGTCATCCTTGTCTAAAAAGGAGCGCTATCATGGACTCCACTAGAAACTCGGAGGGGAAAAAAATGAGGGGTACAGGGTGCTGTTTAGCTCCCAAAGTAGATTTAAAAAAACCCAACAACTAAATAATACAACTAAGACTAGATGTAAAATAGGCTAATAACTATATACATACTACTATATACAATCGGCAAAGATATAAAAATAGTTGAATTTGAAAATAATGTTAGAAGGCTTACCGTCATCAGTTGAGGGAGATGGAAGTGGGAGAGAGAAATAAATGGAAGTGGTCGGATAGATTGACCACCGGTAGCGAAGACCACCGAGTAAGAGTCGAAGATAGTAATTGGTGATAATAAAGTGCATTCCTGCCGAGATGCCATACTCTGACTTCGTTGCATTTCCCCTCACCCCGGCCCAAGTCGTATAAGGTAGCCGCCATGGTTGTTCACCGTACCCGTCTTTGCTCGAATACCAGTATTGCTGCTGATATTTGTGCATCTAAACGCCAGGTCTGTTCGGTATCCGTAATGCCTCTAACGACTTGAATATTCTGGGTTATGGCACAAACCTGACGGTAACCAAAGCCAATCACTCGGCACTTGATACAGTTTCCCTTATCCACAGAGCCACTTGATGATAAATCTGTTTGGAAATGGCTGAATCTAGGAGTATAATGCGGCTACCATCGACCTGCTGATTTTTCGCATCATGACAGGATTACTCAGGTTTTAGTTTTAGGTCGATTAGAATACGTTTCCCTGGCTCTTAATGACTGGAAAAGCCGTAATAGGCGATTGCATATCTATTGTTTAAAAAAAATATATGAAAAAAGTTAAAATAGAAACATGACTCCCAACTGTTATACTCGTTATTGTCTTGTCCTTTATAGGTCAACTATAACTTCAATTGTACGTTACATCTACCTCAATCAACTTGAATTAGATGAAAATCATACCAAAGTCGTTCTTCACTTCGTCCTGTTTAATATAAGCGTGAACAGCAACTTCTCACGACCCTGTTGGTTGAATCGTCACGTCCTCATAAAGTTGCCTGAGTGAAATCACAAAGTTACAGAACTGCTAGAACGGGAAGCAGATTCATAATCACTAATGACGAAGGGGCTCCTCTTCCATCACAGCCCGATCTCGTCGTCTTCTATTTTCAATTAAAGGGAGAGGATCTTCGCCCCCTCCCATTCAATCCGATCTCCCTGTACCTTCATCTCTCCAATATTCTGCCCTTTGAATCATCATCACTTCGGATCTGATCGCTTAGAACCTGGGGAGAACGGGGGGAAATTGGATTAGGAGCTTCAAACAGGGCCCTTCAATTCACCTTAGAATTTCACGCGCAACTTGAACCTGATCACTCTTTCAATACCAAGATTTGACTTTGGCGCGTTCATTGTCCTTCTTAATGAGGTTTCCACTTGTTTGCGTTTCATAATCACTGTCGAGCATATACAAGAGGATTAAAGAAACACACCACGCACAAAATAAATTACAAGTTCAGAAAATTTAATCTACCCTCATCGTGAGATTTTAGAAGGTTAGAAAATTCCTATCAGGCGTTATTTTTGCCGATCAGATAAATTCTATTTTTTTATTTTTTATTTGTACGTCAAATTTATTTTTTTCAGAGTGCTCCTCTTGGCGAACTACACTCTTTCCACTTTCCGAATTTTACAATAAGCCGAGAGAAGGAATAAGAAACAAAACAGATAAAAATATAAAATCAAAAAGTAAGCATGACTGAAAGCAAAAACTAGACAGAATCATAGCAATAATAAAACTCGAATAATCAAATGATTCTACCCTATCATTCCTAACGCCAGACTTAGGTACTTTTTAACGATCGGGAGTTTTCTTTTTATGCGGTATGACACAATTGTCATAATACCTGTTGATTACCATGATGATTCGGAATGGTGAATGTGGCCATCAGTAATTGATTAATGAACAATGTTTAAATTAGAAATTGTCATCTTACTCGTACGAAAACCGTTGAAGCTAAGTATGTGCATAGCAAAGATTTCTAGTTTGAGACATGAGTTGCAGGTATTGATTAACCCATCATGATGGATTTCTAGAGAAATGATTGATACCAACGATGCATGTTTAAACTAATCCACATACGCGTGCTTTGTGGCTATTAGAACTAATTTACCAAAGCTTAGAGTTAAATGCGAAAAATGAAAACTGTCATAAAATTTCGAGCGAAATCTAAAAGCGCTAATCCATATAATGGGTATTGGAGAGCCTGCCACGCAAGAAGTTTTAATATTATACAACAGTGTAAAGTTGCCGTCATACTGCACGATTGAATGATCGAATATTTGTTAATCATCGTATTACATTTATGTTAAATTGTTTTGAAATGTGAGCACTTTAAGTGCAAAGAAATCGTAAGATTATGTATTATAAGAATGGCAAAAAAACTTGTTCAAAGCAATATTGTGCTATAAAATAATGTATATTTGGATTTTCATTATTTTTAGTAGTTTTAAGTGGAATATGGGTATACATTGTTAGATTTTTATATTTTTTTCGCAGTTTTTCACAGCAAAATATAATAAATATCCAAAAATATGTTATTTTATGGCACAATATTGTTTAGAAAAAGTGGTTTTCCATGCTTATAATACATCATTAACAATTTCTTTGCATTTAAAGACCTCGAATTTAAAAATAATTTAACATAAATGAAGAAGAAGAAGAAGAAGAAGAAAATAATATACATATACCTATTTAATCTGTGTGTGAGTGTTGGTGTGTGAATGACCCTAGAGCCGTGCCTGTCGGTGGAGAAATAAGTAAATATCTATTACAGCAGTGACCACGGAACCATGGTGGTTGCATTCTACGTCCCGATGCGGTTGCCAAGCAGACAGCGGCTGGGATATGGAAAGGGAGAGCCTATACCGTATGCCGAGTTATCGGGGCAAGAAGCCGGATACTGTAGCCACTAAGCCCGATGGGTCTGCCATAATCCTGGATATCCAGGTTGTCAGTGGCATAGTGCACAATAAGAAGTATGACAGCAATGATATATTGCCAGCATTATCAGAGCTAAAAGGAGTGATGGCAAATAAATCAAGGTAATGGCCACGACGCGGTGTGTGGTGTGGGAAAATTACCGCAAATTTACTCGAGTTGGGCATTTCCCCAGGAGTAATCCGTGATATCACCATCCTCGTTCTGAAGTATTATTACCTCAACTGGTGGTAATTTTATACGACCACTTCCTTTCATTCCTCTCTCCCTCCTCCTCCTTCTTCTTCAGGGTAAACCTAGATGTCCTCCCACCGATTTTTTTTCAGCTCTCTTTTTTTTGAGAAGTTTTGTAAAAAAAAAAAAAAAAAAAAAGTTAAAACGATAAAATTGACAATATTTACCATCAAAAAGTACTTTTGTGAATATACTCGTATTTTAGAACTTTTTGTTTATTTTATTTTGGAAGACTTAGAACTGTATTTTCCACGAACATTCGCTAAAGTTCTCAGTTTAATGTTAAAAACCCTCCCATTTGACATGTGAATGATATAAACTGCTGTATATCCAATTTAAACTTTGCAATGCGAACTTTTGATTAGCATATGGAATATGTAACGTACTTAGGTCGCCCCGGAGGTGCAATGGGGGCCTAAATCCGCACTTATAGAGAGAGAGGGATGTGACAGTACCATAAGAGATACAACTCGTACTAATAGCATACGTGCTATGTTCGAAGAAGATTATTTTACGGTTCCCACCGGAAAACCTATCGCCAACCATAGCAATTCAACAACGTGAGAATAAACGCCTGGCGCTGAAGCGACGGACGCGCAGCTCATTCTCTTGGATCTCGCGGGAACTGTCACAAATACCACTCAGAAACTTGAGCCATAAAAAAACTGCAGTTTATCCAAGCCGATGCAGGACAAGGCTCACTAGACAACGGTAGTGTCGAAGTCAGATAGCGTTCAACAGATTGGCGTTCAGCTGCGGTGGAGGTAGCGGTGAACAGAAGGTAAAGACAGTTGAAGGGGAAGCGATAGGAAGACCTGACGGGGAAGGGAGGATTTTAGGTTGGGAAATACCCTTCCTAAGTGGCTCTCAAGATTAAAGGGCGGTGAAGGGGGAGGGGGGGGGGGGTGCCTGGGGGTATTTGGACAATGGCCGGGGGAGGGCCGAGTGGCCTCCACTCAACCGCCTCTTCCCTAACTGTACATATTGCATGACGGCCACACTTAGCGCCCGTAACGACGTCCCGTCCCGGCCCTAAGTGGCGTCTTGAGAAGGTTGGTGTGGGTGAACTCGAATCGAATTGTCCCTTTCTACCACAATCCTTTGTTGTGCAGCAGTATCGCTGAATACCGTAATTAGAGTACTTCAATCAAGTGACCGCAAATCGAATTCATTTCATCATTTTAAACATTCAAACAAGTTGTAGACCTCAATTAAAAAGTTTTCCTTTTATTATTCACGCTCAATTGTTTTCATTGTAATTTATGAAATTAGGTTATCACAGGGGCAAAGGAATCTAAGAGACAATTCGATTCTTCGTGAACAATTACGGAAAAATCGACCCAATTCTCATCAGCTCATGAGGATAATTCATCATGAAAACCAGACATTTGTTTTAACTGTGTTGAAGGGAGATTCACTTAGCCTATTGATATTCACCTTGTTTTTGAACGGTCTTAAATGATTGATCCGACAAAGAGGGGGGGGGGGGATTAATGTAAACGGAAAATAACTTGGCTTGACTCACTGGTTGCTTTCCGCTCTGAGCCTGCGAATGTTATCGAGATCTCGATATTTCAATATTTCCGGCACATCCGTCTGATGCATGATTTTTGAGCGACATATCATTAAGTTCGGTCCACTAGTTTTCGAGAAGAGCATCGAACAGGGATGGCGTTGGGCGATCGGTTTGATGTTATTATATTCGGGTTTTGTACTCTATGCATCTTGAAACGTAAAACAAATACAATCGATAATAATCAGAAACGCTTGCATACAAGTCTACACTTTTATGTCATTAGTTGCAGACTCGTACGTGTTGCAGACTCGTATGCAGCTCTAAGAGCCACTCATCTCATCCGGACCCTGGGCATTATCAAGTAAATGTCCTAAAGAGGCTACATACGTAATTACAGCTTCCTAGAGTGTAAAGTATAGAAATTACATATTAAAATGATTTAACCACCGCTTCAAAAATCAAACCGTTCTCGATATATTCGGATCACCTGCTATTAATCAAATCATCGAAACACCAGCTCAATGAAATCATCAGAAATTAACAGGCGGTTGCAATCATGTTCACAGTATCAATTATCGAGAATGATCACCTGTGTGTAAACAATTATTCATATACCCATGCTCATAACTCAGCTTGTTGGCCACACACTTCGCAGTAGTTAACATAATATGGTTGGATAAATCGAGAGCTTTCGATCGAATGGTCAACGAATTTTGTGGAATGAAAAACGACGAAGTACCATTTCCCTAGCAACGACTCGGTTGTAAGCGGAAATCATCAGAAAACCAACCGTAACGCTTTTAACGCTTTTTGTTAACGCTATCTTCGTTTGTGTGCCAAAGTAAAGACAAAAAATGTCAAAACTTTTGAACAGGCTTTACAATTTTTTTCTTGATTGGTTACAATGGTTAATTATTGAAAATATTAATCCAAAATGTATATTAATTGGAAGCATGAAAGAGTAAATCTTGTCTGACATAAGGAAATCTGAAACCGTTTATCATATAACCGGTGTATGTTCTTAGCTCAGTAATCAAGCCTAGGGAACTTTGGAAGTTGATTCTTGAGCAATTCAGCAGTTCAAAACAAAAACAGTTTTGTTCATTGGATAGAAGATGTGGGCTTATACATTTATTTTTACTCTTAAATGATGTTGAGTTGATATTTTTATTATTGAAAATAACGAACCAAAACTGTATAATAAAAGGTTGCTTGAAACAGTCTGACGTAAGGAAACATAAAACTATTCGCGAACATTCACAGCTCAGTAACTAAGGCTAAGGTATATTGGAAGTAGATTTTTATGCAATTCAGCAGTTGTAAACAAAAACAGTTTTGTTTAATTGGATAGATGATGTGGACTTATACATTTATTTATAAATACTCCTAAATGATGTTATCTCGTTTGAATATACGATGTCTAATCGAATTCCTGTTAATTCAAATCATTACAATCATGCATTAAAATGGTGATTAATTTATTTGAAATCTATTACCATGTGTAGTTGCCATTATCCATTATGTCGAAGTCTGAAATTCTACAGGATGTTTCCTTAACAATAAACACCGTGATTGATTGATATGCTGGAAGTCTGTGTTAGGTATTTTTGTTTCTCCTTTATTCATACTGAATATTTTAACCTCGTTTAAGCGATTCAGTCAAACATTTCACGTTTGATAGCTCTGTAATTTATTGGTAATTCAATATCACTTTTATTTATAATCAACCACATTTTTGCAATTAATTAAGTATCAATGACAATTCATAAAGCTTGGCGTACCGATTCAGAATTCTACTGCTTAATTCAATGACCGACGCCATCGACTGACTGTATGCATTAGGGATTCCAGGCCGGCATCCAAGATTCGAAAAGGTCTGTTCCAACGAGGATTCGATGGGCAAGAGGCGATTTTATCATTGAAGGCAGTTTCGAAGGGCGGACCTTCCGAAGCGAAGGGAGTGGAAGCGAACCGTTAAAAATAATGAATTGATATTGGTGGGCGGGAGCAGTTCCTGTTGAACTTTCCGCTCTTCTCCTGGAACGATGAACTTTCCTTCAGCAGCTTCCCCTTTGCGCTCCTCCGTTTTTCCAGCTAACCTGTTTGACTTCCCATCAGAGCTTCAGCTCACGTTCCAAAAAAGAAAGTTAGAGGCTGGCGACAATTGGTCGGATGGCTTTAGAAAGGGGGCTCTGAAAGCTCGAAGGTACTAACGAAGGAAACGGTGTTAATAGAGTTGGAATTGCCTTGACAAATGCGGTTGATGCTGGGAAAAGCGGATGAAGGTCAGTTTCATTGGCGTGGGAGTTTTGGGCAACCCGTCTTAAAGCCACAGTTGAAGTCTTAAACATTAGGGAAGCTGAAGTTTAGTTGATGTTTTTGTTGAAGTTTAGTTGGAACTAGGTGTAGTTTTAAGAATTTTAACTGATAATGATTATTTCGGTTAGCGTTATCTATTTATTCATAAAAATCCAATCGCAACAGCCTGTCCAATCTTCTTGGCATAATTTTTATTTTTTTTATTTTTTATTTTTTTTAATAAGCATTAATTTATTCTTTTAGAATTTCATCATCACACAATATTCATTTCATATACCAAATGCAACAGTTCCCTTTAAGAAAAATCTTGTGCTGGGAAATGGAGCGTCTTTACCCTAGTTTACAATTTCCTCAACCTGGTAATTAGCAGTATTATTATAATACAGTTTCCAGATATTGCATAAAAATATTCATAATTTCAGTTTGGAATAGATACAGTAATCATAGTAACATAATTTTTTTTTTTATTTTTTATTTTTTAAACACTGTAGGCTAACGACAATATTTTCTATTAAAGTAAACTAAAATAGTAATCCTTGATTAATTTTTTAAATAATTGCAAAGGTAGTTTTTCTTGTTTCACAAGGTCATGTGGAAGTATGTTATATAATATAACCCCTTTGTAAAAGTATAGTCTTTAAGCTGATGTAGTTTTCAGTTTAAAAGCTTTCAGCGTAACTTTACCCGCGCTCCGTGTGCCAACCTCAACCTTCTCTAATTTATTTTCTATATATTTTTTTGTGAGTATAAATCAAAGTGGTTTTCTCTATTAGATTACCAATATATATATATATATATATATATATATATATATATATATATATATATATATATATATATATATATATATATATATATATATATATATATATATATATATATATATATATATATATATATATATATATATATATATATATATATATATATTATTTTGAGGTTACAGATGGTCGAAAAATATAGGAAACAAATAAATATAAATGAGAATATTTCAACGGGAAAGTATTATTAGATGGGTACTTATATTTTTCGACCATTTATCTCCAACATTTATGGATATGATCAGGCTCGGTTTTCTCGACCACTGAGTTAAATGTAAAATTTTTTGGGTTTCTCGAGGGTTTGTCAATGAAATGTCTATATTCTAGGCCGACGTTTCGAAATATTTATATTTCATCTTCAGGGCTTGGAAAACTGTATTTGGACGCTAATTTCATATCCACGTCATAGAGCTTTAGTAGGTAGCTATCTACTTAAACAACATCTTTGGGTATACTGAGAAAACTGAGAAAAAATTTTGGAGTATACAGAGAAAACATTATTTAAGTTATACTGAACAGAGACTAAAATTGAAGTTATAAGAGGTGTATAACAGCAACTCGGCTCCACGTCCACATCCACGTTGCTGTTAAACACCTCTTCCTAAAGATGTTTAAGTGGATAGCTACCAACTAAAGCTCTATGGCGAGGATTTGAAATAAGCGTCCAAATGTTTCCATGCCCTGAAGATGAAATATAAATATTTCGAAACGTCGGCCGAGAATATAGACTTTTCATTGATCAACCCTCGAGAAACCCGAAACATTTTGCATTTAGGGATATGGCCACATTTGAATGAGCAACTAAATATTTGTACGGAACGGAAGGCATATCATTGATTAACCTATTTCTAGCGTATGTCAAAGCTGTTCGCTTGAGAGAAAATCTCCGCACGATTCCCTTTAATACGACACGTGCCGACTGGTATGTCGCGCCTACCTCCTCGTATATTTTCCAGGGCGAGAGATTTCCAGGGTTCACAATGGAATTCGAAGTAACGGTGGTGGAAGGATTGTGAATACGCGCGATAATTGGACCGCGGTTGTGGGGGACTTCCAATATGGGAACACGTAGCGTCAGACTCCGTTCCAATATAAAATGCCAGACTTGGTAACGTCCGAGGTTGCGGGAGCGAAGCGTTGCAGATGTCGAGACCGTTCAAAAAGGAGTCAATCTAATCCTGTGGGGGAAACCGCTGCTACGGAATGATATTTTAATCCAAATAAAAATTCTGAAGGCCACTCGAACGGAATAGAGGGGTTTTCATACACTCGTAATTGGATTCATCACTCCGCGTAATTGTATAGGGCAAACGCCATTTTCCAGTTGTATCTTTCCAGTGAATTTCTGTAGAAAAACTTATTGCAATGGCTTTAAAATTTTCTCGTAAATTTCTTCATGGCAATCCATAATGAGGCATTCTCAAACGATTCCTGGATTTTTACGCTTTTTCTTTTGTGCATATATATATAGTAGAACACCGCCGGTTTCCTTATTCTGTTTGATTGTTAAGATTTTTCGGTGTTTTTTCGTTGAACCTCATAAAATCATTATTTCTCAACTTGTTTCCATTTTTTTCTTCGTTCTCTGTTTAACATTATATTGTCCTGAAGAATATATGATTTTCGCATTTATTCATTAACATTCACTCATTTTTAAAAAACAAACGTCAGTTCTTTTAAAAATTTGAAATTTTTAAAAATTAAAACTTTGAAAAATTGCGCTTATTTAAATTAATCTCACAACTTACACAAGGATAGAATTGACCAGAAAGAATCCGACCACAAAAACCTAGTTTCGAGTAATCTGGCATCAAAGTTATTCCAAGTTTGCAAATCAGGTGATGATTGTATTGGCACTTTCTTTCAGCGAAGAATACGCTTTTACCGGGACCTACAATTGGAAAATGTCACTCAATAAATGTCACGAAAAAACGGGACTAAAGTAGCGGCGGGTCTAATTCCTTTGCTATTCATAACCTATAAAGCTGAAATTTTCCTATCATTTCCTATCATTAAGTATTATCCAGAATTGATTAAACGAACTGAATGTATATTATTAAAGGTATTGAAAAATTGTTTGTTGGTACCAAAATTTTATTGCACTTATTTTCCATGCCGTACGTGTCAAAATAACCCAAACAACGCACTAAACACACACACATCAAACATGATGCACTGGTAGGTATACATGTCATAAAATTCCCAGTAGCTTCCAAGCCTTCCTTGCAGGTGTGGATGTGGAGAAAAACATTGTTGGAAGTGACGCTAATTTTGAATGTTGCAATGGAAAACGTGGTCTGTATATGATCATGGGTATAGTCTTGTATATACATACACTGTACCTATGATCAAGTGAAGGTCAGGATGCACAACTAAAGCGTGCTCAACCGTATCCGATGATAGCTACTTGAGTGACCTGGTTCGACTAGAAACTGCGATCAGCACACACTCTCCCACAGTTTTAATAGCGTTGTTTGAGTTTGTGACGCTCTATAAGTGTATGTTTCGTAACTTTAAACATTTCTTGTGTCATTTCCAATGAACAAAATTGAACGTGTTGTGCAAACTTGTGATTAGGGAACATTGGTTGAAGCTCTCGTGATTACAAAACAGTGCCTAAAATTATTTTCATGTGCTGGTTATGGTACGGAACATTGGTTGAAGCTCTCGTGATTACAAAACAGTGCCTAAAATTATTTTCATGTGCTGGTTATGGTACGGTGATGTACGAGGAAAAGAGCTGGTATGGAACGTCAGTCACCGCAATGGTTTTCAAAACAACTCTTGAGGTCACCCAACCCCAAATTGCTTCTCCGGCGTACTGCGCTGAAGACCAAAATGTCAGTGCAGATTTTGGTGAGCTTAATAAAATATTTTCCTACTTCCCAAAACGGTCACTTGAAACTAGCTGATTTCAATTATTGATGATGAGGGCTACTGATAGCAATAAATTAATAAACAAGGGATCTATACGGTCTACCTATCTACTTCTGTACCGATCTATACCGTACTGTTGATGAAGATGAACTTTGACGTGAGACAAATTGGATACATAAATGAAATAAAAAGAAACGTAAGGCAATATCCTCTCCGGAAATAATCAAGAATTCAATCAATTCAAGTACAATCACCCGTGGTCTAATTTCTTTTTTCCGTTTCAGTATATGTACGCCGTTTTTGAAAAAACTTCCAAAGGCTAGGAAGCTTGGTGGAAGGTTTTAAGTTCCCCCGTGGATTCTTCTCCACATAAACCGCCTGAAGACTGAAACTCCAGAAGCCATTAAGTCAAGAGATGGGTCGTTTCACTTCGCGTTGACTTTCTACCACATCGCCTTCCTTAGGCTCGTTTATAAGACGGGAAATTGCTGGAGGTTCCATCGGTGTGGTAAGAAGGTCGTGAGAGCTATGAGGTTGTTGGCTGCTATAAATCTGGAACCTCAGGCACCACATTATATAGTAGCCCCTTCCACGTACGTTCTTTGCAGGTCGTTGTGCCATCAAGTTTGGTTATGGCTGTATCGCAAAGAATCCGCTGTTTTGTTCCATATTTCTGTTTTACCCGACGACTTATTCGCCACAAGGAACATCATTACTACCTTTAGCTCCGATTATCACTTGGAATTATTTTCCCCAACATTTTTCTCGAATAAATATGTAGGTATGACTGACGAGGGAGATAGATCTTGCTCTTAAAGATACAATTCCAGAATGTTAAGTTTATTTGGTTCATGTTTCCTGTTGATGATCTGAAGCAGCAACTAAGACAATTTTTCGTTTAATTTTTTGAAATCTACATATCTAACTGTCTTGAAACGTAAAAAAAAACAAATTTTGGTGCGGATTTAATTGTTCATCCGGTTTTGCAGTCTTTAGTTCATACATTTGTCATTCCACCTACACAGATTTTTCACACTCTTCATCACACTTTTTTACATCTCTTTTTCATACTCAGAACTGCCTTACAATAGAGGTCTAATAGAGGTGAGGTTGAACAAGTGTTACCACATATCTGTATGTAATAAAATTATCAAAAAAGAAGAAACACGGAACTGGAAAAACAAGTGTTATATAAGTGTGGCCAGATTTTATTCAAGGTATTTTACAAATGGAATTTATGATTGAATAATAGGTATCTGTCTATTCTTAACAGCAACTCATACTAACACTTTATGACTGGCGGTTTCAACGAACACACTATTATTTATTGTCAACCTAATTACCGAGACAATATTATTTTGACATGAATATGTCTTTTACGAGGGGGGTCGTTTTAAAATTTTCTCACGTATTTTCATAAATAGAGTATAAAAAAAACAACAACAAAAAAACCCGACAGACGCTTTTCCTCCTTTTCTCAAATTAAATTGTTTTATCTTTAGAAAAAATAATTGATTAAAAAAAATAAATAAAAGCCCTGTTCTTCACGTACAACCGTTAAGGTGTAACTCCGTTATTTTCATCCCAAGAAAATCGCTCGCCTCTCGTTGAAATATTCACAATTTACTTCAAACCATCATACTGTAAAATTTCTTCCTCCCTTACTCCAGATTTTATAAAACACGCAATCATATTGGCATGTACATATATTTTATATTATGAAGAGACAACGACAACAGGGTTGAGGTGTATTTTTCTTACCTCGGTCTAGTAGGTCTTCGACAGCAAGATGGAGTAGGTACCTACTAGTTAAGTAATATGACATAGTTACTGCGATCCATCCTGATCAGTTAACTCAGAGAGATTAATTCTCTCCTTTTCACCCAGTGTGAAATTTGATAGTGAACCTCTCTGTTACATTAAGGGACGAATGGAATGTCGGAATCCATCCTGATCAGGTTAATGAGATAAATTGTTCACACTAGGAATTATAATTTGATAGGGAGCCTCCCTAGGGCGTCAAGAAACGAATGGTATTACGGGCACAACTTTTATTACCTGAGTAAACTAAATTCTCTGCTCTTTAACCTAGAAAGTTGAAATTTGATAGGGAGCCTGCCCGGGACAAAGGGACAATTTAAATCATGGTTTCTTTCCTGATCAGCTGAATGAGCCTAATTCTCCCCAGTACGCCTTCGGAAATTTAGATTTGACAGGAAATCTCTCAGGGATAACATGAGTCGAATTCAATGACAGTCTCTATCATGATCAGCTGAGTAAGCTTTCCTTACCCCAGGATATTGAAATTCAGAAGGAAGCCTCTCCTAGATAAGATAAGAAAATACATATGACAACTGAAGCTATCAGCCTGATTGTAGGTTTTGGAAGGAGCGGTTAGGTCCTTCTAATTTCTTTTTTAATTTGAAGGTCAGCAAGTAGTAGAAGTTTCCATCAGAACCAACTGAATCTTTCATAATTTCATCCTCTTTAGCCCATAAGTGATCGGTAAATTAATATAAGGGAAGACATATCCACGATCTATTGTTTCTCCCGTTAAGGGGAAATCGTTCATACTGTGAGACGCCTGTCCACCATAGGTACTTACTTGTTTCAAGTGCAGTCATTACTGATGACATAAGTAATAAGGCGAACTGGCTTCTTCATCATGGTTCGACAGGAAGTTGGATGTCGAATGCATATAAGGCAGAAGTTACTGATGTAAATCTGAGAATGTTTAAATTTTCAGGATACAGCTTCAGTTTATTCGGAAATTTTACAAGCTCCTCTCTGTTTTTGCCAAACTAATGATGTCTAGGGCATGATGAGATGTTACACAAGCATTACTTAAGCGAAAAATTAAAGGTTCAACTCTTCAGGGGGGTAAAGTACTTCTGGGATTCGCAACCGAATGAGGAGATGCAGAATGCGATGCACTAGGTATACATAAAAAAAATAATAAATAAATAAATGGGGCTGTCTAGGGACGCCCGAAGGAAGCGAAGCTTTATATCATAAAGCGTAGAATAGAATTATGAGTATTTTCATACTCATAAACAATCTTCTAATTGGAATTAATTTCATATAATTTTAATAATTTGCATCCTTCAATTTTTGCAAAATCAGTTTTATTGCATACAAGTTCTCACATACAATATTATAACATGCAAGTTCCAAATCATTTACAAAGCTTAATTATTTGCCTGTTCATCAAGATCAGAAGTACATTCAGTAATTTCTTCACCATTATTCTCATTGTTACATTCTATGAAAGTGATGATTGGCGTCGTTGAGTAGAGAAAGAAAGACCGGGGAGGCCTCGGGTAGCATCGGGATCGTTCGGGACAGTTCGGATTATGACTGACGCTCGGACCATGACGGTTTTCACGGGGAGACTCTCCGAGCGGCGAGCGTTCGTAGCGGGGGAGGGGGGGGGCCGTCCGTATAAAGCTTCGCTTCGAAAAATTTCCCCTCGAGAGCAATATTGATGAAGAAAGTACTGGATCATATCTAGAGCTATTCCATCCAAAGAATAATAGGAAAAGTGTGCAGTAATGTCAAGATCAACCGGTCTTCAGTATAGAAAGAGGTGTAGGAGTGAATGAAGGAGTTGACTCTTGTGTGCGTAAGCAGGAGCTGAGAGAGAGAGAGGCGCTACAAGTCCCGACATGGTATACGGTTATGTAGAAAGCCAGTAAGTAACAAGGAAAGGCGGTATAGGATAGTCGGTTTGGAAAGGACGGGGTACGCCACATTACTCAAGCAGGATTACTGCGAGTGGATGGGGTTGGTTTTGTGGCTCCTACTCCTAGCTTCGAAGAGGGAAACCGCTCGTAGTGAAGGGGTGTGTACAGGGATTTGTTTATTTTCTTCCTTTAACAAACCCTCCCACGCCATATCCAACCGATCGGAACTCAGAGTAGCAGTCAGCCTTTTTTTCTTTTCTCCCTTTTTGCATTTCCTTTTTGGATCAAAACCAGTAAATTGCCTGTTTCAATATTTACCTCTAAAGGGGATTCACTGAGTGACTTGTCTTTCAATCTTCCTGATAACAACCCTCTGCTGAAATGTGCTAGCGATTCCGTCCCGTAGAAGATTGGATTCAGGTAGCAGCCATCAGTGATGATGCAGTGGAACCTGGATAATTCGAACTTCTTTAATTCGAAATCTTCTTTAATTCGAATATTTCTCATGGTCCCTAGCATTTTGTATTTAAACAATGCTAAAAAATCGTGGAAAATTCTAATTTTATTTCGGATAATTCGAATTTTCGGCGCTAATTAAGGTATACGTTTTAAGCTGCGACTCAAAATAATTGTAAATTTATCGGGAAATACGTTTTAATAACGATATTCGGCAAAAGGTTTTCGTTAGACCAAATGCATGCAAGTCAGTGCCATCGTACAGTCTTCACCCTTCCTCTCCCGCCCGCCGACCAGCAGAAGAAGTACAAGTGCCGAGTGCAGCTGACGCCATGAATCACGTACAAGAACTTAGACTTTTTTTTTAAAGCCGAATTGATGTAAGTGATTCATACTTCAACTCTTTGAATGCGTTGGCAGAATCTTTTATAATGGTCGAGAGACTTAATTCAAGGAAACAGGCCAAAATATCATCCTTTTTTGAAAAACAATAAATTGTTTTTTATGGTTCCAGTTAAATTCAGTACCATTCCAGGTGTCTTTATATTTATTGTTCAATATTCTGTTGGTCAATACAGTATTCAAGGTTACTGTATGTACTTTACTTCGTACTGTAGTTTGTTAAAATATAATTTATTAAAAACTTCTTTAAATCGAATTTTTGGTTAATTCGAAGTTTTTGACTGGTCCCTTGAGATCGAATTATCCAAGTTTCACTGTATCACAATCGGGAGATTTAAAAATCCAATCAATCTCACCGCAGTCCTACTCTTGTGTCATTGTCTTGTGTTGGCAAATAACGAATAATATTATATGGACATGATAAAATGGAGCTCATAATCATATTGTGCCTATATGCAGGTTAGTGGGTATTCACGATTTTGATAACCGTTGAGCATGTTGCAATACTTGATCACTCAGTAGTGGAGGAACAAATTCCCTAGCATTTCTACCGTTGGGATAAAATAACATTTTCCAAACTAAGGAGCGGACACGTATTGTTTTTTTCGTTCCGAAGAGCTTTTTGAAGGTCAAAATAATTTGTTCGTTTTTTTAACGGACTTTTATTTAATATTTGTATTTTTATTATTTTCATTATTCTTATTTTTTATTGTATTTATTTATTTTTATTTTTTCTGATTTCGAAGAGGTTTTTATCATCTTTCAAACGGCACAGATCAAAACTGACGCCCCTTTTATTGCTGTCAGATAGTTCAAACTTAAGATTATGTTCCGTTATGCATCCGATTATGTTCCGTTATGCATCCGCATAATTCACTTTTGTAACTTTATTTATTTTATTTTTTTCAAAGGTTCAAGCCGCACCTCAACCAGAAGGGTCATTAGCGGCCCAGTAACTTTTGTAACTCTTGTGATAACTGCTAATTTTCAAACAAATCCTTGGTCGATAGTGGTACTTAAGTAGAACGGAATGATAAATACAGATTTTGGCCTAACTTCTTGGGTTACTAAGGATTTATCAGGCATAGCTCTTTCCTGATGGGCAATGAAAAGCTCCCGAAAGAAAATTGAAGTACCACGTGTACGTGCACAATTTCGCAAAAGGTAAAATCTTATTATCTAATCCCAAAGTTGTTTTTTCTTATACCGATATTATTCTCAACGTGCGATATAAAACTACGAAAAGTATTAAACTCCAGGAATCGTCTTAGAATACGGGATTCCACTAACAAAATGTTAAATTTCCTAAAATGCTTGAGGGCAAAGAAATTGTCCATACACACACGCGCGCGCGCGCACACACCTGCACGCACGCAGGCACATCACTGTAGATTTGATTAGGCTGACGTAGCAAAATTTGTCTCCAGCAATAAGCAAAAGCATGAAACGGAAAATTGATGGATAACTGACTGATGTGATTGTAGAAACAGACAGAGTTTCTTTTTTATTCATTAATATATAGGTACCTACCGAAAATATGATGAAGGGTTATAAATTGATGAGTTTATGTTGCTCAAGTAACTAGATTTTAGAAATAGCATAGACCTAATCAACCACTAGCTAGGTTTGATAATATGTATTTAATAATACAATGTAACTTTACTTGATAAATAAGCACCTACGTCCAACTAATTATGTAACAGCCTGGTGAAGGGAATAAATTTCTGGATCCTCATAATCATTAGGTAGTGAGTTAATACCACTTCATCACTAGTTTTGCAAATGACGCCAATGACGTAGGAATGCAAATCTGATTGTTAACTAGGCCTGACCATAGTTCATGGGTTCTGTAAATACATGGGTAACGTGATGGAAGTGTTGGATCGATGTTCGAAACTGCCTTTCGCGTTCAATAGGAACAGTGGAAATAATGCGAAGCCGGCAACTGGCCCCCAATGAATTCCAACCACAAGGATCAGGTCTAATCACCCGGTAAGAGGTTAAGTCCGGAGCCATACCAAGATAGTACTGTAGTGAATGGAGAGTGAGAAGCCAATGGATGGGAAGGGAGGTGGGGCAAAGGAAGCTATACCCCACTAACTAAGCTACACCAGAACCTTGTAATAGGACTCACCCGTTACAAGCTTTACAATAGACCTCGACTGTTTGAGCTGCAAAGCCGTGTACTCCGCCCCTCTATTATCCAAAGAGAATCCGGGTCAGACGAGACGGACGTTGTATTTGGCCAAGTTCCAACCTATACTTAACAGCAGGTTACTATTTGGTAAGAGAAGTTAAGGAGGGTCTTTGAGATTGATGCGGGACCGAGACCCTGTAGCACCCATTATACACTTTATCACTTTATGTCTCGCTCACGACATTACCCGACAATTGAATGCAAAATTTGTGGTGGTCTCCCACATTCAACTACAGGACCTCTGTACTGCATGTGTGTTGAGCATCTCCTCAGCAAAAAGCTCGGTAGATTACTCAAAGAAAACGAACTGCTACTAATCTCATTAGGAAACTTCAAGGTTGAAATCAACTAATCAAGAACTAGAACTCAACAAAATGTGTACATCAGACTTTCTTCAGTATCATTGAAAACATACCCTGAAAAACCGACAAATGAAATCAGGTTTTCAACACTAAACTTCACAGTTATTTCACAGCGTACTGGTTTTAAATAATCGGTCATGAAAACGCTTCAGCCGTGCAGTATGATCGTATGAGCGAATTTTCGTAGATTGGCGTATACCTGTTGTATTACATCACTTTTTAAATCTGAGCACTTTGAGTGTAAAGAAATTGTTAACTACCGACTGCATGGCATTAAAACTCGTTCTAAATAATATTCTTAAGTAATAAGTAATACGCTTGATGGATTGTACGTTAGCATATGTGATAACACTTATTTTCTGTGTGATACAATTGACAGGGGACGCTCTTTCAGTATAAACCGTACATTCACAGATAATATAATCAAAATCTATTGAAACTGAAAGAGTTTTGGGCGTTGCAAGGATTTCACATTCAAAGAATTCACAGCAAATAATTAAATTGCTTTTTTTCAAAACCTCTCACTTTGATAAAGATGGGACGACTAGGTCGTAGGTTGATGGACTTCACGTTTTCTGATACACAAAGAGAGGAGTATCAAGTAATTTGTGAATGATTAATAGGAGAAATCGAAAGAGGACCAACTTCAGACTAACAGCATATACCCTGATGATTTCATTTTAAAATACACTGCCAAGGAAATGGCAATTGAGCTTCCTCGTGACCTTCACAGTACGTCACCAACGAATGTATGTTCAGCCTAAGGACCTTCAACAAAGGCCGAAACAAGAAAATTTTGTTTGCGCCTGCGCAGAGGCTACGGTTGATTCGATCATGATGAAGTTCATAGGGGACCATCTAGAGCTTAACCCGCACGATCCCTGAAAATTTGGTTAAAATCGGATCAAAATTGTGGAAGTTACGGCTGTTACAAGGAAATGTGGACGGACAGACAGACAGTCACGGAACCAAATTTGTTCAGGAGGCTCTGAAACGCAAAATGCGAGTAGAAATTTTGATTTTGAAGCAAAAATTTTTTTTCATTTCGAAAGTGAAAACAAAGCTTCCGCTGCCTTGCAGTCTCGGAAGCAAAATCAAATGAAAGCTATATAAATCACGCGTGTTGCAAGGGTTTCTGGACTCAAGGATAGACGAACACACATACAAACACGCAACGAAAGTTGTTCAGAATGGTATGAAACGTAAAATTTGAGTGACATTTTTGTTTTGGGAGTAGTTTTCTTTTCCTGTTATTTTCCTCTCAAAATTAATAACAATGAGGCTATCTATGGGTGGGTAGATTAGGAAGCAAATCAGTCGACATGAATGTTAATCTCCAAGTGACTTTAGCGTGGTGGAGCACTGAACTGCTAATTTGGCTCGGTTTTCTCTTGGTAACTAGTAAGTTAATACTGCCATACACATGTGACGCTTGGCATATAATCATGTACATGGACCAGTGATCTGCACAGAAGTGCTTTCTCATACAGAAATAATAAACCTTTATGTGATAATTTTCAGCGTTTTAAATCCTGTAATCTAATGGAGAAAAGGGAACAACTTGGGATCGGTCAATAAAGGGAACCAGATCGGCATACCAAATCGTGCTATCGACCAGCCAGACTCTGTTCCACTTGCGGAGGGTAAACCTCTCGAATATCCATTCCAATGTGGTGCACGGGGGCATTGGCCGATACCCTCATTACGACCTGTACATTAACTAAGATATCCAGTGGATAAGCAACCTCTTTCTACCAGGCTCTGAGATCTCTGTAAGAACTGCGAAGCTCCCAGCAATTAGCGTTTTATCGCTGTGAAAACCTCCCATGAGAACTGAAGAGGTGGCGGGGCGATGTTGGAACACGGCCAAATGTTTATCTCCCTGGAGGAAAGTCCTTTCCATTGAGAGAGGAAAGACTACCGCTACCCTTTAACAGCAAGCGGGAAGAGGAATTTAATTACGGAATTAACTCAGGGCAACACTCGCCTCCCAACAGTACTTCACCTTGCTCGCCTCTTCTGGTTTCTTTCGCCTCTTAAGTCTCCTGTGTCTGGCATCGTCCATTTCACAACGTCTTGTCCGACTTTGAGCTGACTTCAAGACAGAATTTGATAGCTCCGTAAAGGATTTCCAACTTCAGGATCGGTCGGAACTTGAAGTAAACTACAGCCAATAGCTTGACATACTTATCCTTAGCTCTGAGCGAGAGATAAAGCTGTATCTACTAATTGGAAGCAAGATTCTATTTCATTCTTAATCTTCTCTGTTTTAGAATCAATATCATATCATAATATTATACAACACCAACTCATGCATATCCGAACCACCAGCTGTGGTAGTTGCACTTCTAGCTTCACAATACGAATAACACATCAACATCAGGAATTAAAAATCACATCAGTCGGTAACAGCAAAACTGAAGTTTGTGAAAAACGTTGTCTATTTCCACGAAAAATAAAGAGTTACAATGTTAAATCGATTTCGACAGTTAGGCCATCATCAGTAACAAATAATAACTTATAAGTTAACAAACAATAAGTTTTTGTTTTTTACTGATGATGGCCTAACCGTCGAAATCGATTTAACTTTGTAACTCTTTATTTTTCGTGGAAATATACAACGTTTTTCACTAACTTCCGTTTTGAACTGGGTTTCCACAACTTCGTCGCAAGTGATAGGGCGGGTCAAAAAACGTTTTATCTATTTTTCAATTTCGTCTGTGAATATGTGCCAAAAGTGGTCATTTGATGAGGGAAAAAAACTTAAAAAATGAAAACAAATAGTGTGTAGCTTTGACCAAAAATATTGACGTCTTCAGTCTGCACACAGCCGTATTTTAACCCGGATCTCTCAATTTCAGATATCAATAAATATTTTTAATTTTATTTCGTGCTTCAACTGGTTTGATTAACGTGAACAAGGGGATCTAGGTATAGCTCCAGTGTAGAAAGAAAATAGTGATCGGTTGAAAGAAGGTGGAAATGTTATAGATAAAAAAGTATATAAGGCATTTCAGCGCCAAAAATAGTTTTGTCTCTAACCACCGAACCAATCATGATTGTTTTGTCGTTTCTCTCTGCATCTTTCAAGATGCTGTTATATCAGACAGGCAGGTAAAATTTGTTTTGAATATTTACAAGAAAAATCAATTGCCAAGCTATAGGACGGTTAGACACCGATTTTACCTTGAATTCACCAAACTTTTGCGACTCACTTTAACCTTGACGATGGCATTTTCTTTGAAACTGGTGTTGGTTACAGTACTACTTAATCATGGATCCGATGGGGAACTTTCATACAAAGGAATTTCACGCTTTTGACCTCTGATTCCGATTTAGCTTACTTGGAATCCGCCATGTACCAACTTTCAGTTCAAAAGATCGTTTAGTTTCGCCAATAAACGGATAGGAAGATCAGGTATGACGTAGTTGTGTAATGGAGCTGAGGGTTCCTTCCAGGCAGGCGGGGGCCGTGACGTCATCGTGCAAATGAACTTCAAGAGCCTTATTTCTGGTCAGATACCCATCATATAGCACCTTTTTGGATAGCTCTCGTTCATATCTTCCTAATGAGAAAATAAAAAATAACCATGAAAATTCCCCATTAGCTTATCACTTACCAATGGAATAGGAGCTCTTCTCCATAAGATCATCAATGTTTCATTCTAGTGGTAAGTGACAAGATAGATCAAAAAGTACTATAACCAACAACAAGTCTTGGAGAGAATGCCAGTACCTAGGAAATGATATCTCAAACTTGAAGAGTTTAACGGAAAATCAGAAGAGAATCTCTTTGATTTAGCGTGAGAATAACTTTCTGAACGATCAGAGAAACGACAGAATTATTATGATTGGTTCGGTAGATAGAGAGAAAAACACAACTTCAGAACCGGGCCAAATGAGATGTGGTCATAAATGTCTCTCTGAAACGACAGGTTTCTGGGAACCCAGCACTCAAATATGTGTGCCTATTGGAGTTCCGACATCTGTTGATACCTGGAGGTCACTATTTCAAACAAAGTGGCTTGCTGACACTAAGCTCTCAGTCTAAAGCTCAATAAATAATGCGATTTTCATTGCCCAGCTTGGTAACTATCTGCTCCATTTGCTACAATTGTACATGGCGATTTAAAAATGTTGTGAGCGAGGATGAACCTTTACCAGTCATCGATAAAAGTAAAGTGCGAAGAAAATCAATAAAATGATGCAATCTTGAGGACTGTCATGAAATAATAACCATAATAAACTAATAATGCGAAAAGAAGGCACTAAATGGTAGGTAGTATTGAGTATTAGGTACTTGTAAGCTAAGCAGTAGGTACTAGGCGATGCATAGACCTCTGATTTCCTCCGTTGGTAATTGGAAAAATAAGATACCTACTTTACCTTATTGATTGTATAAAAAAAGTATAATGTTCATTAAGCCCTTACTTACAGATGAAACATAGAACTTCCTTTTTCGGTAAAACCGATTGATTGAACATGAAGAATCGAGATGGACATTCTATATGACGAATATTATAAGCAAATTTATCAAGTAACGTTTATGTATGTAATATGAATATTTTATTTAGTCTCCTTACGGTTTCGACCAGAAAATACCAACACTGGATTGCCATTCGGCGTAATACCTATCTGGTGGTTGCAGCAATGTACAAGGTCTCAGTTATTCGATGAGTTTCAAAAATAGTTCATATTCACAATCTTTGAGGCTACCTAAAATGGTGGGAAATAAGTTGATTGTCATCAAGCAAGTGGTTTGTACCGCTTTTTGCTCCTCATCGCTTTTGTTCGAATCGCCAGTCCAAAAATAAAAGCGAATCCCGCTTGACCAACTGCGGTGGACTCATCAACTGGTCCTGGAGGCTTGTTATTTTAAATTCAGGTGCAGAATAAACTACTGCGGTATTCCCAGTGACGGACACCAACCGAGGGTCGGAAGGGTTCTGAATTACTGCTCGGGGATTGATTGGCTGGAACAGGGAGATGCGAATAATTTCAAATGGGCTCGTTCCCTGGGTAGCCTAGCAATTGACGTGGTGGGTCTAATTGGTCGTACTGGCAGGGTATCATTTCATAACCACTTTACTCAATTAATCAGGTGTGTTTACGAATGTTCGCTGGCTACGTCATTCAATCACATTATACAGCTCAGTTAGTTAGCTCTAGAACTACCTACTCCTGTCAATCAACATCATCATCATTATGTGGCAACTATAACACTGATGAGCAGAGCGTGATTGAATCCTCCTGAAAAATACCAATGGGAAAGGTACTTCCCTGTAAGAATGCAACTGAGTACGTTATGAATCTGAACTGAGTGGCCATAAACTTATAAGATAAACATTAATAGAATATCAGATTTTTTGGTTCATTATTTTAATAATGTTTGTTCACTATTTTAATAATATTGGTTCATTAGTTTAATAATCAATGGATTCAATTTCAACCAAGAAACAAAATTTTTGTAACTCGATTCTAAATTGTTGGTTTACAACTCAAGATGCATAGAATCCAAAAACTTGTGTCCAAATATTTTTTAATGTCCAAGTTAATCGTTGACAATTTGGCTCCGACTATAATTCTGCTTCGGTTGAAATTTATTACACGAAGGTTTAATATTCCTGTAATTATTGATATTATACTCAGACCTATAGTGTCTATAGTTATTAAACAAATTGTAGTACTCATTATCTAAATACGAGTATAAGTACCTAGTTATAAACGTCAACCGAGGAGAAATTGATTACATTAAACTAAACACCAAAACTTGACCAGTCCTTCAGTATTTAACCAGAGCTGACCCACCAATTTAAAATCAATTAGATAATCCTCTTCCTACTTCTACCGCTCCTTACTTATGTTATATGTAGAAGTGAGGTGAAGTGAGAGTTCCATTGGAAATAAATCAGCTAATACGATCGTCGTAATTCATGAGGCCATTTTTACTATGTTCCACTAGTTTTGACGTGCGTTCACGTTGACAAGTATTCATCCTGTCAAAGTTCAGGCCATTAGGGAGAGTGAACGGTTGAGATGAACACAAATTTGGGTGGTTTCATTCGATTTCCTGGGATATCCACAAATGACACCCACCGAAGTTATTCTTATATCGAATAATGTTTTTGAGATCTCATTTTGCTTCCGAGTCTACACATAGGTGGAGCAAGTTGTTTTCACTTTCGGGAGAAGAATCATTTTTCGTCTCTGAGATCAGAATTTCCATTTGCATTTCACGCTTTAGACCATTCTGAACAACTTTTGTTCCGTGTCTGTCTTGTGTGTGTGTCTATTTGTGTGGCTGTCGTGTGTCCGCGAATCCTTGTAACAAACTTGATAGCATGCGAAAACGTATATTCCACCAAGCATTATTTCTCACTCCATAGTTGTTCGATCACGTTAAAATTTGGATGAGAGTTGGGAGAAGACGATTTGATCATCCCATGTAAGTTTCAACATCATTGTATAATTAATAGGAGCTGCTCATGCGCCAATGCGTAATCCTTTTAACGAACTTAATTTACACAGTTGTCATCCAATTTTGGGAAATTGTCAAGGAATGTATGGGTTTGGCTCTATATGGTCTCGTTTATTGTTCTCAAATCATTTGTTCTTTTTGCGTATGCGCAAACAGAAATGACTTTTGGCATAATTTTATTGTTTCTTACTTGAATGATTTCGACGTTTAACGCTACATTATGGTTTAATTTTTCCCGCTATGGAATTTTTCAAGATCATTTAAAACATATCAGTGATCTATACATTCATATTTGTTTTCAAATATTCCTGCCCTTCGATTCTCCCGGTTATAGTTGTCCAAAATTGTTGCGAGGAGTTAGGACCAACTGGAATTTTATTATTTCAAACTTTGCTCGGATAGTTACGGAAAAAAAGCTGTGGACGGCGGACGGATTTTGTTCGTTCGTTGACATATTATGCACCATGAAACGTAAGCTAACAAATTGTAAGGGGGGAGGGGGGGTAAAAACTTTTTTTCTATACTTGGTCGATTACAAACCATCAATATTGAAAATATTAAACCAAACCAAACCAAATTAATAACATTCGCCCACATACCTTTTGAAACGTTCTCCCCAAACTTATGGATCGAAAATTATTATCAAATATAGCCAGACTTAATTTCTAGCTCAAGGTATTCCAGAAAGTAACATTGATTCGATGAAAAGGTTGAAGGTAGAGTTCAATCCGATTCGAGACCAGTGCATTCATTCCCATTTCGCACAATCCCGTGGCCCACCATACCCTTTCAGAGTTTGTTCCAGAAAAATGGAGGAAAAAGCAAAGAAACACCCCAACCACTATAAATTACAGAGTTTTCATTTCACCGCATAGCCGGACTCGACTGCGGACAATACTCCCTGACGCTAAATCACAAGCCAAATATGCCTGCTCGTTTTATCGCGACTGGTAAATATGTTTCTAAAGCTCCTAACCTATTTTCCAGCTTTTAAACCTGAAGCTAAATCAAGGCACTGATATTGCCTCGCTAGCTCATGATCCCCCTCTGCGGGAGATCTGTATCACATTGCGAAAACCAATTGCGAATAATCGTTTGACTTTATCAACATGATTGGCAAACAATCGTGTACACAATCAACTTTAATAGAGCAATAATTGCTCTGACTCTATCGGTGAAAATCGGTGAAAATCAGGTAGTTGGATAACCCCATGGATGCCCCTCATTTTATAGTGTTTATCCGAAGCTTAGTTTATGGCTACTCGTGCAATATATGCCGATACGATTTGATTAGATTCTGGAAGCACATCGCCTGTGCTACGCACATATTAAATCTCCGAGATCCATTATTGTCAATAAACATACGTTAATAGTAGTATCCTGGTCAAAGTAGGTACAGTGTTATTACTTAAATTCCGTCAGATGTAATCTCAATGGCTACAATTTTTACGGTTACAATAATGTATATTACGGTAATATACGGTTACAATAATGTATATTACGGTGTATGGTATATTAATGTTGATTAGTTTCAGCAGACCTTTGTCTGTTACGAAATTATATATATATATATATTTTTTTTTTTTGTCGGTAGTTATAATTCTCGCTCAAATCGTGAACTGGAAAACCGATTCACTGCCGAATCAAATGTATTATCGAAAGAAAGGTTAACCGTAAGTAACGTAGGACAGGTAAAACATCATTAGTTTTAAATGTATACACGCTCAGGTATCGAGAATAGGCACATACAACAAAGAATAATGTACGTTGGGGCCACGATGTAAATGAAATATAGGGGATGCGGCAGAGTGAAATATGAGTGAAGCCTTGAGCCTCGAGCCGACGGAGTTCTAACAACCTTCTCTCAGAATTGCAAATTTGATTCGTCTTCTTTTCACGAGAACGTAATGTTTCCTCTATTCATTCTTCCAGTCCGTGGCTGGCCAGGACTTGGTGTGTAAGGGTTCCGACAGCTACAAATACCAGAAAACGTTATGTAGTGGTTTTATATACCACAGAATTCATTGATACCGGTATGTAAAAAGACTTTTGGGTGAACCAAAGCTAGTGTTTTGGAGAATAGTTTAAATTAAAACTGGAAAAATATATGCATGTCGCCAAAAAATGCACAAATACATAAATGGGTCATTCTCATATTATTATATGACCATTTGGCTTTTCTGGACCCTGCAAGTTGGGGAAAAATAAAGCAATTTGTTTAATAAAATTTGATCTTGAATGTAACAATAGATGTTCAGGATAACAAACATGAGCGTCAGTTTTTTCGGTATTAGTTTATTTGCATCAATTTTCAAAATTTTGACCAAAAAAGAAATTTCTTCACGAGTGTTGCAGTGCAAAAAAAGGCTGACTGGAGCGAAATGTTGCTAGATATACGTCTTTGAGGATTGAAAACTAATCAGTCAATTGTTCAGTTGAGCCAAACTATAGCCAATGAATTTATAAACTGAATTTGGAATAATGCTACAAGCTGGCGGAAATTGATTTTAATGTATTAATTGTACCCGAAAACTCTTAATGGTAACTTTTTACGGTAACACTCAAGACAGTTATTGTTGTAGAAGACTGATGTTCCTCTACATTGCAGTTGAGTAGCAGCTCTCGCTGCTAACTGGTGTAATTTCATTGTCCTGGGGACTGTTATCCTTGGTGGTTAGGGAGCTAACTTGTTTTCTTCATCAATTTTGTCAATGAATGCTCAACAGCATAGATCACGAGTGTTACTAATGTATCACGAGTGATACTGCTCATGTTATGTGATGTTCGTACACAAAATGGTTCATCTTGACCTAACCAAGTGCTGGACAGATATGAGGGTTCACCCACAATTAAATTTTTCCATAATCTGCGTCTTCTGCAGTTGGCATTCACATGTTCAATTGAACTATGCCGAATATAACATAACATAACTCGTGATGAATAATTTTTTTGACGTACCTACCTTGTTTTTGAAAAACAAAAAAGTCTGAAATGGTCTTTTAGTTTGCTCCTGAGCCAAATGCTGTACATGGACTGATAGCTGGTATCACAAAGAAACATAATTAGACTATTTTCCGCCATTTTCAATCAACAGTGGTGTCCAAAACTGCTGGTAACACTCGCGTCGACTTTTTTTTCTTTTTTTTTTTTTTGTGTGTACTTTAGTCCTGCTCCCCCATTTTCATTGTTTTCTAATTTTAAAAATATGATTTGGATTCGTTAGATCCCCCTCTTTCTCATCATTGACATTTGAAACATTCTAAAACAGATTTACATTATTTACTAGTGGTTTGAAAAAGTTGGAGGACAGCACTGAAGTTTTTGCTTAGTCAAAAACCGAAGTCCTGCCCCCACAGGATTTTCTAGGAATATGAACAAATAACTCAACCCTGATTGTCAAAAGCGAATTTCACAAGACGCAAATATATATATATATATATACATATATATATATATATATATATATATATACATATATATATATATATATATATATATATATATATTTTGTTTTCCATTGTATCTATTCACTTGAATCTGGGTTATATACCTACACCTTTTCTAACATTGATAAGAAAGACATAAATCGGTCGGAGTAGGTCATTTTGACGTGCCTCCTCCACAGACACTCACAGGGATGTGTGAAGATCCTTGGACTCATTTTTCCAATTAACCTACATTCTACCAAAAGGATTGTTAAAATTTTTTATTTTAATTTTTGAGACGCAAGCATCCAGACCACCAAACTATGCACATCATTAAGATCTATTTTCCAATTAACTTAAATTTTACCGAAAGGATTGATTAAAAATATTTAAAATATTTTACAAGATGCCAGCATCTATACCACCAAACTATACACATCATCCTGATACATGTTTTCAAATATTTTACATTTTACCAAAAGGATTAATTTGGGATTTCGTATATAGTTTTTTTATTTATTTATTCGAGATGCGAGCATCCACGTCTCCAAATTTAAAAAATAGATAATATCCCAGCCTCTCCTGAGATTGAACAGGGTCGAGCGACGAATTGCATGACGGGAACGAGTCCAATAACTCCCCCAGTGATTACATACTATATTACATTACTATACTACATTACATACTATATTATTGCATCTAAACCTCACAACTTTCGATTAAAGTGCGTATATGTGTCATCAGTTAAAACATGAGTTATAATTTCTTGTTTTTACCGCCGATTACATAGTGGAAGGTAGGACTAAAGCTTATGACTAGGCAAAAACTTAAGTCCTGTACCCTTACTTTTTTAAACCACAACTAAATAGTGTAAATCTATTTTGGGATGTTTCAAATGTCGGTACTTTTCCGTTATCCCCCCCGTCGATATGTCTTCAACACGCCCGCCCGCCCGATGTTTCTAGGCATTACTTCTTACTTAGATTATGTTATGTTATGAATTTTCAAGATGCGAGCATCCAGATGGTCAAAGTATAAACATCATTCTGACCTACATGTCCAACTAATCTGTATTTTTACTAAGGGATTGATTACTTGATGTAATGTAATTTTGAGATGCGAGCTTGCGAGCATCCAGACCACCAACCTATACACAGCATTCTGATCTGTTTGTGCGAATTCATGTGCATTCTACTTGTGCGAATTCATGTGGAGGCAATCAAACCACAACCACGCCAATTTGTTTCAACAAATCCTCACCGACATCGGCAACTTCTGAAAACACGGTAATTCTTCTTTCTTTTTTATTTTTTTTATTTTTAATAATATAATTTCTTCTCACAGCTTGAAATTTTCACAGATTCCAAATCATATTTTTAAAATTACAAAAAGATTTTCCACCAAACACTGGGACAGTGGGACGTTTATGAACCAAACGACCAAAGTTTAAGAAACTTATTTTTCATTATTTCATTCATATTCATTATTATTTGTTTTTTCTTGTTTGTCTCATAGGTTCTGTTCTGGCGATTCGTTTCCTCATTCAGAAAATATCGGCAGGATGCTAAAGCAGACGTGACAGTTTTATCATTTTATGGAAGATAATATGAAGAAAATAGCATTTGCATAGTACTATAATAACGAATCGGTTTAAAAAATCAGCAGACATTTTTGTTTGGTGTTTTGGTGAAATTGTAAGAACTGTCGGTTTCCCCTATTATGCACCAAAGCAACGTTATAAAATTATCAATAATGATTAGTCACACATATCAAAACTATTTCACAAAATATCACAATTTATAGAATAACATAACTCGCGGAACTATATTTTATGCAGTGGAGAAAGTGCTAATATTTCCTCAATATTGATCTGTCTATATTGTTCATTTCATTCGTTGCGATGGCAAGATGAATCATGAATAAAGTTGTTGTAATTCTTTACAGTCATGCAAATTCAAACCGCTAGAGGTTATTCATTAAAAACGCTGGAAATTATACCACAAAAGTTTATTATTTCTGTGTTTAGCAGGCTACTCTGATTAAATGGCATGATTTCATTTCAGGGTAGGAAAAATGTCTGCCAAGTTGGGTGGACAATTATGCATTACCCTGGACAAATCTTTACCCAACAACCCCAAGTTCAAGTTTGTAAGAAATTTGACTAATATCATGAGAAATTGATATTATTTGAAATTCACGTTTGCGCATGCAAACAGACTACTACTAATACAATGGCAAATAAATTTGTAGGAAAATACTATGGAGCTAACTCGCACAATCCCCGAAAACTTTAATAGAAATCAGCCCAATAGTCTCACGATTTTTCCTGGGTCAATTATTCTTAGCATTGAGCATGAGCAATAGTAATTACTCAACCAATCACAATTCACTTAGTATTGGTACCCGGAAGTTTGAACGAAATCGGACAAATTTATTATAAAGAGTCGACGTTATAAGAAATTCACGTTTGCGCCTACGCTCAGACTACTATTGATGCGATGGCATGAATGTTATAGAGGATCGTCTTGCAGCTAACCACACGTATGCTTATGTATGGAGAAAGGGTGGTTTGTCGCGCTCGTTTCAGACGCAAGCTGGTGTGAGGCAGGGGGATAAATTATCCCCGTGTTTGTTCAAATTGTACTTGTGGAATTTAGCTGCTAGTCTAGGTGGGGGAGTTATTGTCAGTAGTGTACTTTTCAACCTGCTACGTTTTGCCGATGATGTAATTTTGTTAGCAGATGATCCGGAAGTTCTACAAAAGATGATAGATCGATTATTTGTATATACGGTACAATAGAATTTAGAAATAAATATAGAAAAATCAAAGATTATGATATTTAAAAAACACGGAGGAATGAGAGCGAAAAGGGAATACTGGTATTTAAATGGAAAAGATGCAAAAATAGTGAAGAAATATACGTACCTGGGTGTAAATCTAACGTCTCAGGTAAATTTGAAGGAGCACTTGTCCTCAAAACTAGCCACTGCAAACTAGGACTGAACACTGTATGGTCTACATTTATGGAGAATAGTAATATCCCGATGGAAGCTAAGTTTAGTGCTTTTAATTCTGTTAGAACAATGATAATGCAATAGCTTCATTTTTACGAAAATTCGCTAAAATCTATTAAAAAACTGAAAAATTCAAAAATCAAGCATCACATCCAAAATCTGTTTATAATCGTAGAATATGTTTTAGAACGAGTTTATTTGCGATAAAATTGGCGGTTAAAAATTTATTTGTCCTCAAAGTGCTCACATTTCAAAACAGTAACATAACATAATACGATAGTCTACGAAAATTCACTCATGCTGCATGACTGGAACTTCTTTTTTTAATTTTTTATTATTATATTTCATGGAACCCAAAACATTAAATTTTATGGTGGGGGGGTTGAAACCCATTTTTCTTTGAGAGAGCACAAAGGTTCATCATTGGAAATAATAAACCAAGAGAGCTATTTATTTACAAACCGAACTGGTATGAAGGTTCGTACCTACGTGGAAAGCAGAATACAAGCGATTAAAGAAGAGTGCCTACTCCATTGAAAGTCGTGAGATAGAGAGCGAGAGAGAGTATTCTGCCCCCACTTCTCTACCCCATTGTCATATTTCATTATCGACGAGCCGTTTTTCGTTCAGGGAAGGTCGGCATTTTTTTTTTTTTTTTTTTTTAATTTTAGGGAAAAAATTTCAAGAGCCTAAGGAGGAAGAGGCAGGGCAATGGTGTTTTGGGAGAGGGACCTTCGTAAATTACTTGTGTAATTAAAAAATAATTGAATGAACCCACCCATTGTTGCGGAGGCTGTGGCGACGAGGGTGAGAGCGGGGAGGCGAGGCTCCTAAAGCTCCCTGTGATATTGAGTCCGCTGCTTTAATTGAAATTTCAGTTCCTGCCCACTAACAGTATCAAGCTGTTCTTCAGGAAATAAATATCGCTCGTTCATAATCATTCCCGTAACACCTGTCGAATAAAAAAAAAAAAAAACTTAGTATTATGTCATCTAATGTGACAAAACGAATTATAACGGTAGAATCTCGTTAAAAAACTCTACCTCGTACCCGGATAAGAAAACTCTCCTGAGTGCCGAGGAACATTATATTTATGTACCTTCTATCGCCTTTGAAGATGTGTTTATCTACTGGCTAAGTATCACGTTTTTAGTTACCCATTTTGCCGCAAGGTAGCGTATTGAAATAAGCTGATTCCGTAAGTTAAATATCTCGTGTACGGAGAGAACTATTTGCATACTGTAAAAGTAATTTGGTTGGCTTGGGCGATATATTTTGAACACAATAATTATATTTTGATTTTCATTATTCAAATTAGGGGTACCTACATGAAAACTAAACTATCAATATACCTAATTGAGATTAGAGATCGAAATAGGGGGAAGTGATTAAATATAACAACGGAGCCAATGATGAAGATACTGAAAAATGTAATGAATTTCCAAATTTGATTTGTGAGCTCACCGGCATCAGTGTAAAACTGGTTCAGTTAATTAGTTTGGTGATTGTAAAGGCAGTTACGTATCTCTCGGGAAAGCCCAAATCTCAGGATTGTAGAGGAACTGTGGAATTCTCCAGCTATTAGTTCCCATTTCTCTGACTTTGCTGCCATGTTAACAGTATCCGTATTTTTGTATTCTTTCAAACTGGAATGATTTTTAACAAGCCAATGAAATAATTTTCAAGGTATAACAAATAATTTATCAACTGAGCTAACCCAAATAAGGGTGAATAACGATGATCATAAACCAACAAATTCACCCCCTTCATAAGGTTATAAACAAACTATGTCTGAAAGCAGCAGTTTGCAACATAGAATAATCAATTATACCCTTGTAGTTTGATGATTTTAAGCTTTATTTTTAGCGAATTTTCGTGGAAAATGAAGCTATTGCAATGGCTCGGAAAAATTTTAAATAAAAGTTTTTGAAAAATTCCTTCATTGAATTCCGTTTAGAAGCATTCGGAAACGAATCCTAGAGTTTAACGCTTATATATATTTATATATTTTTATGTTTCATTCCATACGATAACTCTCTGACTGAGATGAAAATTCCATTCTTGCGCCAAAGAATCAATCAATTTGCCCTTTTTGAGCACATTAATTTGGTCGAATTTCAAAAAATGTACACAAAAAAAAAAAAAAAAATCATTAAAAATAACTAAAAAACGGCTAAAAAATTTTGAATTTACATTTTTTGGTAGAATGTTGCTCAAATAAAGTTTGTTAACTATAAAATAGAACATTCAAAAATTTATGTATAAAATTATCCTGAAAATGTACATAAAGTTCAAGGAACATTAAAATATGCTAATAAATCGATAAAAACAACAAAAAGCTAAAAATTCAAAACCTCTATTTGAATAGGAGATCATTATTTAGAATACGTTTTCCCCATAAAATTAATAGTTAACAATTTCCTTACACTCAAAAAGCTTAAATTTCAAAACAATTTAACATTATACAATTCCATAATTGACGAAAAATCGCTCATACGATCATGCTGCATGACTGGAACTTTTCTCATCGTCTTCTCTTCCTTTGACGTATAACTTTAATTTCCTAAACCAAAGAGATTGTGTTCAAGTAAATGTGTTTCAGTTTAAACCATGACTTGTACCCCTTGTCCTTTAGTAACGCAGGCACTGGCCTGGATCATATAAATTATATCCTGGCTGCAACCAAGGAAAAGTAAAGTATTTCAAAGAAAGTTAAAGTATCCATCAAAGTTAACGAGACTAACGAGACGATACTAAGGTATTTTTCATTCAGCATCCGCACACAAGGTGTGGGATCTCCCTACGTCTACCTACAAGTACCGATCACAGCTAAAGAAGAAGAGTTTCTAAAAAAAACCGAGTCTTTCTTTTGGGAGCTATTTTCCACTAGTTTAAGCGAACAACATCGTATATAGGCACCTACTCATTAAAAATAACCAAAATAGCTGAAGGAATCCTCATCACATAGGTATCACATACAGAACAGACCCAGGGTATCACATTATCATGACAGATGACATCCAAAAAGTAAACAGAATCATTGAACCGTTCGTTGCTGTTATTGTGGTGTATGGGGTTGAGCGCCCGTCGGGAGATGGTTAGCCTTCTCAACTTCTCGAGTATACGTGAGCCCCCTAGAGCAATTTTCGTCCATGCAGGTAGGTAGTTCGGGTGTAGGTAGGTATGGGAACCTTGTCCTAATTAGTAAGTAGGTGCGGGGGCTGAACTTTTCTTCTTCGTTTCAAATATAAAGTATTTTGATCTACGTTAAATTGTTTATAAAGTACCTATACAGTAGTTTGAACAAAAATAAAGTAGGATACTTTAAATTAAAGTAGATCTGGCAACCCTAGGCCACACTCTCTAAGAAGTTTTATTTTTTGATAATAATTTTTTTGCAAATTTCGTGCAACGGAACCTGCCACGCACTGTAAGAATATCAACCCTGATAAGGATTAATCCTTAGACTTGATTGACCCTTCACCCTTACCGTCACTTCTCCCATTTTTCTATCACTTCCGCTCATCCGAGATCCAACCACGACAGTCAGTCGTCTTTCGTTCTCCGTGCGCATAATCTATATGCATTTACATTTCAAAATCGCGAGAGCCACGTGGGATTTTGTACGGCCCATGCCTACTGACACCCGAAAGTGATTTTTATCATTAACATGGTCTGTTAACCATTTTTCAAATTGTTCTGCAAATCCGGTGAGTGAATTTACTTTAAATACTTTGACTGTGGTGGTCACCGATTGTCCGAGACACAGGGCTGCGATACATTAAGCGAGGTTCCCCCCTTATTAATAGGTAGGGTCAAATGGTTTTCGAAATATAAACCTAAATTTTTGGAAGTTTTCGGAAATTTATTCGTCCCTATTACGAATCATCACGTTACGAAGTAATAACCGTAACAGCACATAAGTCCTATGTCTACCAATTTAGCGGTTTTGAGTAATTATAGATTTGTGAGGCTTGCCAAGAAAACAGAGTAAACTGAGAATAGTAGAATTAAGAGCTTATGGTGACGGCGCAGCAGCGAGGAGATGGAGGAAACAAATAAAACAGAACCCAGGCGAGCCTCTCAAGCGTCCTCGAGCCTTTTTCAGGACTCGAAGTAACCAGTCCTCCTATCATCCCTACCATCCACTTTCTACCCTATTCCGCTTGTCGCCCACTTCCCTTCCGAGTGTTATTAAAGTAAACTTAATCAAAAATGTTATTTAGGGAAGGTTGCTCTGAAGGGGGATCGATGGTCCTTTATTGGAGCGCGAGAATTTAAGAGAGGTAAATATTGCCAAAGGAGAAAAGTCCGTTTTTGAAAGGGGAAAAAAAAGAGCAGGAAAAAAGGAAAGGAAGAGGCAAGAGAAAAAATAAATAAAAAATAACCTGCGAACCACCAGAACAGTTGGGAATATCAGAGTTCCGTGTTCACGGACCCAATAAGTTTGTTAAAAAGGGAGACGGGACACTCCTACGTAAAAACCCGATACCCCCCCCCCCCCCCCCCCGCGGTACATTTTTCCTGTTCTTCAATGCTCATGGTGAAAGAAATATCTTTGAGCGGAATTCCAATAGAGAACAACGGATTTTTGATAAGTAGACAGAGTAGTTGAAAAAAATTGTTGTCACGTAAAATAAAAAACTGTAATAGGTAGAAGAAAGATTCTCACACATGACGAATTTTCGTAGGTTGTCACATCACCTCTTTTAGCGATTGAGTTCACAGGATGTTCCCCCGGCCGGCCCCAGGCCCCAGCCACCATGACGGCTCCCCGGGCCGAGCATCCGTCATAGGCACATGCCCGGCCAATCGAATCTCAAAAGAGATCCAGAGCATACCAAGGAGGGCCGCCCCCAGGGCCGACCAAGCAACCCCACACCGACATTGCAGGAAAATACCTTAAACACAACCACTCACACACACACAATAATATACATTCACACCCTATATATCTAAAATAACTCTAACCAACCTTTAACAAAAACAATATTCAGTAAATTGAAAACAAACGAGGTTGAAATAAGCTAGACAGAGTACTAGTACAAAAATTCCTCTGTTAGATTGACGTACCTACCTATAAAATAACAAACTTAATTTAACCTACTAAATATGACTTGAAATCTGATCAAGTAACAGCTTGATCAGTCGGACAGAATATGTATAATATAACAAAGGGTAAGTTAAATATAACAAAGTGAAAGACAGTTTATCGATCAAATATGAGGGCGAAATAATAGGAAATTTCATACAGCTCGCTGTTAATTAATGTAGATTTAATTTTCTTGGAAAAAGCTTTGTATGATAGCTGACGAAATTCTTTAGGTAGTTTGTTAAAAAAAAAAAAAAAAAAAAACGGATGCCATTCTGGAGGGGGTCACTTTTAAGAGAAGTCGTGAGACGAACAGGGGTGGGACGAAAGTCATTACGAGAACGGGTATTGTAGTTGTGAGTGTCAGCATTGGATTTGATAGAGTTTTCATTACATTTAACCAACCTCAAACATTTGTACACATATAAAGGAGGAACAGTCAAACACCCCAATCCCCTGAATAGCCCCCTACAGCTCCCCACATAATCGAGACCAAACAAAATTCTCACCGCTGTTTTTTGCATATTGAACACTTTCTTCGCGTCACTAGAACAGCCCCACAGGAAAACACCATATGATGCACGACTCATAAACAAAGCAAAAAACACCGAGCGCAAACTGCAAACGAAACTGATTTTGATAATCTGCGAAGGGCGAAATTGGTGGAGGTTAAGCTACATGTATGCTGTATAGGATGGGTTCATGAGATACGGTTGTCGAAGCAGAAACCCAGGAAATTCACAGAACTATCTGCTCGACCGTTGAGACAGAACAGTAGACCCTGAGTCTTGTCTATGTTCAGCCTGAGAGAACTGGAATCGCACCATGTCTCCACGAGATCACTAGAGGATTTGATATTGCAGGATAGGGCGTTTGAGGAGGAGCCGCTAACCAACACAGTAATATAATCAGCAAAGAGATACATGTCCACTTGCGTGTCAGAAAATTGGTGGGCCAGATCATTAATGAAAAGCGAAAACAAGGTTGGTCCTAGAACAGAACCCTGCTTTACGCTACATGGGATAGTGGCCGGACCAGAGGCTGGTCCATAAAAAATATTGTCTGTATCCATCCAATCAAGAATCCCTCGTGGAAAGCCAATGATACGTCGTCAAAACCGTAGTGAGACATTTTAGCGAGCAACGTTTTATGAGATGAGGCACCAGATCAAACGCTTTACTAAGATCAAAAAGACGAATTGCAGTATGATTCTTGCTTTAAATGCTTCCCAAGACCTCGGATAGAATAGTGTATGCCACCAGAGTCGTACTCTTTCCCGGCTGGAATTGATGGGGATGTAGAATCTCCATATCACTTGGATAGCCTCGAATCTGACTCAAAACCAAGCGCTCAATGATCTTAACCAGAAAGCATCATAGCATTTTTTACGTTTTTTTCGAGCTTTTGTATGTCATATAAGGTTTCCACTCCATTAATTTATGAATGGTATTCACATTTGAGAACACTGTGGGAAAGAGCATGAGAACAGCACTCAACTAACGGCTAGTATTTCCCATCATTTAGAAATTAATCCCATCATTTCTCAGTCAATAAAGCCAGAAATTTCGGCAAACCCCGCTTTAGGTGGAAGCAGTGAAGCAAAGCTTATTGCTCAATTGCCGGTGACTGACAGAGAACATACCTGTGAGCGTCGACTCACACAATGTTGTTCTGAATTCTTATGGTGATCATTGTGACGAATAGGAGTAGTTCCTCCTTCTCGATTCTTCAATACGCTGCATCTGGGGATATGGCTGACGGTTTAAAAGCGGAGGAGTATGAAAGCGCTAATCCGTTGAGGAACGGTCAAAATTGGGTTGCAAAAGCGCGAAAAAAAAGCGCAAATTTTTGGCAGGATTGCATAAGCGCGAACACTTGGGTTGCGAGCGCTTTGGGTAGGGGTGGCAGTTGTCAACGAACCACCAATGACCCAAATCCTTCCATCATCACTTGAAACAACAGTTTCGCATTCCGAAACGGAAGTTGGTGAAAAAAGTTGTCTATTTCCACGAAAAAAATAAAGAGACTACGCTTCGCTTGTAACGCATTGGTTGTACGTGAAAATCAATAGAAAACAAAACTTCCTGTACATTTTTCGGGCTAGAAAAAAAAAAAAAAAAAAAAAAAAAATCTTCAAATATCGAAGCTAAAAGACATGTCAAAAAAAAGAGGTAGAATGTGCATAGGATATGTGCATTCAGGGCAAAATAAGAGGAGAGAATTTTGACGCTTAAGGAATACGTCCGAAAAGTTGGAACCCGCAATCAAGAGGTGCTTCTCTTTCAAAATCATTAAATATTAATCTAGATATGACTTAGTAGACCGACTTGACTTGACCTTTTTTATCAAATAAAAAACATTAGTAAGATTCTCGTAATCATTTTATCCCTAGAACTGCAAGCAGATTTTCGCGCTTTCGCACCTTATTTTTCGCGCTTTTGTACTATCCATGTTCTCCGGAAACTACTATCCGGATACGGTACTATCCGCTTTCGTGCACCGTCCTTCAGCGGATTAGCGCTTATGCCATCCTGCCAAATGAACAACAGGTATCTTGGTGTAGCAGGTTAATCGCCTCTCACCTTTGAAGGAGGAACTCTTTCTTTCCGTCTCCTCTCGTTGTTACATCAATAACAACATATCATATTCCTGCCATTCCCAGCATAAAAGGATCATATGTTTTTCCCAAAAGGCCATTTGCCTCCCTGTGACACGAATCAACTTTATAATGACCAGTGCCTATGTGGTAATTGCGTAGCATATATATGTATGTTATTTCAGGATTTTACAGTGGCACTACTAATTTAATATATTCTTATGAGTGTATCTCCTGTCGAGCGCATGAGTGTAACTCGATTATTTAAGAATTATGACCAAAGGGAGTTTGGTACAGGACGTGGTCGAAAGGCAAAAAGGAAATTGAATGGAAATAAAGGCAGAAGCGACGGTTCGACTCGATAAAAACTGAATGCACACCACAATAAATAATGGCCAGAGATGGTAAAACCGAAGAATCCAATATAGTGGCTGAAAGGTCAGGAGAGGGAAGCTGATGAGATTCATGTAACGGTTTCAGATTGCCGAGTTTTGGAACATTTAAGCCATGTGTACTTGACGTTGCACTAACCACTTTCTAAACCTGCGTCTATATAAGAGTAGTAGATAACAATACTTCCCTCTGTTTCGAGTATTCGATTTTATACATTTGTTGGATAACATGGGATGGGTATTATAGTGTACTATAGTAAGTAGTGTACTATTGTAAGTGGTGTAACAACTCCGACCTAACACACCTTCTATCGGATCTGTTACGAGTCGCATCCAGCGAGCTGCGTCGCAGGTCCACCAGGGTGAGCGATGGCCCGCGCCCCCATTTAGGGGGGACGATTATTACGTGCCTGACCTCTCTCCAGAATGGTAAGCTACTCTCCTCAGCCTGCTAATTAGTAAATCTTGATATTCATTTATTGATTGCCAATATCTGTATACCTGATCCTAATTGCTATCCAGACGTAACTCTCACGTTCCCCTTGCCGTTTAAATCTTTTTCATTGAAAAGTTAATCTAAATCATAACTACTTTCAATCTAATCAGAATCCCGTAGTATTCTTCTTGGAGCAATTCATAACTAGTTCCTCTAATAAAACATACAACCAGTGGCTTAATTCTGTCTACCTATTTTTTCCCTTAACCATTTCAGATCTAAATGTTAATGTTAAGTATTTCGTGTACTATTTTTATAGTACGAAAATTCATTCATTGTCACAGTAGTGACGTAAACAAGCTGTGGATCAAGAAGAAATTGAATTGAAAGTCTAACAAGAAAGCATTCTGTCCGTTTGTTTGAATAAACTCTCCAGACTTTGTGACAGTTCCCGTGAGATACAAGAGAATGCGCTGCGTGTCCGTCGCTTCCGCGCCTGGCGTCATTCTCACGTTGTTGAATTGCTATGGTTGGCGATAGATGAGGATCCGAGAACCGGAAAATCATCTGCTCCGAACATAGCGTATATGATATTAGAACAAGTTGTATCTCTTATGGTACTGTCACACCCCTGTCTCTATAAGTGCGGATTTAGGCCCCCATTGCACCTCAGGGGGCGATCTAAGTTCGTTACAACTGATGTCAGTAAAAGAGACTCTCATAGGGCAGAAATGTGCAATGTTCTTAGTTGATGCATGTCAAGTATTTATTTCAAAAATTCCTTTGCGCATTATAATATGATCATGACGAATCTGCATATTGATGTAATCGCCAGTCGACGTACGACAACATACACGTTTCTTACTGCTGGCGGTAGACTGATGTAACATTATAGTACAAGCCTTCCTGTTTCGGGCACAGTTCCAAGATACGCCAGATGGCCGGTGACAAGAGCCGCTTAATTTCGGTTTCCGCTTTGGTTCGGACAGGCTGAGACCAACACTTTGACGCGCTTGGCTTCACAGGTGACAGTTTTCCATTGAAACGCTCTCCTCGTTTCGAGTTTTACACAATGACTACAAGATCAACAAATAGATGGTCCCTTTCAAAACAACCAACCGTCGGGTATTCCGGTGATGGGATTTATTGAACCCATCTGGCCATGAAGAAATATTTATTATACGCTGTTAACTGTTTTCAAATATAGTTTATTTCCAACGAACGATAATCACTCGGCCGAGATCGACCATGCAATGGAACTCCAAAAATTCAAACTTTTTTCGTTTGGGCTTATAATAATTTCCGAGTTTCAGCAGATTCCATCATGGATGATGAAAGAATCTTTCCATTCGCTAAAAGGTTTATCTGTTGAATTTAGCAATGCAATAATAGAAAATAAGTGTTCTTGAGTTCCTAAGGTGAATATTTAACAGAGAAGTGGATATCTGCAATACGTGTTGGGAGAGGTGGGGATAACAATTCGCTGTATGTACGGTATCAATACGAAGGACGACTGTTTACTTGATCTCCGCCGTTTACAAGACTTAGGTAATACTGGAAAGTTATAATTTTAGTAGAATGAGTGAGGCATTAAATGTAAATTCCCTTTTTATAAATGTAAATTATTTTGCCTCTGAGTCGACTAATAGGTAGCGGAAGTAGTGTTTTCACTTTCGAGAGCTGAAACATTTTGTGTTTTCTTCTCAAAAATTACAACTTCTACCCACATTCTACTTATTAGACCATTTATTTATTTACTTAAACATGTGCAATCCCAATTGCTTTATATACTTATAGGTATATGCCAGTCAAATCAATGCTCGTTAGGAACAAGCATTGAAACAGAAATAAAAGAATGTAGGTAATAACTTATAAGTAGGTAATATAACTGTAGTAAGCTTGAGATGGAAAATATAGAATGACCATTCTGAACAACTTTGGTTTTGGGTCTGTCCGTGTGTTAATAAATTTGTTTAAATTTTCATCCGATTTTGATGAAATTTTCTCGGAATGTGCAGATTAGGCTGTAGATGATCCGGCTGATCAATAATTGTTATAATTAATGTTACCTATATTATATTTTTCGTACATTTCTATAAAGCGTAAAATTGATTTAATAATTCTCACTTCTTTTAAATCCACGGGAACATAATAATGATTAAAAATACGTCCAATTCAATTTTACCTAAGTCTGATGACTCTGATATAGATAATTTACAAATTTACTGTCAATTCTTGACAATGATCACATAATTTTCTAGTTTTATGTTCCGCAATCTTAGAGACTTATGGTTATACCAAACAGCGCATACATTTCCTCAATACCATTCTAAGTTTAGGAAAAGATCAATTTTAGAATTCCCTAGCAATTTCAATATAAAATCTTATTATTATGCTGCGCATGCGCGAATGTGTATTCCTTTTAACGAGCCTAATTTCAATAGTTTTCATCCGATTCTGGTGGAATTTTCCGAGAACGTGCGGGTTGGGCTGCAAATGGTCTCCTACCAATTTCATAGTTGTTCGCAAATTATTACTTCGTTCTGTGCGTGCGCAGTAGAGTGTAATATTGACAAATAGCACTGATGAAAACATAATTCAGTCAAAATGTTCTGAGGCAAGAGTTGAGGAAAAAAAAAAACTTGCAAGTGATCACACCGTGCGTACGTCCTATCAACAACTCGGTGGGGTAGGATCAAAGAAAAACACCGGCGCCGCGCATGATCACGTTTGTCTACCTGATTTTTCGCTTTCCGCCTCTAATTATCAAGGAATCTTTTTTCTGATTGTCACCACATGTCCCTGAATAGTTTCCAAAAACAGACTGTACACGATTTTTTTAATTATAAAAGAAAAAAATTTGTAAAGACCATTTAAAAACAAAATTTTTTTCTCGAAAAGTCCCATGATAAGAAAAAATTTACTCGTTGATACAAACTCAAAAATATAGCCGAAGTTCAAATTGATCCAGCGATAGTGGAAATAATTGGTATAAACTTTATATCTTTCCTCACTTTCGCAAAACCACATTGGCATGAAGTCGCTTTCATAATGAATAAAAAATGATATTTTAGAAAAAATCCCATGTTAAACCCTCGCGTCAGCTTTTGGCAGAATCGTTCGCAGTAACCTGTGAGCTGTTGCCACTATGTCAAACAACACTATAAACAATGTGAGTCAATTAGCACTTATACTTTCTTACTTTCTTCTGAACTTCACAGCTGTCAAGTGCAGCGTTTAGTGGGGTGAGCTAAGACCACAGGTATAGTTGGACATTTATAGTATTTCTTCAATATTTTAGCACCAAGAGCTTAAGCGAACGACCACGTAAATTGAAGAGACTAGTAATTACAATCAGCTTTCGAAATACAACACCAGTGAATATTTAAAATACGTTGAAAAATTCATATGGTGCACGGATAGCAAATTGTACGTATTGTCAAAGATGCTTTTTTTTCTGGCGTGCACTAATCCAGTACATGATGAATAGAGACTGAACGGACTTTGTGATCAGCCGAAATAAAATTGTGAAAACTGGTATCCAATCTGTCTTCCAAAACTTTTCACGGGAACTATGAGAGGAGCTTACCGGTTTATAACTGAGAGAGTTTTTCCCTGAGCGCATTTATAGATCTAAATCGTTGGGAGATAGATATATCACGGACTGACGCCCTTCGTCCCACCCACGCCGTGGGCGCTCTTCCGGGGAATAAGTACTAGATTGATGCCGGGCGAGTCCTATGGTGATCGATTGCCCTGCTAACTAACTCGGTGATACACTCTCAGGGCTCTCCTAATATACGTTTTTGGAGATGGGGTAAAGGGGCCCCCGGGGAAGCCGTATCAATCAAGCTAAGCGTCTCATGAAAAAACTTCATATTTCTTTCCCCTCCGAAGTCACTGATATTAATTACTACGCGCCCACTCTCTCATACATTGATGCCCGAACTTGGCGGAATCAATGGAGAGGATGAAAAACATCGACAGATCGAAGGTCTAATCGAAAAATCTCAATCATTCAGAGTGGATACATGTCAGTACAGTTACAAAACTATTGATCTTGTCTTGTCCGTATCGCCAGTACGTCTAACATCAGCTGTGAAATGCAACAAAGCATAAAATTATGAATAGCGGAAATTTCAAGGAAATGGAGCTTAACACATCAAGATATATAAACGGAAATATATAGGTTGATCTATCTGATTTGTTTCGCATAAAATAACCATGGTTTAACGCTAGAATATGTAAATAATCATATATTCAACGTGATGCTGAACGCGTTGGTGCTTTGGTGATGTGTTTCAGTTGGCTTTATGATTATTTACACACCTGCCTCAGTGATAGTTATTCATCAATGACTGAAACCCTACCCGGTGAAGTTTGCCAAGATGGTGCCATCTTCTATTTTTCCATACATTTTACTGTCTATACCATACGCGATTTTCAATTATTAAAACCCTAAAACTGCCATTCCTGGAGAACTGGAGCTGTTGGTTGATCGTACGAGCGAATTTTCTTAAATTATCGTATTGTATAATGTTAATGGTTTCGAAATTTGGGCTTTTTGAGGGCAAGGAAATCGTTAACTATTAATTTTATGCCAAAAAACGTATTCTGAATAACAATCTGCTATTAGTCAAGAGAATTAGGAATTTTAGCTATTTTAGCAGTTTTTATCGATGTTTTAGCGAATTTGAATGAAACTGAAGTACATTTTTCAGCATGATTTTGTACAGACATGATTGAGTGTTCTATTTAATTGTTATTCACTTTATTTGGGCAATATGCTGCTGAGAATTTCAATTCAACGATTTTTAGCCGATTTTAGCCATATTTAGTGATTTTTTTAAAGCAAATATTTTGAAATTTAACCAATTTAACGTGTTCAAAAAGTAATGGCCAACGAACTCACCCTTTCGTTTAGAATGCTTGATTTTTAGGCGAAAGAACGAAATTTTTATCGAGAGTTATCGCCTGGTATGACACACACCCACACACACACACACACACACACACACACACACACACACACACACACACACACACACACGCACAAACGCACACACACACAAACACAAAAAAGTGATAAACTCTATGATTCGTATCCGAATGCCTCTAAACGGATTTCAATGAAGACATTTTCCAAATTTAAAATTTTCCGAGTCATTGCAATAGTTCATTTTCTATGAAAATTGGCTAAAATAAGTTGTTAGGTTAACCTCAGTTTCCTCAAAATATGCATTGTACCGAGCATATAGGTCTAGTTAAATTCTCACTAAAATAATCTGAACAACCTCAGTATCAGCATATGAGTTAGCGTGAAATCATTCGCCTCACGCAACCAGTTATTTTTTATGAGTATGGAATGGGGAACTTTCATGTATTGGAATTTCACACTTTGGATCTCAGAATCGGATTCAACGCACTTGAAAACCATTAAGTTCCAATTTTCAGCTCAAAAACCCGTTTAATTTGGCTAATAAACGGGTAGGAAGATCACGCGTGACGTAGTAGTGCAAGGGAGCTGAAGTTTCCCCCAAGGCGGGCGATGGCCGTGACGTCATCGTGCAAATGAATTTCAAGAGGCCTAGTACTGGTAAGTTACCATTCATATAGCACTTTTTCGGAAAGCTCTCATCGAGATCTTTCTATTGAGCAAATAAAAAATAACCACGAAAATTCCCCATTCCTTTCATACATGGTAATAAGCATCATTTCCGTTTCCAATCTGTGACTTCATTTCCTTTTTATTTGTCACCATTTATCACACGTGGATCGGAAGAAACGTAATTATTCGATTGGAAAAGATAATTGAAAAATCAAAATGGTGTAAATCGAGAAAAGGCGAAAAAATAAGGTGGAGTGACTTATCTCTTTCTCAGAATGGAATTTATTGTTTCAGTTTCATTTCATTTTGAAAGTGATATTTCTGTTTAAACGCTAAGGTGAATATCGGCTTTCAATAACTATAGAAACAAATCACCGCTCTCGCTATAACTTCGGTAAAAAGAGGAACGAGAGAAGTTGGATTCATTCGGATTTTTCATTGGCGTCAACAAATCCTCGCTCGATTTTTTTCTCTTCCATCCTACGGAGAAAAGGTAGAAGAGAGTTATTGTTGTGAATCTTGATTACACGAAAAGAACTCAGAGCGGCTCAAATATCTTGAACAATCGTTCAGCAGTGAGCAATATCGAGACGAGAACTGACTAGGTTCTGTTTGAATTGTCATGCCGATGAATGGATGGGTTAGAGAGATACCTGTCCCGTTCTAAACGGTTTCGCAGCTCCAGTGTGACCGATTAGATTGCCGTTTTCACCCTTGATGTGAACAGAAACATGACTTAGAAATATGATATTCACTTTTCTTCTAGTTTTACTAAACGATAGGGAATGCAATTTTGAACAACTGATTTAAGGTTGGTACAACTGTGAATGTTGGCTTACTATTTAATCAATGTCCTACTTACTATGTTTAGTTAATCTCCATCCATTGGGTCATTTGGTGTTGAAATTTTAAATTTTTCAATAAACATTATGATTATACCGCTTGTTATCAATATCTTTGCCATCGTGTTACTGAGTGTTATGTAATAATTTTCGTCTACTCAAATAGCCCCCGATTTCGTCCGCTAACTGCTCACCATGACCCACTTCCATATTATTTTTATGGTTTATATTATAAAAACTATTATATATGAGTATATTATTGTAGATTGTTGCTTCCTCACTACCGAAAGTAAGGAAGCTTTTGTTCGTGATAGAAATCAAAAAAATGTTTGTCCTCCAAAATAGAAATATCCACTTTGCTTTTTGCGTTTCAGAGCTTGCTGATAAATTTTGGTTTCATGCCTGTCTGTCTGTCTGATGTCTGTCTTTTTGTCTGTAATAAATCCTTGCAACTCCCAAAACTATACCAAGTTTCAGTCCGATTTCGATGAAATTTTCTGCGGTCGTGCGAGGTAGCTCCTAGACGGTTTCCTATCATTTTCAATGCAGTCGAATCTGCAGTAGTCTGTGCGCATGCACAAAGTTGAAATCCATGTCACGCCCAACACTATACCAAGTTTCAGCCCGGTTTCGATGAAGTTTTCTCGAATGTCCCGGTTGGCTCCTAGAAGGTCCCATTTAATTTTCAATTCCGTCGAATCAACAATAGCCTGTGCTCATGCGCAAACGTGACGTATTCATAACGCCGATTTCTTGTCATCTGTTGGTACGATTTCATTCAAACTCGGTAGGTAATTGGGTAAATGTTCTAGTAAAATGCCCTTTAAATTATATCGCAATTGGTAGAGAAATGAACATTGCGCATGCGCGAGACTAATATTGTTTGGCATTGGCAAAATTCTGAGATTTTGATGAAATTTCCAGGGATTGTGCGGGAGAGCTTCTAGACGGTTCCCTATAACTTTCATTGCTTTCACATGAGTAGTAGTCTGTGCG